>CM034047.1:1119996-1160684 GCA_019804595.1 Bruguiera parviflora | reverse complement strand
AAAAGAAGAAGAAGAAGAAGAAAAAAAAAAAGTAAGAGCCTAGGGTTTTCTTTTTCTTGTGGGCTTTTTACTCGGACACCGGATTTTGGGCCTGCTCGCTCTATTACAGTCACCACCATGGCGTTGGCTAACCCACTTTCTATATATATATATATATATATATATATATATATATATATAATATAGTGAGTGCCCTCGTCAAACTGCTCAACTCAAACAGAGCAAATCCATTGAAGTTTTTTTTTAAAAAAAAAAATAATAATTTTAGAAAAATCAATTTAATGATTAATTTTATTTTTCAAAGTAATGCACATAATACCTAATTAGATAAGTAATAACTAAATAAATTATTAATAAAATTTAAGAATTGATTAAGAAAATCATAATATTTCTTAAGAAAACGTTACGTTATATTATATGAGATCTTAGTATATTTTACTCTAATCTATCGATAGGTTTATTAGATTAAAAAAAAAAATCGAGTATTTTGCAATATTACATGCCCTCAGAATACATATACCCCATATGGTCATATTATACACAATTTTTTGAGTTACTTGTACGAGTCTAAATGAGACAAGTCCAATTTATTTCAATTTAGCACATTAGTTAAGCGGGTTTAAAACTTAGCCCCGGAAAATTTTGATACTTGGAACTCCCTCGTCCTTTCTCGGGATTTGAACGTATCTACGCACGGAACTATCTCGACGGCGATACACAACTCGTCATTCTATAGTTGTCGAGAGAGTTGATCTGGGTCCGAATTTTTATTCATTCCAATTGGAAAACATTTCCACTTTGGATTCAGCCATTGGAAGTATCCGCCATGATCTCACAGCCAACCATAACAGTAAAGGCGTCAGTATCGAACCAAATTACATTTGATACTAGTCCCTCGTCAATCGAGGAAAAAAGACAGAACATAACAGCCATTGCATCACGGCGACATGGGAGTGCTAGGGCCCCGACGCCCGGGGGGGGGGGGTAGGTCATCTGGCGCTACACAGCGTATGAAAGCAACGACAGAACCAGTGGGCCGAAACAGCTTCTTGCTTTCTCTGGGAAAATGATTGCGGCACCACCCGAAGCATCCGCTTAAAAGTAACCCAAAGAAAGAGGAAATTAAAATAAAATATAGAGGGTGGGATGGAATGATGCGATTAAAATTCCAAGGTGAACCCCTCGGCTAGATCCCATGACAGTTGGGGCGAGATTTGACCTGCCGCATTGATTATGATTTTGTATCTTTGCCTCGGGGAATGGCCATGGGAGACAAATAAATGATTGCTTAGCCCGCCAATACGTACCGTAGATCCTCCGCAAATAATGAACCCAAGTTTGTGGCTCAACAGATCGCAGTGAGCAAAAGCCAATTATGCCATTCCACTGTTTTGTATACCGAAGAATAATGATCAATGAGAACAGCTGCCATGCACAACCTATATACCGGCCACCAAGTCATCGGTGTGAATTTGAGGCCTATAATTTAAAATCCATGTTTACACACATAAAATAATATTGTTTCTCCAACTTATTGGACCAAAAAATAATAACTAATAAAAATTATATTGTAATGTTATATATATATATATATATATATATATATAATTTTTGAGTAAAAATATACGATAATATATTGATGACATAAGAAATCTAACTTAAAAATTTGATCTGCACAGTCCAATATTCTCGGGGATTTTGACTCATTGGTCAAGTCCTCAACACCTACACTTTGAATGTAAGTCAATTATGAGAGGGTTGTGGTAAAAATTTCGTTTTAATTTGCTTACGTTTGAGGAAAAGAATGGGGCGACTCATTTGGTCAAGGTAGAAAATGAAACCAAAATCAACAATAAATGAAGGAAAAAGCGACGGTATTATTGAATGATTTGTTCAGCCACTGCATGTCCACGTTCGAGAAACCAAAAAAGTGAGCGTTCCTTTCTCTTTTGAGGGCTCTTTATCAGTTTTATTCACTTAATCAAGCTTAAATGATGATTAGATTAACGAAAACAACAGCAAACAATTATGTGATGGTAGAGAAGAGTTGTATACCTCTACGACATAATTGCATTACTTAACCAAGCCATTAAGTATCCTTCCCCCTCCCCCCCTTAAAAAAAAAAAAGAAAATCTCTTCCTCTCTCACTATAATCTTGTGGGTTTTATTTTTAATGCACATTAACTTGTTTAACTTCACCATTTGTTCTCTATGCAAGCTAATTTTGCTTTCTTTTTTTTTTTTCCTTTTAAGATAGAAGATCAAAGCAAAGGACAAAAAAATCATGACAGGTAATTTTGTTTGGAAGTTGAGCCCTTTTAATGAATATCCCTGACACAAATATTTGAGAGAGTACAGATCTTAATCACTCCACTCTCAACTCGCAAGTGTGCAGAAAACAAAACCAAGTTCAACCTCAAAGTCTCGCTCACTCGCTCTCTCTCTCTCTCACTCTCGCGTGACTTCTTCACGAAGAAAGATTCATTAGCTTTTTTAGCATTTAGTAAGAGAAAATGTGGTGAAAATTCAACGGAGGACCCACCCGCTAAAGTAGAGCAGTCTTAGATTTCAACAAACTACGCCGCCCAACTTGCTCTTTTGATCCTCCCCCCCTTCTATCTCTCTCTCACTCTCTCTTCTGAAAGGCACAATCTTGACTCTTTCGGGTTTAAAGGAAGGTAGAGATTGATTGTGTGGGATTGAAGTCCTCTAGTGTAGTCTCTATTTATCTCTTGATAAAGTGTTTTTATCTGAACCTTCTTCTTCCTTTTGGTCAAAGAAAAGTTTGAGTAATTTAGAGGACTGGCTGCAGTTGAGAAGTGATGGAAAAGATGGCTTCTTGACGTAATTTCTTTATGGTTGCTATTCATTCAAGGGAATTGGTTGCTGTATCTGATCTTGGATTCATCAGATTTTATCTTTTCTGCAGGTTCTTGAAAAATTTTCCGGTGAATTTCAGATACAGGTTTTCTTTACTTGTCCAACTTCTGAGTTAACTGTTTCGTTTGATTTGGATACAGTTATAAAGATGGAACTTTGTTCTCCTTGGTATTTATGCTTTTGTGTGGTTCAGTATTTTCTCCTGATTGTTTGTCCGCCGAATTTGTGAAAATCCTGTTTGTCTGGATTGGATTGGGATACCCTTTTGTTTAATCATTCAATAGTCATCTCCTCATATCCTTGGGAGGCTTGATTTTGGTTCTTCCTGTAGCCTGGTGGCCGGCAAGGACAGTTGAATTGCCGCCCACAATTTGGAAGTTTTTTGCTATCTCAATACACACCGATTGAGTTCTGAGTCTTCTGACTTACACTCCCTCTGATTTCACTCCTTTTGATTTGAGTAATTAAAGTTTATTACCATCATTCGGATGTACAGTCATCTGATACCTTCAATATGCTAGGAAATATAGTTAATGAGAACTTTAACTCATCTCTCATTCATTTGTTTTTTCGTGATCGTCTGTTTTTGGTAGTTCTTCATTAATTCATTACTTGCCAATATAGATTTGGTACGTGTCAATCAACTTGGCATTTCATCCCCTGTCCTGAATTGCTTTATCTTGCCCGAATTGACTTGGCAGGACAAAGTTTGCCAGGTGCAGTAGCGAAGAGATCTTTGCACGATGGGGTGGTTGACAAAGATTTTCAAAGGTTCTAGCCACAATGGACAGTACCATGGAAACTTTGAAGACTATGGATATTGGAATGAGCCTCGCCGATCAGTGGTAATCTCAATCTTCACTTTGTATAGGCTTCCAAATATGCTCCTGCTTAATCTGCATACAAGGCCCACATATTTTCTTGTTTATAGAGCTTGGCGGTAGGATACTGTATGCAATAAATTGATTTATACAATAGAGATATTGAAATCTTCTCGCATATTTTGTGTGTGTATGCATTGGCGTGTCCTCACATGGATGTGTTAAATAGCTTATGTTTATTGTTTCCTTGTGAAACTTGGATGTAGGGTGATTCATCAGATTTTGACAAAGAAGAAATTGATTGTGCTATTGCAATGTCACTATCAGAAGAAGATCAGAAAGGGAAAAAGGTGATTGGTAAGTTGCAGAGCTGGAAGCACATTATGATTTAATTCATCCCATTCCTTATCTTGAGAACTTGAATTGGCTTTTAAAAGGATGATTGATCACTCTGGTTTTTGAGGCATTTGATGGCAGAAAGAGATACAAAATAAAGAGGAAAAAGAAATGATCTGTTGAGATTCAAGTGCGCTGAATTACTTGAAATGGTGTCAAAAAGAGGCAAGCTGTGTTGAAAATGATAAATTATTATTCTAGTGATCATTCATGCCTCATAGAGAGTCTCCTTTTTCTAATAGATGTTTCACAAGGAATAGAACCACTCAAAAACGTAAAAATCTTACAGTGGGATTCCAGGAAACCTGGTTTTTCCTATTTTCTGGGAAGTCTGGTTTCGCTTATTCTACTTTGCACCCACTTTGGAACAATTTATGGTGTATGCCACATGGTTGAAAAATCATAGAGCCTTTGTTCAGGAAAAAGTTGTGTTAGATATATAGTCACTTAGTTATAAGGTAACGAGGCCAATAATGCTCCCCTTATTCGTAAATTGTTTTGCTGCTTATTATTCATTGATCAAACAAGAAATTTATTTCAACTAGAGGAAGATCACGATTCCCACAAGTCAGATGAAGATAGTGATTCCCACCATTCAGAAGATGACAAATTAAATGTGAAAGCTCAACTGGAGGAAGATGAGGAACTTGCCAAAGCTCTCCAAGAAAGTCTAGACGTGGAGTCTCCTCGATATGATAGTACAAATGTACTTCCATCATTCTTCTCTCCAGCTGGCTACAGGTACCCTTCATTCGTTGAACATCTGCTCATTGTTCTAGCATAGTCTTCATGCTAAATGATGTGATGCAAATACCAATGTTTAGGATGACTAAATGTTTGTTCTTCAAAATAAATCCTCTCAAATTTTGTCTTGTGCTGTTTCTGTGTATCCAGCTACCATATGAAACCTGACCCATTTGTTGAAATTGCCTCCTAGGGTTTGTGTTGGATGCAATGCAGAGATTGGTCATGGGCGATTCTTAAGCTGCATGGGTGCTGTTTGGCATCCTGAATGTTTTCGCTGCCATTCTTGCAATCTACCAATAACTGATTATGAGGTCCAAGTCTTATGGAAGTTCACTGATGATTTAGTTTGGGTTTGATTAACAGTGTGCTTCAGTCCCTAATCAGTTATCCTTTTTGTTTGGTGCTGCAACAATCTACTGATTTGTACATACTGACCGCCTTTTTGATTTTGCCTGTCTTGTGATAGTTCTCTATGTCTGAGAATCACCCTTACCACAAATCCTGCTACAGGCGGCAACATCACCCAAGATGTGATGTTTGCAAGAATTTCGTAAGTGTTTATCTGACAGGGTAGCGTTAACGCTTTCTTTTTGTTTGTATCGTGCTTTGGGAACCTTCACCTGTGTTGAGCCTCTTTTGACAGATGATTTACCTGAGCCAAAATCCTAAAATACTAAACTTAAACCATAGATAGCATCACCCTGTCTCCATAGTGGCTTTTGTAACTATCATGAATGGCCCTTGGCCATTATCACAGAGTACACCTACTGGTTGGCAAACATGCATTATCTGTGTAGACCATTTGGTAGCAGCAGACAGGATGATACTTTTAGATTTCACAAAGTTTAAAATGTTTCCATTTTTTCTGCAAGTCTTTGCTGTAGTGAAGCCTGAAACACTAGTATGATTTTAATTAAAGGCCATTTTTCTCTCTGTATGTTGCTTCGGTAATGGAGAAGTTGAAAATTTTTTTTGCTTCCTCATTGGACAGATCCCTGCAAATTCAATTGGTCTAATTGAATATAGAGCACATCCTTTTTGGCTGCAGAAGTACTGCCCCGCACATGAGCGTGATGGGACACCTAGATGCTGTAGTTGTGAAAGAATGGAGGTCAGTTGAAAGAACCTTAACTTGACAGAAAAAGAGAGAGGAGAGAGAACCTAAAGGAAAAAAACAAATGGAAAAAAATGGCCACAGCTGATTTCCAGAAATTACTGCATTGTTGGTTGCTATGTAATTGTGGTTTACCTCTATTTCTCGCTATATTCTTGGTAATGCAAGACTTTCCAATCATGCAGCCCAGGGACACAACATACTTATCACTGGAAGATGGTCGCAAGCTATGTCTAGAATGTCTAGACTCTGCAATAATGGATACCTGTGAATGCCAACCACTTAATTTTGAAATAAGAGAATTTTATGAGGGTTTATACATGAAAGTGGAGCAGGAAGTTCCCTTACTTCTGGTTGAGAGACAAGCATTGAATGAGGCCATGGAGGGAGAAAAGAATGTAAGGCTAATCCACCGAAGATTTCCCAAGGGGGATCAAAACACCTATTTTTCTTGCATTCTCATTCTTTGTTTTCCAGATTTAAGATGTCTGGTTTCTATTTTTGTCGTCTTTTTTTCCAGGGTCATCATCACTTGCCTGAGACAAGAGGACTATGCTTGTCCGAAGAACAGACCGTTACCACTGTAAAATTGTCTTCATATTTCTTACTTTTAAATGCCATCCCTTAGTTTTGTAAAGATCTGGTATTTATTCCACTCAAATTTGCAGGTGTTAAGGAAGCCGAGGAGTGGGGCAGGCTATGGCTTGATTACAGAGCCTTGTAAGCTAGTCCGGAGCTGTGAAGTGACCGCAATTCTCATCCTGTATGGCCTTCCCAGGTACCGCCTTCACCATGTATGACCTATTTAGTATTAAGGTCCACAAAGTATCATCATCCTTTGCCAATTTTTGCTATATACGCTTCCTGAAACTTCTCCATGTACAGGTTATTGACCGGGTCAATCCTAGCTCATGAGATCATGCACGCATGGCTTCGGCTCAAAGGTTCTTGCTTATCCCATTACAAACTTTTTCTTGTCAGAATATGCTGATCCTATTGCAGTTGGCTTAACAGTATTAATAATTCTTTTCTTCGACAGGTTATCCCAACCTACGTCCAGAGGTTGAGGAAGGTATATGCCAAGTATTAGCACATATGTGGTTGGATTCAGAGATATATTCTAGTTCAGCAAGCAACATTGCTTCATCTTCTTCGTCTACTTCACCGCCATCATCTTCAAAGAAGGGAAAGAAGTCCGACTTTGAGAGGAAACTTGGTGAGTTTTTCAAACACCAGATCGAGTCGGATACATCATCAGCTTACGGAGAGGGGTTCAGGTTAGGGGAACGGGCGGTGCAAAGGTACGGCCTCAGGAGCACCCTTGACCATATTCGGATGACAGGGACCTTCCCCCTTTAAATTATAGACCAAGCAATATGATAGTATCAGTAGACATTAAAATCCTTCACAAGCACACAACAATGTCAATCATATATATTACTGTGAATTGACAGAATCCACGGAACGGTATAAGTCACTCCGAGACTAAATAAGCAGAGAAAAAAAACAAAAAAAGCTCTTGCAGACTTGCCTTTGTGCAGTTGTTGTTTCTGATGAAATTGGCACCTTATTATAAACTGAATATGCTAGAATCAGTATCATACTATTCCCTATTTCGCCATCTCAATATTTTAATCTCTCCAATATTTGACCTCTCTGGTGGGCTCTAGGATTTGAAACTATAACAGGTACTATCTTTCCAAAGAAAGAATGAAATGCAGGCTGTTCACCTTATTTTTCTTCATTTTCCCTTTTCGGCTGGTGTTAACATGATTAATTGGGCCTAACCATTGAAAGATCTCACCAAATTACATTTGCATGGATTAATTATTGGGAGAAAAAAAAAAGTAAGAGGCCAGCCCCGTGCCATCCGAGTCCCCCAATCTCTCCTCTCTCTCTCTTTAATAAATACATTTAATTCAAATAGATGTACAAATTATATTGTCTTAATTATATATATATATATATAAGTTCTATTGAATTAATACATCAAAAAATTAAAAATTATAATTAATTACTATAACACACGTGTATTTATATAAATGAGTTAATTTATTTATATTTATTTAATATTTTTTAAAATTATAAGAATTTAATAAAACAGAATAATATTTATATAAAATTAACGTGTGAATTAGTCACACAATTTTATTTTATTATTATAATTTTTATTAAATATTTTTAACAAAAAAAAAAAAAAAGTGCAATGATAAACGTACAAAAACTCAATATCTAAATCAACATAAAAAGAGACGTATCCAAACCAGGGTCATGGTCAAGTTTTGGTTCGTGGTCTGGTGTATCAGTTGCGCGGTCACGGGTCCAAACCAAACCCATGCTCGCACCAAGGCCCAAACCGCTTCTTTGTGAAAATTAACCCTCCTTCCCTTAAGTACCTACTTCGTCCGTTCTCATCTTGGCGGGCATTCCAGCGATAGCAGTGGCGGCCACCACCGGAGCCACCGCGCAACCCTACTCATTGGTCGCAAGTTCTCTATCTTTATGCGGCGAACCGTACTTGCGATGGCAGTCCCACGCGCGTCAGATGTTTGATAATTTTACGCAGTGGACTCCATAGCCCAACTTCAATTTCATCAAGAAATCCGCCAGTTCAAATGAGTTTTGCTGTTATCTGGCGGCCTAAACCTCAATTTCACATTCTAAACCAGCAAGTTCGTTTCTTTGTTCGCGACCCATTTCCCAACAAGCTAACCCATTACCTTCGGCGAGCCGAGCTGATCGATTGCATTCGACTCGGTCTCCGTTCGAACACTCAACAATCATTGCCCACTCTCTTAAATAGCCGACTTTTAGACCCTTTTGTTGTCACTCACGCTATCCGCTCAGCTCCAAGTGCCGACTCCGCGCTTTCCCTTGTTGAACTTCTGAAGGATGTTCCGCATTTCACGCATACTCAATCTACCCTTTATGCGCTTGCCACAGTTCTAGCTAAATCGCGAAGAATTTCAGAATTAAAGTCACTAATTGGTGATGTTACTGATGGGAGATATGGTAATGCTCGCGTTAGCTTTATGAACCTTATGCAATGGTATGCTGCCGGTGGAGAAGTGGCTGCAGTTTTAGATACTTGGGATCGGTATAGACGTAGTGGTAAACCTTTGTGCACTGAGTCTTATAACGTTGTTATGCAAGTTTATGCACAAAAGGGTAGTGATTTGGAAGCTGTAAAAGTCTTTTACAGGTTGATTGATGAGGGGGCAATTCCGAATTCGAGGACTTATACGGTTATGATAGAGCATCTGGTTATTTCAGGAAAGTTAGATCCCGCACTTGAAATTTTTCGAATATTGCCTTTGATGAGGATTAAGCGTACTTTGAAGCAGTATCTGGTTTTAGTGGAAGGGTTTGTGGGTGCAGAGAGATTTGATGAGGTCAAAACATTGCTCAATGAAATGCGGGTTGATGGCAAGTTTCCAGGTCGTGCCATGCTTCTGGCTTTGCAGCATTTGCAGGAGGCCGGTTTTGTACAGGAAACAGAGGAGTTTATCGGAGAAATGTTGCCAGACAATAGAATCAGGAGCATAAGGTCTTGCGGAGAGAGTGGTGATGATGATGAGGATGAGAATGAGTATGAAAATGTCAACAATAAAAATGTTGACGTGAGTTTCAATCAAGTTTGCTTGAAACCATGGTTGGACCCGAAGGCCTTGGCAAATGCATTGGATCAATGGAGGCCTGATGTGGTGTCTGCACTGGAGGATGCAAACTTTGTGTGGACCACTCGGTTGGTATGCAAGGTTCTTAGGAGTTTTAGTTCCCCAGGTACAGCTTGGGATTTCTTCTGTTGGGTTGCTTGTCAGCCAGGGTACACTCATGATGTTTATACAGTGGAAAGGATGATAGCACTTTTAGCACGGCATGGGAAAGTTGAACTGGTGGATAGACTTATGGTGAAAATGAGAAGTGAAGGAATTAGATTGCCTTTTAGCACCATCAGATTGGTTATTGATTTCTATGGTATATCCAAGAATGCAGATGCTGCTTTAAGGGTGTTCTGTGATAACACAGCACTATTTAGTCCCATAACAAAATTTGATCTAATGCTTCTGTATTCATCCCTTCTACGAACATTGACCAAGTGTAAGAGAAATGCCGATGCCATTGTTATGCTTGAAGAGATGATTTGCAATGGAATATGCCCCGATATCCAGACATTTGCTGGATTAATGTACCACTTTGCATTAGATGGAGATATGAAAACTGTGCAGAAGCTATTTACAATGGTTAGGCAGAGTGGTGTGGAGCCAGATGCTTATATGTTCAAGTTACTGATCCAAGCTTATTGCAAACGTCATAGAGCTGCTCTCGCATGGAGGATTTTTGAAGACATGAAAAACTTGAGTTTGATACCCGATGCTGCCACAAAAGATCTGCTGGTCAAGAGTCTTTGGGGTGAAGGCAAGCGGAAAGAGGCAGCTATTGTAGAAGAAAGCTGTGAGGAAATTGATGAAACTCTTCCACCTGTATTGCAAGGTCACATATGGACGGTAAGCTCTGCAGATCTCTCAAAAGTTAGAAAAATCTACTTGGACAGTTTCACCACCACCACCACTGCCTAGAGACTCCTAAGTACACAGGCTAACCCTTGTTTTCCCGGAGTGATTGTTCCCTTGACTCAAGCTTGTCTAGGTCACAAATGAAGTAGCCTTGTTGTCACACCCAAACCTGCCCTTCTTACCCTTTATCTTTTTCCAATACCCTATTATTTATTTAAATTGGCCCCAAAAGCAGTCAAGTTGGGGGAAAAAAAAGAACGGACAAATTCTAATCTTCTGGTAAAATAATGAGTTGATCTAAAACGATGAATGGCATCTTAGTGCAAGAGGAGCAAAGTTTGAGTTTTTGGGAGAGACTCCGATGTCAACAAACAATTCAAAGTTTGAAAGAGACGCATTTAGTGAAAGATGTCTTGATACACTTTCCCGTGCGTTTGCATGCTCTTAGTTAAGGCGATTGAGTTATTTTTTCCTTTTCAAATTTTGTTTCTGTGTTCCAAAGTGATATGTCAAGTGTCGATAATGACGACCTTATTGGCTTCAAATACAGCAGCAGAAACCTTTGGCCTAAAAAATGCTACAAAGTATATTAAATGATGGCAAGTTCCTCTGATGCCAAGTTCTTGTCTTGGATTATTCTCCTTTTTCGGCTACTCGTCTTGTTGTGTTGTCTCTTTGGTCTATCTAATTACAAAGGATTAGAGGGACTTTGACTTTCTCAACTTGGCTGGATGTAAAGAAGTTGTATCAGGAAATCATATGTCCTTTTCATAAGCAACATGTATGGCACGCTGATGCTGCCGTGTAGACAAACAACCATAAATTCTTTTTCCTCTGCTTATAGTTCTGTTGCGGCCATCAATTTAATTGTTCCTATTTTTTGTAACAATGCCGTGTAGACATTTTCTGCCGTCCCAACTTGAAATGTTGTTTTAATTTTAATGATGACTATCATGAATTATGCACAAGGGATGAAAACATAAGCTCTATCCTGTAATATTTGATCCTCTTTTATGTATGCACATGCCATATAGTCATAAGATGTTAATGTGGGGAATAATTTTATGGTATTTGTCTGTCAGTGATAAGGAAAAAGATTGATGGAGAGAATCTTTAATTCAAGGATCCTGATGGGGCCTCTAGATATTCATTATATACAAAATTAGTTTAGTTTATTTAGAAAAAGCTCCCAGCAACAATGCTGGCTTGTCTTTTCCACCGACCTCAAGTAAGAAAACAAAGGTTTGTTATTGCGCGCAAATTGCATAAATACTCGAAAGTATAAAGCAGTCAAGCAAAGGGGAAATGGCAACTTCTCTCCTTCACTCACTGGCTCTCTTTCTCTGGTTTCTTTTCATCTCCACCACCTATGTCACAGCGCAACCGCCGCCAGCAGGCACAAATTTTTCATGTTCTGTGGATTCACCTGCTACATGCCATACCTATGTCACTTATCTCGCCCGGTCACCAGACTTGCAGAGTCTTGGAAGCATATCAGATCTCTTTGATATTAGTCGTCTGTCTATAGCAAGTGCTAGTAATCTAGCATCAGAAGACACCCCTCTGATTCCAAATCAACTCTTGCTTGTACCAATAAATTGCGGTTGCTCAGGAAATCGCTCTTTTGCCAATATCACCTACCAAATCAAGCCAGGTGATAACTACTACTCGGTTTCTGTTAATTTGTTTGAGAATCTCACCAGCTGGCGAGTAGTGAAAGATATGAACCCGACACTGATCCCAACCCTCTTGCATCCGGGAGACAATGTGATTTTCCCTTTGTTCTGCAAGTGCCCTTCCAAGACACAGCTGGCAAAAGGAATTCGGTATCTAATTACTTATGTCTGGCAACCTGGTGATGATGTCTCAAAAATAGCTGCGAAGCTCAATGCCTCTGCAAATGATATCCAAGATGAAAACACCATCCAGAATTTTACTGCCGTAGTTGGTCATCCAGTGATCATTCCAGTATCTCGGTTACCAGTCCTTTCTCAAGTGTCTCCCTCTCTTCTTGAGAAAAGTAAATCCCGCCGTCGTTGGATCATTGTCTCTGTTATAAGTGTAGGCGTTCCTCTTGCAGTCTTCATTGTAGCAGCCTTGTTTGTCCGTGCTTATCCACATAAGAAGAATAAGGCTTTGAATCGCAATGGTTCTTGTTTGGATACTGCTGTTCTCATTTCGGCAAAGGGACTCAAGAAGAGTGAGTACTACGAGCCAAAGACCACAACGGATAAGCTACTTCCAGAGATCTCAGGCTGCATACGCAAGCCAATCATGTATGACATTGAAGCGATTATGCAGGCAACCATGAACCTTCATGAGTACTACAGGATAGGAGGATCGGTATATAGGGCGAACTTCAATGATCAGTTATTGGCAGTAAAGAAAACCAAGGAAAATATCACGGAGGAGCTGAAGATATTGCAGAAAGTAAATCATGCCAATCTAGTAAAATTATTGGGAACTTCATCTGATGCAAATGGGAATTACTTCTTGGTCTATGAATATGCAGAAAATGGGTCACTGGACAAGTGGCTACATCCCAATTCTGCATCCTCCTCCCACTCTGTAGCTTTCCTCTCTTGGAGTCAAAGGTTACATATAGCATTAGATGTTGCCAATGGGCTGCAATACATGCATGAGCATACTCAGCCAAGCATAATTCACAGGGATATAAGAACAAGTAATATACTTCTTAACTCCAGGTTCAAGGCAAAGATATCAAATTTTTTGGTTGCTAGACCTGCCACAAATCCCATGATGCCAAAAATTGATGTCTTTGCTTTTGGTGTTGTTCTGTTAGAATTGCTTTCTGGAAAGAAAGTCATGGTGACAAAAGAAAACGGGGAGATTATTTTGCTGTGGAAAGAAATAGTGGGCGTCTTGGAAGTCGAAGAGAGACAAGAAGAGAGGTTACAAAGGTGGATGGATCCAAACTTGGAGAGCTTCTATTCCATGGATGGTGCTCTGAGCTTGGCATTCTTGGCAAGGGCGTGCACACTGGAGGAGTCTTCAGCCAGGCCAAGCATGGCTGAAATTGTCTTGAGCCTCACGGTTCTTGCCCATTCATCATCAGAAACGTTACAGAGGTCGTAGTCGTCTAGGCCAGAACCAGAAGAAGTTTCTCAAATTGTTAGTCCTGTCGTTGCTCGTTGACTCTGGATAGAATATGGGATAGATAACCCATCAAGGTCTTCTTTTTGCGATTCATGGATATGTTCATATGCTATAACTCCACGAACAACTTTAGAATGATAAATGTACAGTTTTTCTTTTTCAGTTTTGAAGTTTGAACTACATTTGTAGAAAGCAATATCAGTCGACATTTACATGAATCTTTAAATTCTCGCCATGTAGATAGATTCCAACAATTTCAGCCATGCTTGGTCTACTTTCAAAATCTTTTGCCAATCAACTTTGCTTGGATATTAGAATTTGCAGGGCTCCTAAATTCAGCCTCTGCATATTATCCTTCCCAGAAAAGACATTATTCCTCTGCCAATTGCATTCCTCTTTCATCTTGGATGAAAACAAGTTCCTGAACTTGATTCCAGCGAAACCTCTACACTAGCGAACATACAAATACGGATAAAATTAGCATAGACTGAAAAGTATCTTAGCTGTTAAGGGACTAGCCAGATGGTGAGTGTAAAGTCATAAAATGTGGATTTGATGAAGAGGGGATCTACCAATAAATATTGTACTCATTAAAAAAAAAAAAAATCATCCCGTACACGAGATGGGTTAGATAATCTATGTAACTTTCAGGTCACAAAAGAGTAATCTTACCCTTACATTTACCTCGCATTTTAAATGTGATCCTTATCAAAAAGAGATCAATTTGAGTTAATTTTCTGGCACACCCTGCTGGCAGCATGGATGGGACAATATATGATGCAGGTTCACCGTCACACCATAAGGCACACAAACAGACAGATAAGCCACACATATACAAACAGTTTCGGCCAGCAGGCACCAAAACAGCACACCCGAGGTGGCAACTCGCACAGGTTTTTGCTACCTTGTTTGGATTTTAGCTCTTATTTATTCAGCATCTTTTGACATCGGGGACTTGGTATCTCCCAGACGCGGTATTAACATTAACGCTTTAAATTATCGGGAAGTAAACATTAACGCTTTAAATTATCGGGAAGTAGGCGTATTCTTAGTTGCATCAAAATATAAAGGAATTTAGAGCAAAAAGGTATGAATATTATTAGAATAATGATAACTAATTTGATTATTGTTTCCTAATTTTGCCTTGAGTGATGCCAGTAAGTGATAACAAAGTGATAAATGAGTTATAGTCAAATAAAATTATGATAAATTCATCATTCACAGTATTACTTCATAAGAATTGAAACAAAAATTGGGGAAAAAAAGTCAAAACTATTTAGCATTACTCATGTAATTATAATACATATAGCCTATTTTTCAGCATCAGAATGGACACCTCGGACAGTGTACTTCACATTTCACTATAATCATGAGACAGTTACGCAGTACAATCTCCATTATTACACATTATTAACTATTTGCAAGAGAAGGAACTAGTAGACAAATAGGTCCAAACAAGTAAGAGTTTTGTTACATTGATGCGGTAAGCTTAACGTGCTTTGACGCAAGCTTACATTGCACTACCACGAGGTGCATTTTAATTGGTTAAAAGATACGTTTCATAGGCCCTGTGGTCCTGTCAAAGGTTCCTGCTGAGATTCTGGTGTCCTGAGACATGGCTTGACATTTCCCGGGTCAAGGAAGCGGTCAAGATTCTTGAAAGAATTTGCACGATTTCATCCATGACTGGGCGATCCGCAGGGTTTTTACGCAAGCAACTATCAATCAATCTCACTAAAATAATGGCTAACTCCAATGGATAATTCTCTTCCATTGAACGATCAATGAACTGCCTTAGATTCATTTGTTCGTGTCCATCTTGCCTAAAAAGAACATCACTCGTCACTTCTGACAAGTTCGTAATTCCCTCCTTGTATAGAGTAGCAACCTCTTTCCCAGTTAGCGTCTCCAGGATAAGAATGCCAAACGCATAGACATCAAGTTTTGTGGAGACCAGACCATTTTCCAAGTACTCAGGAGCCATGTACCCTTTTGTTCCAACTATGTGCCTCGTCGAGGTGAATTCGCCGTCAAGCCCTTCTGCTGATCTTGCCAGGGAAAGACTGGCAATCTTGGCCCTGAAATCACTGTCAATAAGAACATTGATGCTTTTGATATCCTTGTGGACCTGAGGAGGGCTGGTGAAACTATGAAGATAATTAAGACCTGTGGCCACGTCCAAAGCAATCTGTATTCTTTGTACCCAATTTAAGACCCTCTCACAATTGCTGTTGTAAGAAATCCAGTCACTTAGTGGTCCATTGGCAGCATACTCGTAAACCAGATACTAATGCCCCTCATTGAAACAAACTCCCGGGAGGCGAATAAGATTAGAATGGTTGATCTTGTTCAACAAATTTACCTCCTTTGACACATCTCCATTCACTTTCTTAATGGCCACGGAATCACCATTGATTAAGCCACGATAAACAGACCCTTTAATCCAACAACTGGGGCCGAAATTGTCTGTTGCTGCTCGCAAATCTTCAAACTTGTACACTATGATTGATTGAGCCATACTTGATACGCTTTCCATAAACGCCCCAGATTCTTCATCAAGCTTCTTGTTGACTGGTTTCTCAACTGCCTCGAAGCTCTTTGATGGGGTTATAACTGGATCAGCCGTCTGCTTTCTTCTACTAAAGAAGGCAAAGACAATAATGGTCTCAAAGGCCAATGTTAGACCAATTTCTGCAAGAACCCCGACAACGATATAAATCCATGTTTTGCTTGAGCTTTGGCCGGAGTCGGAAGATGGTGACAGTGGACGTGGTGGTGGAGGTGGTACCATAGTTTGGAAACTCGATGGCTGGTATTTAAGAGGAACTAAGAGTGTAGCGAAGGGATAAATGTTGGGACTTTGCTCACTAAGATGATTAGCTTCAAGAGTCCACCCAGTTTCTACGCCAAATTGTGCACTGATTTGTGAAACCGTATCACCCCAAGTGACCAGATAACTCAATAGATACCTAATACCAACATCACTTTGGTTCTTTGTGGGGCAAGCACATCTAAGAGGAACTGTGATCCTGCCGCGAGTATACATATGGACACTGAGTCCACTGCTTTGATTCTCAAGGGCTTGACAGGTTGAGAGGCCTTGGAAAGTGTTGTTGGCAATTAAGAAAGGAGCGTCCCCAGGAACAACATAAGATGTGTTTGCCTGGTAGTACTTTCCTGAACATGAGCAGTTGACCGGGACTATCACCAGCTTGTCTGTATCAAACGTCTGTGTTTCAGAAACGGAATTTATTGCAGCGAGTTGAGATGGGTCGGAACTCAAGAGGGTGGAGATAGAAGCAACAGTTGTGTGAGGAGGTTGAGACCTGAAGATGAGATAAGCTTGGCAGCTGTTGTTTAGGCCATTGCAGGAGTACCCAGGGGCAGAATCTTCCAGGCCGGAACAATATGTAGTGGCTTTGCCCACATAAGGCTGCTGCGATTGAATCAGAGGGCAGCAAGAAAGAAAAATACAAAGAAGGAAAGAAGAGATGACAGAAACACAGCTCATGTTGAATGGCAAAAATCTACTGCTGAGGGGAAAGAGTAGCCATTCAAGCAAAAAAAAAAAAGAAAAAGAAAAAGAGCATGAAGACACTAGTTAGTTTGTGAGATTAAGAGAGAATTAGTACTAAAAAATTGACTTTCCCGGAAAACTAGACATCAGGAATGAAATTTAGAGTTGACCATGTCCGTGTTTTCTCAAATTCAGACCATTAGGCCCTTGGACAACGACATGTAGCATATTTTAAAGCACCAAGTTGGTTCTTAAATTTTAAGCTTCGAAGAAAACTTCAAATTAGAGCTAAACTTTGACTAAAACAACGCTGCTGCACTGGTATACAATATATACGTTACCCGCATCGCACGTACACGAGCATTTTTTTTAATGTCTTAAAAAATGTGCTAAATATTCCTACACTTTCCATTATTTCCATACATTGCAAATACTTGACAGCTACTAAGTATGACTTTTGGCGCTGCTGCTTGGCGGTGTTTGAAGAAGTAAAAACCAGAGCATTTGAAATAATAATAATAATAATAATAATAATAATCTCATTTCCCTCTCACTTTCATTGCTGTATAATGAACTCATCATATATATATATATATATATAGAGAGAGAGAGAGAGAGAGAGTCTTCGGCAAACACTTTGTTTTTGTAAGTTTATGAATGGGAATTAAGAAAAAGTCCGATTAAATGAAAACAAATATGATGAATTGAAATGAATGAAAAAAAAAAAAACTTATATTATATATAAGATATTCTATATGTGATATAAAAATTTGTGTATCAAAATGCCGCTCGGCACGCGCACGCCCCTTTTAAATGTTATGCGGTGCCCCCGCCCTATTACTAGAAACATTGATCATTTTATTTTTATCGGCATATCCATACTCAAAAATATCATATTAATAGAGAATAATTGATGCAGTGAATACGTAAATTCAGACGCCATATCATCTTTGATTATTATTATTTTCTTTCTTTCTTTCTAATCTGTCAATGTGTTATTGCAACTGACAATAAAATTACAAATACATATGAAATAGTTATGATAATATATATGTTAAAATTTATATGAAACTTTTCGTGTTTGCATAATGAACCTCGCCCATATTTCTACGCCCATACTTCTAAACAAATCCAAATCCCTCCAGGCACAACTCTCCTCCTCTTCTTAAACCCTGTGCACTCCAGGGACACGCCGCTGGCCTTCGCATGTCTCCCCTACGCATCTCCTCGCATGTGGATTATGCATCAAAACCAAATTAAGAGAATAAATACGTTTGCTGATCATAGTTAGGTATGAGCCGGCACCAAAAAATTTGCGAGAGGGCTTATTTTAGGCCTGAGGGCAGTCATTACCACACTCGTGGTTGTGACTATCGCATATAGTTTCAATTAGGAGAACCAAATTTTAAAATTTTATTTGAAGTCTTAAAAAAAAAAAAAAAAATTTATTTTAGCATAATAAATGAGAAAATAAAAATTAGATTTCACAGCTTTTGACAAATAAACTCTGGAAATATAACATTTAGTTTCACTAAAACACTTTTACCGTGGGATCAGAAAGTTTGGTTGTGTTGAAGTCTTTTATTTGTCTTTCATTCTTTCTCTGCCGCTGAACTAAATTGAGGGTTTTCGACGAATTTACATGGTCGAAGAGAAGTTATTTCCATTTGTAGTTCCTTCGAATTTCTTTGGAGGCTTAGTCCATGCACGGCCCAGACCCCTCCGTAAAGGGCGAAAAGAACAGTAGATGAATGAATTCAATTGCGTGCGGGCTAAACAGGCTGGCAAGACCATGAGCACATCTAATTCCGGTGGCTTACCCCTTACGTATATAATATATACGGACAATGTTCGTACAACTAGACGAAGTGCTTCCTCGAAAATATAAATAAGAGTTTTTTTTTATATTAAAAATATATTATAATAATTAATATTTTTATTTTTATTTTTAAAATTTTAAATTTTAAATTTAAAAAATATGAGATTTACAAAAATAAAAAGAACTATTTATAATATAACTCACAATTTAATAATTTTTTTAATAAAAAATATAAATAAAAAGTAAATTAAATCATTAAGTATTATACAATAATTATTAAATTTTATCATAATTAAATCCTTTTCTCTTCCCCCTCCCACTATACTTAAAATATACAACTTTATTCGATAAAATTACATATACGGTGGACTTGAACCTAAAATCTCCAAGCTGTTTTCTTTCTTTCTTTTTTTTTTTTTTTTTTTCTTTCTTGGGGGCTTACAAGAAGGTGCGTGTATTTTCAAATTATATGACTTCACTTCAAATAACCATAAAAAGTCCAAAGGTCCCTGGGATTACTGTGGCAGGTAAGCCCAAAAAAAAAAAAAAAAAAGCTCCAATTGTCACCATAGTTCAACACACCGTTCTTTTTGACAATACATATGAAATAAGCGCCGTGGCTTGACAGAAACATGAGATTGAAAAAAAAAAAAAAAGGAAAGAAAAGAAAAGAAATCCTAGGTAGACATCATTGTATGGAACTCGTGGAAATCAAGAACACCATTACCATCACTATCAAAAACATGAATCATGGCCACACATTCATCGTGCGATCTTTCATCTCCTAGGCGAAGCAACATCTTCTGCAAGCCTTTGGGGGTTATGCAACCAGACCCCTTCTCCAGTTCAAACATTTCAAAGGCCCTCTTGAGATCATCATCGTTCTCTTCCCGTGCTCCCCTATTCATGAGCCTCAAGAAGTCCTGAAAGTCTAGCAATTTGTCCCCATCGGCGTCAAGATCATCAATCACGGATTGAGCCTCTTCGCGTGACATGTACTCTCCAATCGACCCAAAGTATGCCCTTAATTCAACGGCTGAGATTTTTCCATCGCCATCACCATCAAAGTATCGAAAAACTTCCCTTAGCCCGTCTTCTTTGGTGGCACTAGTTATTAGCGTGCATGGAGACGCCGGAGAGTTGGGACAGCTTAGTGTTGATCCGGGCTTCGAACGTCGGCCCCGGCGACGGAGGCTTAATTTGAGAACCTTTTTAGGGAGCCAATTGGAACGTTTTGCGCTCAGAATTCTATGGTCGTCGGTTGCCATTTTAGAGATTAAGTGAATTTGAAGTATTGTTTTGACAGGAAAATTGAATGGCAAGCAATGCTTATATAGAGTGAAGGAGGCGAAGGAAAATGAAAGACCAATTATGGCTGTAGAATAAAGTTTCAACGGGTGGATGCCAAGGAAAATGCATTGCTGAGGTATAGTTGGCAATTAACATACTGAGTTTTGGTAATGGCTGGAAACTTCATGGCAGCTTCCTTATGGGGCCCCCATACTGATTGGCCACTGTCCTGTAATGCAATGAGGTCAGTGCATTGCTATACAGATCACAAAGGCTCCAAAAAGCCAAAAACAAGAAGAAAAAAAAAAAGAAAAAGAAAAAAAGAAGAAGAAGAAAGAAAGAAAAAAATTATGGAGCGTGAGTGTTGGAAACGAAGGACATTTTCCCCGATACACGAGAAGAAACACATGGCTTGAAACAGGGACGGTCGAAGGAAAAGCTGCCACTCGTGAGACGCGATGGAGCATTGCCTGACTGAGTGCATTAATTCAACAGTAGAATGGGAAATTATTGACCTTAATTTATGGCAGACTCGTTCGTCTAGTTCTAATGAAGAATATATATATATATATATAATAATAATTATTATTATTTTCAATCAACAATCAAAGTATTTTAACTATAAGACATTAAATGCACAAAATAATACGTAAGAATATGTTTCTAAAATCACTCTAAAATAAATTTAATTTCAATCGACGTGAAATTTAATATGAAAATATGTTTATTGTAAAGGTAAAAATAATATAAAATGAATTCTTATATTCCAAGCGTTCAATTGTGTGGCAAATAATTAAATTTTCCTGTGAATTTATTAGTTTTAGATTTTTAATGTAAATAACATTTCAAAAGGGTTAAAAACAAGAATAATTATCGGCAATAAAGTTGCCTCGTCGTTTTGATTAAATGGCCAACTAAAATATTAACTGGCCCTTTCTCTGATTGGATTTCAAATTTGAAGCCCAATAACCACAGAGGAATCTGAACTGAACGTTTAATAGCCCAGGAGGCGAGCGGGAGGTTGAGAAGCAAGACGGAGATGTTGGGCTTGACCAGACATTGCCAATATATCTCCTCGACCACGTTGAGTTCAAAAGCCAATGTTCAGCATTTCAGCCCAAAATATCTGCCCATAATACGTTTATTATTATTATTTTTTTTTTGTTGGGTACATAGGGAAAAATAAAAGAAAAAGCAAAATATGTACAGAAGTCAGCTTCGAAGGAAGTAAACACCAATTGAATCAGTCAAAACAATAGGGCTCATAGCTATAATTGGTTGGCTATAAATAGTAAGAGAAAAACGCGAGATGTTCCTAATTTTACAAGGTTACCTGTACAAGAATTGCACTCCCGAAGGGATATAAACCATTTTACAGCTCCACCTTCGGATAATAAGGGACTTGACATCCTTCAATAAGGCAGCATAAGGATGAGAATCATGAAGACCAATAAGTTTCCTTTTCTTTCTTCAGTAACAAAATAGACATCAATGATTTTCTACTTGTCCTAATATTGCTTCTTTTGCATTCTTGTAAAGTTGACTAAATTACACTTCACAAAATGGTATCTCCGGTTCTCTCTCTCTCTCTCTCTCTCTCTCTCTCTCTCTTTCATTAATCTTGCCCATGGCAGCATCATTATGGCATCCATGGGAATATTACATTATCCCAGTGAATTTGGTTGGCTTGAATCCAAATGGGTCAACCAGGATTTCCAATTTTTTTATTCACTTGATCTCTCATCCTTGTCCACTGCTCAATTATTGCGTACCACTACAAAAAGAGAAGGAAAAAACCAAAAACAAACGAAAAAACAAGACGGGTATTGTTTTTGAAGACATGATTGCATCTGGGCCAATGCATTAGCAAGGTAATGACTCTTACCAAGATCAAAACCACAACCTGTAGGTAAGATGTAAAGAACAGTTTAATTATAACAGATGACCAGTAATCAATTGCTCAAAAATTGCATCCACTGAGTGATTCATGTATAAATTCAATTGTTTAATCCTAGTAGAAATATGTTCTTTTTCAATGGCCTTCCCAAACTTTCTCTACCCAATAATATTAATATTAATAATCCTTAAAATTTAATATATAATTTATTATTAAAATTTATTGACATTTTAAACTTTTAAATTTAATAAATTTTTTGACTCATTATCAAAATTCGTATTATTTATAAATTTTAAATTTAATTACATAATTCCTATTTTCTATATTTATTTATAAATTTTTAGAGATAAATAAAATGTGTGATTAGTTTATACTTCTAATCAATAGAATTGCACGTTAATAAACTTGTTAGAATTTAACTTGTAATCAATTCTTGAATCTTATCTATTAATTAAAATTTTTGGGTTGATTGAATTTTTAACAACATTAATTTTGACAATTGGGGTGATGTGAGTTTCTTGGGAATTTGACAATACCATATTTTGGCACTTCAAATGTTAGAATATAAGATTACGGAGGATTACTCCTGGTTAAAGTGACATTATCTAAGAATTGCTCCACTCTAAACGCCCCCAGAGGAATGCAATGAGCCTTACCACCAACTAGAAAAGTAGAAAACAAGAGGAGACTGAGAGATGGGGAAGGGGAAATCAATTTACCCTAATGTATACCTTAGAGCTCGAGAGGACATAAATGCTTAAAATATCTTTACTGAAAGAATTCCGAAAGTGAAATTTTAATTACAACAGATTTATCTGAGCAGGTTGTTCTTAAAATTGAAAAAAAGAAGAAGAAGAAGAAGAAGAAGAAGAAGAAGAAAAGTAGTCTCAGTTTACCCAAAAAAAAAAAAAGAACTCGCTCAAAGGTATCAGTTGAAGTTGAAACCTCGTGGTGAATGAGCCACAACCAACGTTGTGCATCTTCACTAGGATTGTATCTCTCTCTCTCTCTCTCTCTCTCCAGTCATATCACTCTCAATTCGGTCCACAAATCAGCTCAATATGTCCAGAGATTCAAATGAAGCATAATTGCTAGCATTATAACTCGAAAGACGGTGACCTATGTTATCATGTAGCCATCACAAGATTGGACACAGTGTCTGCCATTAGTGCTAAGAGTATAAATTGCATTTTGTCTAAATACGAAGATATGACTTGGCTGATAATGCCAATACAGCTCCCATGAGATACAGTTTGGTTGGTATTTTTCCTTGGTTAAATCTCTTCCATTTTAAGTTTTCTCTTTGGCCATGTGTGCCCAGATAATGCTCATCTGCCAGATCAACAAGTATTATGATAATCACTAAATATAATTTAAGGGTTATCAAATTTAAAATTTCACTCATAATTAAATACTCAAATTTC
Organism: Bruguiera parviflora; assembly: GCA_019804595.1. Classification (NCBI taxonomy): domain Eukaryota; kingdom Viridiplantae; phylum Streptophyta; class Magnoliopsida; order Malpighiales; family Rhizophoraceae; genus Bruguiera; species Bruguiera parviflora. The sequence goes on along the minus strand of CM034047.1, from coordinate 1,137,144 downwards.
CTTTTCTATTCCATCTTTAAAAAAAATAAAAAAAAAAACAGAGAGAGAAAGTGTTATGACTAAAGCAAAACTGTTGCCTGAACTTTATGACAATAATTTTTGGGAACTAAGGCAACAGTTTTCCTCTGGCCATAGCATTGTTATTTTGCCGTGAGGTGCACATGACAGAACTTTTTTTTTTTTTTTTTGGTTTACAATTTTTGGCAATTATTGCAGCGCCACGCACCGCACAATAATGCCGAAATTACTAAAATTTTCACTATTTTTGGAATATGTTAATTATTAGATTGAAAAATGAAGAACAATTATGGGGCAGATTGGCTCGATTCCTTAGTGTGGATAAATGATGTGACATGTCTTTTTTATTGAGAAAAAATGCCATAATAAAAATTTTCGAAATTTCAAATTTCTCCGTACTACATCAAAAGGTCGCCATAAATACGTTTTTGAGGATAGTCTCTGGATAGACATGCGACGAGGAGGGCCGGCGGACACACACGTGTCTTGGAGTTCGATTCTCGCAATCCAGGTTGCAGCGCACCGTCGCTGTCTTTGTCCTGTTGTCGACGTCCGAGGACCAGATAGCCCGTCGTGGTCCACATTTCTGATCCACGTGTCCTCTTGCGAAATCTAGCCTGACTAAATGGGTCTACAATTTGTCCTATTTACACCAATTGCCCTCCTCACTACTTTCAGAAATCAATGTCAATGGTCTCCCTGCCGCCAGCCGCCAGGGAGAAAAATGAACTATTTCTTGATTCATTGGGGACGATGGATCTGGATGGTTTCCCGAGTATGTTCAATCAGTTTTAAACGGAAAGAGTACTCTACTAAATGCTGCATTGTACTAGAGAATGGAGGAAACGAGATTCGAATTTTAACTCTCGATTTCTTTGTATAAATTATATAATCTTTTCGAGGTCAGAAATTTTAAATAATAATAACTAGTCCAGAAATTTTTGTTGCTTCTTCGGCTTGAATCTGGCCCGCGTGATGGGTCTGGTTCATTTCGATGCCTCTCTTTGTTCCGCAGAGTTACCCCGGGGGTTGTGTCATACGTGTATTTGAATTCAGACAATTGTCCGTTTGGTTTGGATCAAACCACGGCATAAAGATTAACGTCAAACCTTTTAAACATGCCACCGTATTTCGCTAATTATTTGCTCAGGAGGACAGTAGCGAGACCAGAAATGTTCATATGACGGGGTGGGGCCCAAAAGAAAAGACAGCTAGAATTGTAAGTAAATCTGGGGCTAAAATTCTAAGGTTTCCCGAGTTTGGGAAGGACCATTTCCTCCAACCCTTACATTCAAATCGATGTATCTTACATGCAATATAAAAGTAAACCCAACTAGGCTTCACCAGTATTACCTCCAAAAGGGGTCGCAGTAATGGGGTGGAGAAAGAGCTACCAGGAAGGTTCAGGGCTCCCAAGTGTGCGAAGGGAATACGTGGTAGATGTCGTCAGCTGCATCATACAAGGCAAGTGCACTGATTGCTTGCATATTGAAATCCCGACCCATTTCTCATATGATTTCCCTGTCAGAGTAATGCGAGGGGGCAAAAATGGGAGCACGAAGTGGAATGCTATCAGATGCCAACATATCGATGGGACAAATGCAAAAGACATAAATGGCCATGAAGAGAAATTGATAAAATAGTCCTAAGTAGATAAACTCCAGCTAGTTCATGCATTAGTGTGTCTAATTTGGTGAAACGGTAACGGTTGGAATTAAACAGAGCATAAAAGCAAGAATAAGACCAATAAAGGAATTGGACATTACCAGAAATTGTCCTGTCTTGCAGACATGAATGAAACAGTAACCGTGTCAGCCAAGATGTCCTCGTAGCTTCTGACAGAAATTGAAAGGGCCATGACAAATGTGCATTGCATTGCAAAGCATCAAAACCCAGTAAAAAGAATATGCGTATTTTACATAATAAAAGAGGTAAAAATTTTTGAAGAATATGCGGGCGTACGACGTGGTCGATTGGACTTGGGGTTCTTAGTTTTTCTATTAAAAGTTGACCCACGCCCTTTAAAGAACAACAGCCATTGATTGCCTGAGACGTTGTTCTATTATATACATAAAACGGAAGCAGTAATATAAAGAGAGCATTGTAGTGTTGTTTATAGCCCCACTCTTCCTCTAAAGCATCTTCAGTCTAACTCGTTAGCTCGTCCTTTAATTGAAACACTGCGGAGAGAGAGAGAGAGAGAGAGGTAGCCATGTCTGCGGCATACTGTGTGAAGGAACAGAAAGCATGTGTATATTGGGTTGAGAAATATTTCAAGGATTGCCTCTGCAACTTAAGGGATGAACTGTCCTTCACTTTTGGGTTCATTAGTATGGTGTGTTGGGGAGTTGCAGAACTCCCTCAAATCATCACCAACTTCCGCACCAAGTCCAACCATGGAATTTCCCTTGCTTTTCTCCTCACTTGGGTTGCTGGGTTCGTTAATTATTGTTACCTCATTCGTCAAGAAAAAAAAAAAGAAAAGAAAAAAGAATACCATTCCTTTTAATTAACCTTATGATAATATTGGTACATTTATTTGGCCATTTTCATTGGTGCAGGGACATTTTTAATCTGGTGGGTTGTCTTCTGGAACCAGCAACGGTGAGTGCCAGCTTTTGCGTTGTTCTGATAAAAGGCCACGTTTATGATTCCAATCTCTGCAATTCTGACTCTTTTCTTCTTGTCAATCTGTTGATGCAGTTGCCTACGCAATTCTACACTGCTATAGTAAGTGCAATTATGGCCATGCCATGTTTCACTTGAATTGAAAAGCGAGTTCATAATATATAAAAATGCATCCATTATCCATATGACAATTAACCCTTTGTTTATATTTAGTGGCCATCCTTTTGGAAAGCACATAGCCAAACCAAATGCAATAATGTTCTTCAACCAGAACTTCTCTCTGTAGCAGAATAGATTGATTTGTTGAGAAATGCCATTTTCTCCTTTTCTCCTTTCCTAGCCTGTCTCCCAGAATCCAGTAAAATGGTGAGGGACGATAGGCCCAGCTGCTAGTGGTTCTAGCCCAAGTCCTGTCCCTTTCGTTAGAGCCCAAATTTGTCCCATTCATTATACCAGCTTATAATTCTTCTTTTAACAACATAATTTACTGCTCTTACCAAAAAGAATTACATATTTTACAGCTCTACACCACAAGTACTGTCGTACTAGTGCTGCAGGGCATATACTATGATCATATCTACAGGTGGTGGAAATGCAGGCAAAGTAAAGTCAACCAACAGGTAATTTCAGTTTCCTTTTAGCACTACTTGTCTTTCTCCTGTCTGCATTCCATCTCCAAAGTAATCTTCTTTGCAAGTTTCTTAATTATATCTGGAAAAAAAAAAAATATATATATATATATATATATATATATATACATCAGGATGATGATGACCAGAAAAAGCCACTGAATGCGAAGTCAGCTGATCTTGACATTCTTATGCCCGGGACCTCACCCCCTCGTAGGGAATTTTACTATACGTATGTATGCAGCATTCTCTTTCTATCATCTCAAATATTTGCTTAGTCTGTTCTTGTATACCCAAAAAAAAAATTTGTTTAGTGCATTCTCATATTCATATAAAAGTAGGGATACTAAAACCTTTTTCATTAATGATCATTAACTGGATGATACTTAAGTCTCTTAAATTGAAAGTCTCGAGGTGAATTTCAAGCAACAATCAATTGATTAAAAAAAACTAAAATAATGTAAGCTAAAAAATATTCCCTTGTTTTTTTGTGCCCATCAAAAGAACAATTATTATTGTTTTAATGTAGCTTTCGCCTTATATACGAGACATACAATTAAAATCTTCCAGTCCGTTTAGTTATTAAAAAAAAAAAAAAAGGCTTTAATATCCATTGTGGTATCCTAAAATAACGAACAATATCCTTACAAAAGTTGCGTTATGGTTATGTTATGAGGATTTGTTTCTTTATGTCTTTGCTCTTTGAATGGTTTATCAGGTCAGCAAGATCTTTGGCTAACAGTGCTACCCCGCCACTTCAAACATACCTAAGGGCAGCAAGAAGTGATCCCTCAGATATGGAACTAAACAATGAATGGTCATCAGATGACGAAGAACCACCAATTTCAGTTTCAGCTAAATCTGTTGGCCAGGCTGCCCCAATTTCAACTAAACCTCTTAGCCAGCCTTGGCCAATTCCGCGACCGGTGAGCCTTCAATCCCCCCAGACGATGATTGCTCATGATCACAAATGGGAAATTGGACATAATTAGCTTATAATGCTTATTGTCCTCATGTCCCCGCGCATATTGAATCCAAAACTTTGTGTTTTTATTAGAGTTGACAAACGGGTGGTTGGAGTCCAATTGAAATCGAGTTGTTCTAAGTCTCATATCACTCGTATTTTGAGTATTTCAGGTTTATTGAGTTTAGGGTATATGGGTTTTGGATTCATTGAATTTGGATATATTGAGTTTCAAATATATTAAATTTTGGATATTCAAAATTTTGAGTTAATTAGATTTTAAATTATTTTAAATTCAAATTATTCAATTTTAAAATTTCTTATTATAATTTATTGACCTTTTCAATTAATATGAATTTAATTGAATTAAAATTTTATGTGGGTTAACTCAGATTATTTGGATTGGGTTTTCGCCACCTCCAATTTTTAGTCGGAACATTTTTCATAATTGAATCAAAATGCTAACTTATGCTCTTTTATTCTACAGTATGAATTTGACCTGTCCGTGGCCTCTCGTCAAGTTGTTGACCATTCATCAATTCCAATTGTACACTATACATGACAGTCCGCAGCCCAAACACACATGCAAGCTTACAGACATAAAAATGCTTCCAGTGAATCTACGATAATTGTGAGCTTTCTTATATTTGGTGTTTTTCTCGTACTTGGTGGTCTCCTGATTTATTTTTCCAGACCGGCTATGGGACTTTTCTAGCTGCATCGCTTAACCTTCCCCGACAAAGTAAGGGCATGACCGAACGGTACATTGGATTTGCCAGTACAAGGCGATTGCATGTATGTTCAGCCATAGCAGGAAGTTCAAACAACCTCAAGTCCAGTAAAATTTTTGTAGCATGGGATTTGGTCAGAGTTTTCTTACAATTAAAGTCTGCAGGAAGGTGCAATGGAGCACAGTGCTTCTGGACAGTGGCTAGGATGGCTTATGGCTGCTATTTACATGAGTGGCCGAATCCCCCAAATTTGGTTAAACGTGAGTGCCGATCAATATAACGCTTCCACTATGTTTGGTTATGTAATTAATGTGGTGTGGTGGAACATAATTAGTTGAATTTTCTTTCAATTTTGAGAATTCAACCTATTGTGTTTTATTTCTTTCCATTCCTGACATCGTACAACATTAGCATGGACAATTATTATTATTTTATTTTTTTTCGAGAAGTAGCATAGACAATGATATTCTTTTAGTAACAAATATTAAAAATGAAAATTAAAAAAGAAAAGAAAAGAAAAGAAAAGACTATTTCTACATAATCATATCATTATATACTATATAAATTTATGGAACTCAATTATTACATCTCAAAATTTGTTCCTTGCCACATATAAGATTTATTTCTAAGTAATTTTTTTTTAAATAAATAAAATGAAAACGTACGTGTACATATATATTTATCTTTTCATCGTTCTTTATTTTTTATTTTTGGTAAAATAAATAAAAAAAATTACTATTATGTTGCTTCTGACAAAGGTCATTATTCACTTTGTTTGGCCAGATTAAGAGAGGAAGTGTGGAGGTAACGCTCTAGACTACGTTTGGCTTCAACTCGGGGTAATAAGTATAATTAATTAAGATCTTGTTATTTGAATGGTTCAAATTTACATAGGGCTTGAATCCTCTCATGTTCGTCTTCGCACTGGTGGCCAATCTGACTTATGTGCTAAGGTTGCTCTCTCTCTCTCTCTCACTCTCTCTCTCTCTCTCTCACACACACACACACACACACACACACACACACACAATTTTCATCTGTTAGAGACTCACAATCTGATTTTCATGGACACAGCATTCTTGTTAGAACCACTGAGTGGGACAAGATAAAAGCAAACATGCCATGGTTGCTAGATGCCGTTGTGTGCGTGGCGCTGGACCTGTTTGTATCCTGTGCCAATCGATTGGTCTCTAATTAATCATAGCCCAAGTCATCTTTATAATTTCATCCCAATATTTCATTAAACAATACACTTGGTCACGATTGACAAAACATCAATTAGTCACCGCATGCTGCGATCTATAGCCTAATGCAATGTTTATTTTTGTACACCTTAACGTACACTGGTTAACAGATCATATTGCAGTACATTTATTACAGATACATCAGCATTCGGAAGAAAAAGACGAGTCGCCGTGGAGAACTCAACCGGGACTATATAGATGTCAGTAAAGCCGGTGTACATTGATAATTTGCAAGCTTGTTGTTTGGATATTCCATTTTGGTGTTTTTCCAGTATCTGTGAGTTTGAGCGATCTCTGTCGCCAAAATTGCACCTGTGAACAATCTGTCATTTGCTGCATGTAAGAGCAATTATAATTGCTATGTTCAATGAAAGTCATTTGCCGTTGGAAGAAAAAATATTGCCGCAGCTGATTTATCATAAAAAAAAAAATAATAATAATAAATGCGATAAGCCCCATTGCTAAATTAACTAGGTGCTTCCTAAAAAGAATAGTTATTTACTCTGAAAATGATTTTTGGTGAATAATAATGACATCTAAAAATATATATATTATTGACTATCTAACATATCATTTTTGTTACGTTGATGTACAAGTGATCACTTGGTACATACAATTTTTTTTTTTTTTTTTTTTTGATATATCATCGTCAGGGGACCAACAATGGCACAAATTATGGCCCGGTTAGAAGAGGAGTTCTTTTCACGAGGGCCATCTTTTGGGCTCTACCTATTGAGCATGTCACGTTGAACCACCCCATTAGCCCTATGCCTTTGGGTTTACTTCTTGTTTTCTAGGCTTTTAGAGAGTGAAATCGAAAAAAAATATAAAAATAAATAAATAAAACAACTCCCGAAATAATAATAATAATAATAAAGTCTCCTAGATTTTGAACCCACGCCTGGAGGCTTCAGAAGATTACTGCTGCGCCATGGAGATCTTGCAGGCAGAGTAATTCGATTGTTGAGCCTTGGATTTTTTTTTTTTCTTTGTGATTGCAGTATATCAAAGCAATACTCCGTTTAATTCTAGCACTGAGGTTTGAACTTTATCCCCGTACTGATGAGGTTTATCTCAATGCTAGATTTGTTTTCAAACTTAAAAATTTTGGATTTGAGTTTTAGTTAAAATTAATTAACTAATGTCTCGAAGAAAAATTTATTAGAATAATATAGAACTTTTTAAAGGGTTCTTGAATACGACATGAACTTTTTATTATCTCAGTAGGCCGCAGGGTTCAAAAATTAATGATTAAAGAAGAAGAAAAAAAAAAAACAGTTAGCATTAATCGTTTGTTATACAAGAACAAAAAATCATCATAATATTAGTCATCCATAAAATAATTTAATCCACTTTTATAATGTAAAACGGACCCCACAAACCCTTTAGCATTTTGATTATTTGGTCAAATAATCAATGTGACAATAGCACCTAAAAGAGAGATATTTATGAAGAAAAGAAATTGCGGAAATGATCGGGGTCGAGCTTGTGCAGCATCTTAAATGGCATCTAGAAGCTCGAGGATAAAAAATGAGAAGATTACTGTTATCCAGTCTTAAAATTTTCTGAGAGCAATTTCTTTCTAGTTTTCTCGGCAGCTGAAGTCAAAGCAATGTTTTGACTTGTTAACCCAAAGCAGAAACAATCAAAACTTTCGTTGCTGCTTTTGGCTCTTGGAAATGCCCACAATTTGACAGTTCCGGTGTTGTTGAGATAATTTGCCAAGCAATTGAAAGATTACAACTTTCTATTAAAATCTGGCCTGCAAATTACAAATAAAGAAGTATGAAGACTCAAGAGGAAAAAAATGGAGAACAGGGGTCTCTGGCTTCAGGCCCTTTAACTAAGTTGTTCTCAGGCGCAGAGCAAATTAACAAAAAACAAAAAGGATATTACACAACCGAGAAGTATAAAGTAAAATCTGCTAATGGGCGTATACTTTACACATTAACGGCTTCTCAGTGAAGAAAGGCAAACATCAAATATCTTTATTAGCAGGGTATTCTATAATATATCATTCTCTAAACTCTAGCTGCTAAGACTCGAGAGCAAATGGTGTTTGCAACAGATCGTAAGGAGCCCACAAGGCATCCAACGGGCACGGCCGATTAGCGTCAAGGCGAGCCCATGGCTTCCCTTTGCCACTCCAATGCAACAAGCTGACCGGACCGGGATGCAAATCCCTGCAGAGACCTCTATAATTGTCGCCGCCGAGCCCATGTTGGTTCCATCTGTGATCAACAGGCGCTATGTTCCCTGCAAAAACCAGCAAGAAAGGCGGCAACGAGCCGAGCTCGTAGATCCGAATCCTCTTTTGCAGCTCCATCCATTCGACAATCTTTGTCGTGTAGTCGCCTTCACGCCATCTCTGCAAATCAATGATCATAACCCCAGTGTTGAAATAACACGCATTGCGTCCCGCAAACGTTAGAGACAGCGAAGGGTTAGACCAGAAGGTTGGCGTGAAGTAAGATGTGAAGTTGGCATTGCAGTACTCAGGTGCAGCCAAGATTAAGTTGTTGCCGAGGGGGGTGGCCGCTAAAACTGCAACGTCGTCGACTAGGACTAAATCTGAATCCAAGTAAACGCATTTAGTTACGCAATCTGGGAGGAGATTGGCGAGATAGTTGCGGGCATAGTTCAGAGGGGAGTCAAGGGCAGAGCGGATGGAGGTGGAGATGAGGCCGGAGACGGGGGAGGTGTGGAACGTGTAGAATTGGGAACGGAGGTAAGGGAAGGAGGCGGTGATGGTGGAATGGAGAGAAGCGAAGGATGGGGAGGAGATGAAGTGGAAGCGGATGTTCTCCGGGCAGGAAGAGTGTTGGAGTATGGAGAGAATGGCGGCCATGGTGCCGCGGAGGTATGATTGGTCTAGAGTCATGGCTACATGGATGGCTTCTCTGGAGCACATGTCGCTGGAGGAAAGCGACGGGCAGGCTGGGGCGTTGTTGAACTGTGGCGCTTCTTCAAACTTTAGATGACTGGTTGTGGCAGCGACGGCGGTGATGACATCGGTGGTTGTCAGGAGGAGAAGGAGGGCGAGGGAGAGAAGTGGGCTTGGTGGTGATTTAAGCTCTGGCATAGTGTGTTAGAAGAAACTATCACTTGGCATGAGGAAAAAGGGTGGGCCTTAAAAGCTTTGAGGAAGAAGGGACAACAACACGTCATTGGCTTTGAACCTAATTTGGTTATCCCGTCTTGTAAATTAGATACAAGGATTAGATGTACTTTTATTCGTTATTTATTTTTATTTTATCATTTATTAGAATATGTGTTTATTCATATGGTACTTATCAAATATTAAGTCGAACACAATTAACAATTGATATTTAAAAATGTGGGTCTACGTAATTTTCTTGTTTAGTTAAAAAAAAAAAAAACCCTGCTGGGATGCAAGCCATGGATTTTGACTCTAGCCATTGGCTAGGAGGCGCACCGAGTCATGATCACGACAAGGCAATGCAAATTTGTATTGACTATGTAACGAAGCTCTTCGTAGAATGTAAATTTGACCATCGAGTCCTCAAATCAAATCATTACAAATAGAGTACAAGGTGTAGTAGGTCAATAAGTCATACGTGGGCAAGATTGTATAACCGACGTTAGTCCCACAAATAAAATATACCAAGAAGATATATAGTATGACAAGATATAGCGAGTGTTGAATATGTTTGGAGAAGCCATTTTTTTAATATTTTGTCATCAATTCGAAAAACGCTGTGCTTGCCGACAGAAGGAAAGTTCAAATCAGCGCAGTCAGGACGCATTGGCCGCAGTGATTCACAATCTCGATTTCATTCATGTTAATCTTTTGTGTTATGGCTCGAGTTTTGCATAAATTTAAAGATTTTCTTCTCTCGTTCGTTCGTTCATCCACGCCGCTGAAAGCTCCAACTCTGCTTCTCGCCATCTTTTGATGCAACCGTTACCGAATTCTTGTGAGGAAATTAGTTTAAGTGAAATATAAGATATGTGTACCAAGAAAAAAAAAATGTGGACTCGTGATGAGATAGAAGATCTAACAAAACAAACTAAAAATAAAAAGAAAAGTTAGGTAGCGCGAGTATATAGGTAATAATGCACTAAATCGAACTGCTATAATTTTGCAATCTTTCGGGTATTTCTTTTTAGAATATATATATATATATCTCATAATTCAATTTTAATTATATTCATTTCTCATAACTTCACAGAAGAAAAGGAGAACAGATACAGTAACGATGGCATAATTTTCTTGTCCCATTGATAAAAAATCATGTGCAAATTAGATAAGCCAAGACCCCACATCAAAGAATAGGGGCAGGGAAATGGCAAGATTGGCCCACGCATGCCAAGGCTTGTAGTGTAAACACATTTAATGCACGCTTTTACTGCATCTCTGGATCTCACTCTAGTTGAAGGGTTTTGAATTCAAATCTCAACTCGATTTATAAAAAAAAAAAAAAAAAAAAAAGCTATTGATATCCCCATGAATCGTGGGATCAATTAGGGCATCACATCTATTTGCCGGATACTCTGGGGAGCATTTACCACAGAAAGCTACCTCCGCGGACCTCCAACTTGTGATCATTCAATTACCTCCCAAAGTTTTTGCCACTTCCCCTGATTGTACGGCCAGTTCTGCAAAAACACTTAATTAGCGGAGGGGATGCAGAGCGAAAGTGAGTTGCCACGTTCCTCGCTCTCTGGGGCCAGTGGACTGCCACCTGTGTCGATGAGGCAGAACACGTTGGTTCCATTAGTCAATAGTTATCCCTTTTTCTTGTAGATTCGATATACCCGGAAACCCACATCATAAAAAGTGTGCTTGTCTTGGTGACATTTTTAATTAATCTTTGGATTTGAATCCATGTGACTCAATCACTTTTTTATGCTCCTATGCGTTCAAGCTGAATAACTGGGAAACAAAGGCAATAATATGGTTTTTCTCTGCTGCACATGCTTTAAGAGAGTATATATATATAATCATAGACATGGATCCACGGCCACCGCGCAGTCTCATAACTCCCCCCCCCCCCCGCCCCTTTTTGTTTCGGGTTTTTCGGTTTAAGTCATTCCAGTTCTTGATCAGGAAGTATGTTACATGAATCCTCAATTTGTATTAGTCCAATTCTAATCAAATTAAGCCTATAATAAATGGGATACCAATCATCCCCAAATCGTGGGATTATGGTATCCTGTCTAGACGAACTTTTTGCCTTCAAATGCATCGCAGTGCATGCAATTTAATTGACTAGCGTGTGCAGTGCACATGATTTGAAGCACTGCCAAATGGGGTTCGTCTTGAATTGGCATTTGGCACGTCGTTAGGCTTGTTTACACATCTTGAGGCAGCAACTTTTTCCGCCATTCATTGAGAAGTGGAGGGTTTCATCATTGCGGTTCAATTAGTTATACCGTCACTACCACCACCGACAACTGGGGCAACCCAAAGCCAAAAGCATACCAACTCCGTTTCCATTTTCTTCATTTCTTCGTAATGCTTCACTTTCCAAAGATCGGCAATCTTGTGCTGTCGGCTTTTTGTTCCAATCTAGCATCGAAACGTTATTTAAAAAAGAGAGGGATTAACTCTTTTAGTCAATCCGTTATTACTTTTTGCTTTATTTTCTTTTAATAAACTATTAGTTCCCACACTAATTTTGGCTCAAAATAAACCTTTTTACAAAATAAAATAAATAAGTAAATAAAATCATCTAACATTCTTTATACCCTCTATTTCAAATTCGAAATATAATAAAAAGGAACATTAATCGATTAATAATGAGTCTTCGATTTTTGGCAAAGGCTACCCAAAGCACAATTGTTAACATCAGTCTATTTCATTGCATCTTGCTAATGAAATGGGGTTTAACTCACCCTCACGTCAAAGCAGGAAAGGTTAAGATGGGCCGGGAGCTTCTTTCAATTATTTTGGCACGTACAGCTGACCCAAAACAAAAAACATGGCCACTGTGCCGATCGATCTAAAGGTCACCGTACTGCCTAACAAAGACAAAGTTGAATAAGAGTCAGATGCCATACGTATGCAATTAATGACGGGCCATACGGCATGGAAAAGTAAGCGACGAAAAAGGATTCATTTTCGTAAGCATTGAAAGTATTTTGGCCATCACAATCTACTCGTTCCTTTTAAGACTTTCCGTAGATTATGGTTTCATTTCACACGTATGCTACCAAGTAGTTCAAATTGCGCATTTCCCTTAACACAAACGAGTTCAATAACCTTGTCAGAAGTAGCTTCCACGACAAAATGAGGAGTTCAACGAGCGGCACTCCAACACACGGCCTAAATTTTAGTTGGTCGGACCCGTGAGATAGCTCAAAACAGGCCTAAATTTTAGTTGTAACGTCATCCCTAAAAATCTCATTCATTCAGGCACTTGGGCGTTGTACTTACGTGCTTCCACTGCATCATTTCCGAGAAGAGTCATGCTATAGGTCGCATGGATACTTTCGAAAAAGAGAAGAAGAATTACACTAAAAGATTTTCGTTAAATAAGATTTATCCACGTGAACTACAACACCATTCTTGGGACCTAATGGATGTGTTGAAACAGATTAACAGAATATCTAGCTCCAAACTCAAGAGGTAATGACGTTATTTGGCCTCCCTATTCAATGTCATACAATAACACAACTGTTATTGAGGACATTCAGGGCACTGCTATAAAGAACAGGAGAATGTCAATCACTTGAAAAAACAAATCTATCCTCACCAATTACGTGTTACAACATTAAACACAATTGAAACTGAATGGTCCCCTTCGAGATTCAGAGACTCCCACGGAATAAAATAAAAACACCAAGATGGATTATTTGCTATAGATCAACGCAGTATCATATCAGCATCCTTGTAAAGGAGGGGAAAAATAGAGACTGACAGCTCAAAATGGCCAGTTGCACTCAAGACTTGGATGGCCAATGATCGAATTACCGCAAAAGCAAAGCAAGCACCACCAAGAAACCAATCAATAAAAGAAGATTCTTCCGAACGCTGTCAGCCTGCTGGGCCCGACTGGTCAGCCGGGGATATCCGTGCCCAAGGCCACCGTGGAATGCATGCAACCCATAAGGAAAACCAGATGTTGTGCCATATACAGTAGCATCCGAGAACCCATGAAACTGAGGGTTAAAAAGGGATGGAAAAGGCGATGAACCACCCATTGCAGTTGAGAGTGTAGAGTTACCAATTCCTGCAGTTGCCATTGGTACAAAACCCCCCATCATTCCAAACTCATAATTGGGAACATTATTCGCTTGAGTGGGTGGGGGTCTTTGCCCGGCAGGGCGATTAGGAATCTCCATGCCAGGATAAGATTTGGATCGAGGGTCAGTCTGCTTTTGGCCTTTACCGTAGAGAGGAACTAACTTCTCCTCTTGGATGACAGCCTTGCAAACTGGACACTCATGGGAATGCGAATGATGGTTTAACCATCTGCACAGGCAAGGCCAACAGAAGAGATGGCCACAGAGGGTAACAATTGGATCTTGAGCTAACTCAAAGCAAATATTGCACTCGAAATCACCAACATCACTGGCATTATTGCTCGAACAAGATGGGCTTTCAGGCAACATGCTTCTCGATTCCCCAAAACCGCTTGCCATTTCTACTCAATTACAAAAATCCCAGCAACACTGCAATATAGAAATCTCTTAAAAACATTTGTATGACAACAATAACAACTTTTTAATCCAAAATTTAATTCAGGTAGGCTACATGAATCTTTTTTGGTGATTCCGAAAAACTAAATCAAACCAACCATGAAAGTTTCAAATTCCTTAAAATCAAAGCAAAGCCAAACTTCAATCCACTAAAATATGTTATCAATATCGTAACTTATAATTGGGGAATGATTAAAACAGAAAAAAAATTATCCAAAAAATAGAAAGAAAACACTAATCCTTATCCCTTCATATCTATCTATCTATCTATACCTAGCATACAAGAATACATGACCTAGAATCGCGATAAAATTAGCCAAAAACCAGATAAATGATGTTCATTAAGAAAGCATAATTGAGTACTATGAGACCCATAAAAACATCAGTAGCATCGACACAAACAACGCTGCACAGCAACAGATGATGTAAAAACGATGAAGTCAACACCAAAAAACCCGCCAACAAGCCTCCCTAACCAGGAAGAGTAAATCAGGAAAACAAATTAATATCCATTCTCGACATCAATACTCCCGAAACAACGTCAACAACAACAACAACAACAACAACAACAACAACAACAACAAAAACATACAACGATAACGTTGCTGTAGCTGACGACCTGAGGGTCTTCGCGTGGGAACAGGACGAAGTTGGAAGAGTCTATCGATGGTTTTGCTTAAATGTACAGCCACCACCAACTCGGAACGTTCGCTAGAGTACCTTCCGGCTTGGTCCATCTGAAAAAGATATAACCCTTAGCAGCTCGTCGTCTCGTTTTTCTCGTTGGGTTAGGCCGAAATTGACCTGAGAAGTAACCACCGGACTTTTCAGTGTTCTCACAAGTAGGTTAGTATTCGATTCAATTTTACAATTGAAAGTTTTATGAGTACAAATCTTAGCGAGAAATCAATTATATTTTTAAAAATATATATATATATTTTTTTAAAGGCTAAACTGAATATAGGTCTGACGTGGACAACTGGGCCAGATCAGGAGGCAGCTTAAGCTACAAAAAATGGTTACAAAGCATTCTAAATCCCACCCAGAGGCCCAGCAACAACATCCGGTGAATTAGCAATCATGGGCAGTGATCCAAGTCGAGGGCCGATCTATAACCAGCTGGGTTTAGTATAATTGACCGACCAGGTTCTATATTATTATATTACTTAATAGCCTGGAGATGTGACCAAAAATGAGTGATTAGCCTACAGCTGTGACGGAGCAGCTCTGTCGATTCTCCGTCGCTGGCACCAGCAGCGGCTTACTTTTCCAAGTTTAATTCTATATATATATATATTATATAATTTTTTTTTCCAATGTCATGCTCAAGAGTTGATAAATAAAGCATGCTTTGATCAGATTTCCCCGTCAGGTTTTTCATCCCAAAAGAACTTTTGCATTAGAGCCGACGGTGGTCCCCCGTTAATGGGCTTATATCCAACCAGGGAACGACACACGTAGAACACTCCGTGCATTGGAACCTCAGCCGAGGCGCGTCTTAATCCTCATCTGGTGGCACTAGCAAGTAGGAGCAGACAGAGAAGCAGGTTTTTTGAAACCCATTATGACGTTTGATTCAGAAGCCAGCCCTGCCTTGCGCTGGACTCCCCTGCTGGTAGTCCCCTTTTTTTTTTCTTTTTTTAATTTATTTTATTTTGTGGGGGTTGAGGGGGGGAGGTGGAGACTGAGGAATGATTGACGAATAGGCATCAGAATTTTTTTTTTTTTTAAGAGAAAGGAGAAAAATGGTGGGTAGCTTTTTGCGCCTACGACGGACAGATATGGCTTGGTCCTGCTACCATTACAACGGCGACTCTTTGACCCTGAGCTACTGGTCTTCCACATCCGTAATTCATACGCGGGGTGGAGGAGGGGACGGCTGCTCAAACCCATTATAAGATTTAAGTGGTTATGCTGAGCTTTCTTCCTTCCGGTCCCATAATAAATAAACCAGCATTGGAACCTGTAATGGCAGGGCTGGCATTTTCGAATTCCAACGCTTTCGGTGTGGAATGAAAAAATGGTAACCAGAGTCATTCTGCATATCTCGTGACTTTGACCCACTTCACATCTCATTATTTCGACTTGCTGCCCCATCGCGGTTGACCACTTATGATCATTCCCTATAGTTACGACCAGTGTAATATTCGTTGTTGATGCCAAAACCAATCGACCTACTTAGGCTGTGATGGTTGGGCATTCAATTTTTTCCTTTTACTCTAATGACATTCTTCTTCTTCTTAAAATAAAAATTATATATATATATATAATACTTATTAATATTGTATTTAATTTTTTATAGAAAATTTTTATTTAAATATTATTAAATTTGAAATTTTTATATTTAATTTTAATATTAATGAATGAAAAAATTAATATTAAGATGAAAGATAATAAAAAAAAACTCAAATGTCAATTAATACAAAATAAACCATATTAAACCACTACTAAATTATTACTTTAAGTGATACTAATATTTTCTTTTTTGAAAGACGATAACAACAAATTGATAACGAGTTACTATATTAATTACCAAAAAAATAAGAGTTAATTTATAACAGTATCAATACATATCGCAATTTTTTAATGCGATACAAATATACAATTAAAATCGTTTATTGTATAAAACTAAAAATAATAAATGCGCAATTTAATAATTATTATAAGTTCACACAATCTCAAAATTTTATATCCAGCTAAAATATTCGTATCTCGAGTCGAGAAGAAGAGACACGTAAACGTTTTATTTATCACTACATAGACGGGCCTTGTCGGGCTTGCTCCAAATAGATATTTTATTAATGAGTCGTAGAAATAGAACCCTGGCCACATGGTTTTTACTGATATATATGTGTGGGTGTGTTTTTGACACCCAAAAAAAAAAAATAGTGATTAGCTTATTAGTTATTGTAAATAAATAAATAAATAAATAAATGAAGAAGAGGAAGACGCAAGTCCAAAGACACTACAAAAAAAATAAGGTTCCAAATTCCCACAAATTATGAATATTTTGAAAGAACTTCCGACCTCTCACCCAAAATACCAGTGCCATCCTAGCTTGCCCAGATGGATGGTTTTTACTGATATTCTATTCTAAGTGCAATCACATCCTTATTAAATCGACTCTGCTGACAGCAATTCTGTAAATTTTCCACTGATTACTAATGCAATTACTAATGGGATCGCTCTCAAGTGAACCCTGACAATGTGGACACTTAACCTTATTATATTTAGTAGTTAAACAAACACTGACATCAAATGGCCAGAAT
>CM034047.1:1103491-1119896 GCA_019804595.1 Bruguiera parviflora | reverse complement strand
ATTATATTAATTCCCATCAAATTCTCAAAAATATAAATATAAATATAAATTCATGCATTGGGATCGCGGCACGTCATAAACATAAACAGAAAAGAAAATCATACTTCGCCTAAAAATTGCTGCTGTACCAAGTAATCTCCGACGCTGAATCAAATATTTATCTTCCTTACTCTTCTTTAATCCCCTTTAGCTCAGAAAAATGGGTGCCGTCTCCGGGTATTCGCACAAGACTTTTATTGTAAATATCCAAAAATAACTATTACAATCATTAATTACAGTACATACAATTACATAATATTTCCAATTAACGATTATAAAGAACTCTAGCTTACTATTTGTTTTCACAATCAATCACAACAACAAAAAACAGCCATTCAAATGCCTTTCTCTTCTTCGGCATTTTCCACGCGATCTGAATCCACCATCGTTGACGCAACTCCAGTTCCCAGCTTCCTTTTCAACAAATGCCTCTTCACATAGAAGTTGAGGAACAGCAACAGAATTGCTCCGTTAAGCACCGAATTGAAAACCCAGGCGCCAATTCCATTGCACCCACCTTTCATCAAGTGCAGGAGCAGCACGCCGACATGGCATACGAGGTTGCAAACCAATAAGACAATCTGGCAGTTGACGACGAATGGGCAGCAAGCGCTTGGCAAGCCAATCGAGGTCCAGAACCTATACCCGTAAACCGCGGAGTATACGAACGTTGTTAGAACGATTGCCAGGACTTGGAAAGATTGAGAAAATTCGAGCCACAAGAAAGCCATGAAAGTCAAGATTGAATTGTTGAAGAGCTGGAAATATGCCAGCTTTCTTCGACGCAGAATCGTATGGAAAGTCCGCCACATATGGAGGAACCGGGAGAGGTAGTACATGTATGACCAGAAGAAGACCCGGCCGGACGGGCGGGTTCCCAAGGGGAAACAGAGAAGCCACTGAAGAGGGGTCTTGGAGCGGCGCCAGAACCAGCGAGTTTCACGGATCTCGGCGGCGGCGGAGAGGAGGATTCCGGCGAGAATTGTAGCGGAGATTAATGCCATGAGGAGGCTGTGGAAGGCGGGAACGGGACCCAGAGGAACGGGACGGCCACGTGGGACGACAGCCGCCAGTACGAAATGGACGAATGCGGAGAAGGCGAGGTAGAAGGCTATGGAGGCGAAGAGGAAAGACCAGGTGGAGCCCCATGATTGGGCGTGGCTCCACCGGAAAGTGACGATTGAAGGGTGCTCGGAGAGGTGGTAAGTCAGGGTTTGGAAGACCATGGCCGTCGTCTCCGGGGGGTGGGAATGGAAGGCGGAGGTGGGGTTCAGGAGAAGAGGACGGCCGCCCTTTTCGCGGTGGTTCTGGTTGTGGTTTTGGCCATGCCAAGACGCTCTAATATCCCCTTTTTGTTTTAGTTTGTATTGCTGGTCTTTTTAGTTTTGCTCTATAGGTAAAGGCTTTTCCGTCTTGGGGTTGGACCTGAAAGGCAGGAGACGACGAAGGCGAGGGAAAGTAAAATCTCTGCGCGCACGGATATTCCACAATCGTGTGCTCAACTTCCCAGAAAAAAAAACAAAAAAACAAAATAACGATTGATTAAGTTAATAATGAATTAATTATAGAAATAATATTGAGAACGTTGTAATAAAATAAGATTAGTTATTTTTAGATGAAATAACTGACCTAGACCGATGGACAGTAAGGGTTTCCTATTCAACTCAGAATTGCATCTCTATCGGTTTGGCCAAATTTTGGATTATGGTTCGCCCCCCACTTCCCCCTGTCCGCGGTTCCGGTTTGAATGAAAATTGTGGATTACGGTTGGTTCAGTCCCGATTAAACTGGTTCACATTTTTCAAAAATGGGTCCCCGACTACATCTATTATTCAAATTGAACCATAAGAACGATAACCGCGACTGATGACCCCAACGTACATTGATTCGATTAGTCAAAGTATTATTGCAGGTGTAAATATGGTACTTAGGTGCATGATTTGGAAGTATAACAAAAGACAAGAGATTTTTAATTTAATTCACTTAATTAGAAAGTTAAATTAATTTAATTTTAAACGTCAAAAAAAAAAAAATTTTTTTTGAGCGAAGTCTAGTTAAAATAAAAAAATAATCAAATAAATTTATATAAAATATAATTATATATCTACGATACTTATAAAAATATAAATAAAAATAATAAATACTAAACAATCAATTAGAAATAGGAAATTATAGCTTACGAGCTTTAATTCCGATGGCAGCACGGGAAAAACAACTTGCACTTTCAATTTTTATTGAAGGTTTAAAGTAAATAAAATAAACGTATACATTGATTTCTCTGCTGAAAACCACATTAAAATATGTGAAAAATAATAATTCATTGTCGTAAAAAATTAAAGAACAAGAAGCGTTATTCTTGTTGTTATTATTCTTATTATTATTATTATTATTAGTATTATTTTGGCTATCGAATGCTCACCGAACAACACATATTTGGAATGGGGATGAATATATTAGTGGTCTTGTTTTTAATGCCCCACCAGTCACTAGTCATCAATCATCGCCGAGAAACAAACAACAACCTAAATATAACTGACGTAGGCCTGAACAGGCCCAGTAGTCTTAGCCCAATTCTTCAGGGTACGAGGCTTATTACGCTTGTGTCATGGGTAAGTTCACATTGTACATTGTACATTGAACATTGACATTGATCGCCATTTTCTGAGGCACATGTACTTAATTGACACCCACAGGTTCTCTTTGCCCTGTAACCCCAGACGCTGTAGCCCACACGGTGGTCCATTTGACACTTCAATGGGTCCTCAAAAAGGAGGTTACCAATGGTTCGGGGATTGTCTGAGATCAGAAAACCCAAAAACTCTGAGAAGCTATGTGGGCAGGCCGGTGAGGTTTAGATAACTTGCTTTGATAGGTGGGGAGATCAGAGCATTAGACCACACTGATTAGCAATTAAAAGCCACCGCTCTCCGGTTTCCCCTGAGATCAACTCCGGCTTCCTGAGCCTTCTTAGATTTCCTCCACCGTATCAAACTGACCCCCCTTAATCTTCTGGGCCTAGGCTTCCAATTAAAGTTAAGCCAACCTCCTTCTCAAATTAATATTGTGAGTATGGCCGACAACCTAGAACAATTAATTTATTGACTTTTATGTCAAGATGAGAAGTTGGGGTTCAGGATTCCGCCTTCTTCGTCCCATGTCATGCTGAGAGATCGGGGTTCAAGTCCCGTCTTGTCCATCCCTCTCCTTAATACATATGGGTTGAGGACCTTCCTAAGAAGAAAAAAGTAAATAAATAAATATTTTAAATACGTAAATGATACTAAAAACATATATTTTTAATGTGTTGTAAGAAAATAATTCTTAATGTAGAATGAAATATATAACATTTAGTATAATAATATATCATTTTTTATTATTAAATTATAATTTTATACTAAAAATGATAATCCTGTATATATTAATTTCAATTAAAGTAAAAAAAAAAAAACATGGCCACCCCACTTGATGGGCTTGAAGTTATCTTGAGCATATGAGTCGAAATTAAATGTTGGAGAAAAACAAAGTACTGCAAACGAGTCCCAACACGTTGTTAACTGCTAAAATGCCAACTGCAATCCAGGCATTACACGAGGAATTTACTCGGGGCCGCTGAATACAAGGGTCAGATTCAGAAAATTAAAGGGGTGCAGAACCGACCCCAATTTCCTAGACGCTTCTTTGAGGCTGGCTAGATTTGCGGTGGCTGAAGGTTAGCCATGGACCGAGCCACTCAGGTAAAGTACCAAATTAACCTGCTGTCGAAGAGACAATCGGAAAAAATAAGGACGACACCAGTCCTATAAATCCTTTTCCCTAGCTTTAAAACCTCGCCAGGCAGCCGCGAGCTCTTTCTGGAACGACTCTCATCCTGATAGCGAGTCCCCGGCGACCACCAGGTTCCTTAATTTCCGTATTTCCAAAGGAACAGCCTTTGCTTGGTTGGTTGATCACAGGCAGCAGGCTCTTTTACAAGTTACGAGCCCCCTTTATTTGTGAGGTCATTAATGAAGATTTAGCTTCGCTCATCGTCCGTTTGAATTGGCATATAATAGATGACATGTAACATATAAAAAATACTTAATGTTTAAAATGATTATAACGAGATTTTTAAAATAAAAAACAAAAATAACTAAATGAATAAATATCTGTTCAGAAAAGTAACTAAATACACCGTTTAAATAACTTTGAAAAAAAAAAAAAGTGTTGTTTCCCGGGAAAAACTTTTCTTTTTTCAGTACCACTAAATTTGATTCGCACGGTCAAGCCTTGGACATGAAAATCGGTCGCATAAGAGTTGGGGGTATATTTGGAAATTTCAAGAAGACTATCCTTGGGTCTTGGCCCATTTATGATTCAACACTGGCTGAAAAATTTTGTGCTTCTTTCCATTGAAACCAACAACTGAAAAAAAAAAAAAGAAAAAGAAAAAATCTCAATCTTTCCAAGTTAATCGGAAAATTTGAGTTTATAAATTATAATTAAAAATCAAAATTGTCTTTCTCAAACGCCATTTGCTTGCTTATTACCAATTGGAGAGTCTTTCCATGCTGGACCGAACTGTCAAGGATCTAGTGGGACTTCATTCGACGGCTTTGCTTTCACTCTCATGCCGTGTTGCCATTTGCAATCGTAAATAAACCAGATTTCTAGTTGTTTTAATGAAAACAATCGTCTCGGTTCATCACTGTACGCATTCGCGCGTATGGACACAGCCCGCAAAGGGAATTCGTTGTAGTTTTCATTCACCAAGCGGCTTGTTTTCTCGTCCACGACGGAGCCTTCCCCAAGTCTTGGCATTAGGGTGCGTCGTGTAGATTTTGAGTCGCCGTTATAAATTGGTTTTAAGCTTTGTGGTTAAATTCCCACACCACCCCCCCCGGGGGGCGGGCGGTCTACTAACCAAAACGATGAGAAAAAGTTTTTATTTTTTAACACATAAAAAAAAAATTGTAATGTTAGATATTGTTTTTACAATTTTAGACTTAAAGTTGTCTCTCAATTTTTTAATTTAAATTTTATTAATATTTTTATTATTTAAATATTAATAATTTTAATTAAATTCTTTTATATTGAATTAAAATATATTAAATATAAAATTTAATTTGAATTGAATATATAAAAATATATTAAATTATTATCAAATTTTCACTTAAAATTATAAACAATTAAAAATTTCAATATCTATGGTCGATGACTCGAAAATGAACCCATGAAACATCCCCGATTCTAACTTGAAATTGGCCCCTACTTTTCTGTTCAGTTGATTAAGCTGATTAAGAGGTTGCCGTGATGTACCACAAAATATGGCATCTGTCCTCGTAAATTTCCTCCTTTTCATCTGTAAACTCGAAATTTAGATCTTCGATTAGCCACGTACAGTGCTACAGATGCAACTTTAAACAAATTAACCCAGTTACATTATAGAATTATGTTTCTTATATGCTAACTTCTTTTGGAAATAATCCGAAAATTTTGGGAACATCCTCTCCATGTCACCGTTTCACTTTAGAAAGCTGCATCTGCTAACCTATTCTAAACCCTGCATGATAAGGGAATTGAGTTGCACAAAATTGCCCTTTTTTTTTTGGTTTTTGACAAGTTTGTCATTGGGTCAATCGTTTAGTATACTTTTTCAGGTCGATCAAATAGAGTTAACTGCGGGCAATGCCTGCTCCCAACAAGGGTAAAAAATATTTCGAAGCTCTCTATACTTCTTCACATCGAAGTCCCGGAGCTTCATGAGTTGCTTCTGCTTGTCACTGAAGCTTCTCTGATAGAACCCTCCAAAACAAGGCTCCTTTGACGTGCTGAGAAAGAAGGCATACCCAGCCATGAAATACAAAGAAGTGACGAAAAAGCAGATGGGCTCCATGACATCCCATGAAAGTTCCCAGAATGTTAGCCTCATGAACCCTGCTGTTTCGACCACCAGGAGTCCCAAGCCGCCCCATAGTTCCCTGCGCACTATAGTCCTGGCTTTTCGGTCGATTTCAGCTTTCTGCCTCTCCATTTCTTCAAGTTCCCTTTTTCTTGGATCATTTTGGCTAATTGCTGGTAATGGAATTAAACCTCCAATTGCTTTCAACACCTGTAAGAAAAACAAACAAACACACAAAAAAATAAAAGAAAATTTGTCTGGGTAAAAGACAGCTCTATAATTGCTTGGTTACATGAATCCAGGGCTTCTATCATTCCATCAGCAAGTCAGGCTCGAATCAGAATCTCTTTGCAGGCAAACAGCCAAAATTAACTCATATTGAGGAACAGGGAAACAAAAGGAGGAAACCAATTCTCGAAAATTTGGAAGAATTGAAAATTTTGACCAATTAAATACAGGTGGCAACAGTTGCCTTACAATATTACGCAGGAAATCTGTAAACTTCAGAAGTAAAAGACGATTGATGAGAAAACATAAACGAAAAGAACAAACAAGCACAAAACGATGCAAAAAATTTTGTATTGAAAACACAAAGAGAACCAGAAAAAGAAAGAAAAGCAAACACAAAAGCAAAACTGAACATCACACTTTTTTTTTTCCTTCAACATAATCCATCTTCTTTTTATTGGACTTTTTTAAAATTTTTATTTATAAAAATTTATATTTTTATAATACAAGATCTTTTATTTTCACGTATACTAATATACAAATTATAATAAAATTTACATACCATTTTCTATAATGTCAAAATTTTATGATAAAAATGAAAATTATCTTTCGATTTGTTCTTAAAATATTTTTCTTTTTTCTCTTTTTTTTTTTTTTTACTGTCTTTCGTTTTATCTTAGAGTAGAGAGAAGAAAAAAATCTGTAATAACAAACACTACCCTTTTTTCTGTAAAAATTATTTTTAATTAAAAAATTATTCTTCTTATTTGTGGTAATTATTTTTAATTAAAAAATTATCTTTTTTTAAATAATAATTATTTTTTATAATAATTATTATTTTTTATAATAGTTATTTTCAAACATAAAAAACAGAAAAATTTTAAATTTAATAACCTCAATTATTATTATATCTAAATCATCCTCATATTAAATTTTTTATATTAAATTATAATTTAAATAACAAAGACTATTTATATTAATTAATTTAACACTTTTATCCCTTCTTCACAATTGCTCGATCTTGTCGAATATGTACATATTTTCTCTGCTCGATCTTACTTCTTCTGATTTTTGTTCTCTCCTATTTTCCTCAATGTTACAGGTTTTCAATTATGCCAATGCTATTTTTTGTCCACACTAATCAATGAACCAACCCCCCATCTAATTACGCAATCTATCTGACAAAAGTTAATTAGATACATCATGTATCTGAAGAACAAAGTTTCAAGTTCTCTTTCCAACTCCAATCCTCTTACAAATGTATTAATCAACATCCATGTTTCTCCTTTCCAGATGCACTTAATCACTTTTTTTCTAATTAACTCTGCTGATTCTTCTCCATTTGATTGATAATAATTTTTTCTTTTTTTTTAAATAAAAATATATATCCAATAATAATGCTCGGAGGGTGGCGGTAAGGCATTATGGGTGCAACGAAATTCCCCATAAGCCTCACACCAGTAAATGAAGTAAATCTTGTAACCGTAGAAATTGAAGGGCTTTTTTGTCCTTTAGATTCTCCTGTGAAAAAGAAAACACACAGAGTAATCATAAAAAATCATCAGTTTTTGGTATTCCCAAAAATTATTAAAAAAAAATCAAAATCATAATTTATCTTATCTGGTGAAATTGAAATTTTAATTTATCTAAAAGAAATGAGATAAGGAATTGTATATATATAAAATCAAATAATTAAAAGTGAAATGACAGTGAAACGTCGAAAAAAGAAAGAAAAAAAAATCAATCAATTTTACCTGTTCCGGTTTGGGATACACGATATTCCCCAGTAGGATTCGTCGAGCCTTCTCGCGACGCGAACAGCTTGTTCTCGATCCGAACAGGCCTCTGCACAGATCCAAACAAATTCCGAATACATTATCCAACCCTTCTCGATCCTTCTCAGCCTCGATTTCACCATCTCCAGCTGCGCCACTCGCAGCAACCTCCTCGCATCCTCCACCGTCGATCCCTCCCTCTCATGCGGCTTCTCGGCCAGTGATATCTCAGTATTCGAGATCGCCGGCGGGCAGAGACCGCCCCATCGGATCCGGTCCTTCGCAAAATCTAAGGCTTTGAGCTCCTCCATCAGGTCATGCATTGGCCGGAGGTCCCCTGGGGGAGGAAAGTCGCTCTCTCGTGGAAAAATCTCCGGAACACGCCGTTATCGCCAGGATCCGGGGCAATGTTGGCTTTGCTCGGGTTCTTAGGCATCCGGGTCCGGGCCGATGTTTGGGGGCCCTTTATATAGGTGTCCCAAGGAAGAGGAAGACGATACGAGAAACGAAACATACCACGATATTTTGTTCTGAGATAATGACGGCAATATTTTAACTAACCTCATGTTCATGCACATATTCGCTCCAGCGAGTTGTCCAGGTACATTGGAATATTCCCGGACGGATATATCGTGCGAGCCGATAAATTTAGAGAGATTATCATGGGTAAATGTTGACGTGGCTCGATTATTTCTGAAGTAGTGAGGTGGCGTGGTCGTGCTGAATCCCTAGCGAATAAGGTACAAGGTAACCAGCGTAGACGTGCCCACATGAGATGGGTTCGCGAGTTTACCCGATGTTGGGGAGAGGCAAAGTAGGAAAACGGGCCGCCGAGAAGCGAAATGGGTGGGGAATCGATGGGTGTTTGCATCCAAGCATGTGTCTCGACAGGTTTTGTTCATTGATTCTTGAACATTAATCCGACAGATTTTACTGGAAAAGTTAGAAATACCGATGTGATTTAACAATGAAAAGACTAATTGTTTTTTTTTTTTTTGAAATAAATATATTTTTAAGAGGGTGTGAATATTTATACGGAACATCATAAAGTTTACATTTTTTTTATTGAATTTAATTTGTAGGTTAATCTATTGCATATAGTGCGCAAATATAATTCTCCTCAACAACCATCAGATGTTAATTCTATTTTTTTTATTTGTTTGAAGTAGAAGAAAAAAAAAAAAAGAAAGGTGGAGGATATGCATCAAAGTACTCAAGTTTTTATTCCTTTCTTCTACTCCTTGACGCTGGGAGGATTACAATTTATAAAAATAAAAAATTAAAAAAAATTGTAGCACCTCTGAGTAAATTGTGATGAAACAAGCTGACCCGTAACGATGAAAATGAAAATATAATAATAATAATAATAATAATAATAAGTTGAATAAGTTTAAACAATGATGTGCAAAGCATTGATGGATGTCTGTACTGCAAAAGCGAATAAAGCTATTAGGCAAGCTTTACGAAGGCACAGAGCTTTTATAACTTGCTTGAATTTTATTTTATTTTTATTAATTACCTCTGACTAAAGCTTAAATTTAAAATCTAAGAATGAACAGAACTGAAAATATAATCGAGTGACCGTACTGCCTGGCCCATCCTAACAAGGGACCGTTAATCTTTCGTCCCATTCTGGAAAAACAAGCCTACAATTTACAAGCCTCCCCCCCCCTGTCTCTCTCTCTCTCTCTAACTAATTTTATCGTGGGGAAGAGTTTAACTATTGAGGACGGCGGTATGATTTTGTCATTATCGGTTACACTTTCCAATTTAACTAAAATAAAGTTAATACCATTTGCGAAATTGTCAACTTGGGACTTTTATTAGTATATAAGGTGTTAAAATTACCAACATGGCACATATGACACTCATCAATTAACCAATTTGCCTCAGTACAAAGAACGAGATAAGTTATTAAGTAAATAATTATATAATTTTATTAGCTTAGGCTGGTAAATATACGTAAAACCCGATTCTTAACTAATAACTGACAAAAAAAATTGAGAATTGCGCAAAGACCAATTGGCAATTCTTTCATTTCTCATCTTTAGGCAGAGGTTCAGAGTGCATATTACCAAATGGCAATCACCAGTTGAATGCAACCGAAAACTGCCAATCTACAACTGCCCCAGTTTAGTATCTTCACGCAAAATCCACGGAGGGTAGGATACTTGTCGAACAAGAACAGATCAGTTTTGCAATTGACATCGTTGTGGAGCCAACATATTAGTAATCAGTTCACGTTGCTTAATCATATGGCTAATCCGGTTGATGAATGATAAAAATCAAAAAGTATGCATTCTTTCAGTGGAGACGCACAAGTCAGGAATTACCTCTACAATGAAGTCGATGTAGCCTACATATGTCTGCTATGATATTCACACTATCCTGGTTGTGTAAATCCACCGATCTAAAGGACCATCTCAGTTGCCCAAAGTGACGTTTGCAGTTATTCCAAGCAGTTTCATAACATAAAACGAAAGCAAATCACACAAAATATCTAATACAAACCGATAAACTATAATAGGAAGAGTATACAGATATCAGTGTTTGATAAGTCATACAAGCCTGCCAAAGAATGCATGTCTATCAAAGCTGCAGTTCAGCTGCCAAGATGTTAACATTCTCTGGCTGAAAATCTGATAGTAGGAAAAGCAAACAGAAATCGGTGTTTGATAAGTCAGACAAGCCTGCCAAAGAACACACGTCTATCAAAGCTGAATGTCAGGCCTGGTCAGGATATCTGATTATCCTCTGCAGAATCACTGTCCTCGCCTGCGTTATATCTCCACTACATTTGTCAGCACTTTCCCCTAAAATGCGGATGCTCACCTTTAGCACCTCCAATTCCTTCTTGATCTCATCTATCACGAACTTTAAAGTGTCATCTTCTCTAAGAGCAAACTCGGTATTTTGCATGATTGATTCCATTTTTACTTCCAATCTATCAACAAGTACCCGAATATTATCCATCTCCACGATTGTAATGGAGGTTCCAACCTGCATTGACCTTATTAACACTCTCTGTGCTTTCAATTCTTTCTCACAACTACTCCAAAGAGAGTCAATCCATTTGCCCACTGTGCCAATCGGCACAGAGATTGCACCAGATATTGCTACTACAATAGGTGGTGCAGCAATGGCAGCTACCACCACTGAGAAAATCAATGAAGAGACAAAAACAGTAACAAAAACCACGTTGGACACCTTCCTCCAGGCCTTCACAGAATGCAATTTCTTATCAAGCTTTGATTTCCGGGATCTCAGTTTTTCTAACATGGATGACTGTTGTTGATGCAAGGACTGGAACTGTTGAAAAAACTCCTCAGTAAATGGATCCCCAGCTGCCTTAAAATCCCGTAATGCTTTTAATGTCTTCACATACTTCTCCATAACCCCATCTTGCAGTCTTACTTCTTCCTCAAATTGCTTAACTGCAATCTGTCCAAGTATTTGGCTATTTTGAGCCCGTCTAACGCATTTGGAAAGGGTAGTACAAAAATCCATCGTCTTGATGCTATTTTCCAGATATTCCTTGACCAAAGCAAACAATTCTTGATTTTTCCATATATCTTCCTTACATTCTAGTACGACATGGACCACTTCTTGGTTCATTTCAGTAAGGCAATTAGTGATCTCTTTGAGTGAATCCATAGACAGTGACCTGACATCAACACCAGTGACAAGAGTGCCAATGACGCGGCTAGTCCTTTGGTGCAGCGTATCATCGAAGGATTGTAGGTCTGGATCTTTAGCACAAGCAGCCTCATAAGAGGTCAAATCGGCCTCATATGAGGTCAAATCATCCGTGAAATCGAAAATGGTGTTCCTTTGGAGGGTTGATACTGGGGCATCACCACCCCTCTTTTTGCTAGGTTGTCCGTCCATCATATCTAACTCAAGGAAGATTCTGCAGCAAAAATTCGCTGTCCAGAAATAACTAGTATATGTGAGCTTGAAGTATCTGTGAATTTAGCTAATGGAAAAGATGCGATCTTTTTCACTTCACACGAAGCTAAAGTCCTAAAACCTAATTCCGACGCTAAAACCCAGAGATCTCAAGGTCGAACCAGATGGAACAATCCCAAAAGAGACCCAAATTTAGAAATTGTCATCAAGGAAACAATTAGATCTAAAGCAGATGAAATGGGAAATTCGAAAAATTCAAGAGCACATTAATTCGAGTACGAATGAGCTTACAGATTATTAGCTCCCGTAGCACCTTGTGAACACAAAAGCGATACCTAAATGCAAACACACCAAAAGACAGAGCATGTCATATGAGACACAAGATGGCTTCTATTAATAGAAATGGTGACGGCCGGAGACGCGTCGGGTAGAGTTTGGGGTGACTTGTAAGAGGAAGAGAGCTAGTTGAAAGAAAGTAAGGAGAGAGAATGCGCAAGAAATGGGAGAGAAAAAGCGGAGTCGGTCCAGACGAAGTTTACCCCGTTTTTCCTGGATTCGGACAAAACGCGTAGAGGAGTTTGCACCTTTCAGGTCTCCGTCGACGTTGACGACCACAACATAACATATTAATTGATTAAGTTAATTATATAAAAAAATATATATATGTATTTTTTATTTTTATAAAAAATAAAAAATAAATAATAAATTTAATGATAAAAAATATAAATTATTCTACAATTAAATGAATATATAAGAAATATGAACTAATTATATGCGCTTAAGAAGAATGCGGAGGAAATGTCTTCTTGAGGTATATTGAGGGGTTGGCGGGAGACGTATCCAGCAATCCATCGGAGCAGATCCATTTGAATTTTTCTATTCAAACTAAATCAAGTTTCCGGGCGCAAGTCGTTGCGGTGTGGTGGTAGGAGTTTCGGAATGTGAGACCAGTGACCAGATTCCAGAATGGGAGGATCGTCGGCTGATAAATGACACGGTCAACATGCAGGTTTTTTACTTTTTGTTTTTTTGGGGGGGGGGGGTGGTGTGTGTTCGAGGCTAGGCAGCGGTAGTTTCCACATTCCGCGTGGCTGTCGACCGTCGGCGGCACTCGACTCAAGGACAATTAGTAACGTGCAAGGTATTAAACCTTGCCCTTTATCCCTTACATAAACAGATACAGGAGAGGGCAGGAGAGGGTTAATTGTCTGCGAACATTTACATGTATCAACCGCATCAAAGACATCCATGATCAACTCTCACAGGAAAAATAAAGAGCCATAACATGTTCAGCTTCCCTAGAACTTTTTGCTTATGTCACTTATTTTGCGAGGGGAATCAACAGAACGGACTGCCATTATATTATTCTTTCTGGGATCCACAAAACTACACTCTTAGATTTATGAACAGCATTTAATAGGATTTGAAAGGGTGGATTGCCGGGGAAAGAAAACCCGAATTGACTTTAAGGGAACCTGCATATCTAAAAAACGGAGTGGGACCTCGAAAATTCAAAGTGGATTACATTCACTCATACCTGACGATGCAACATGCTTGTTTCACGAATGATGAAAATTAAGCACAAAGACAAAAGGAAAGAGTTGATCCATTACCATTGAATGAATTTGCTAGATAGTATACAAATTCATTTTGCCAATCTCTCTGCCTTCCCAAAGGTGGCATTGCAAGAAACCATTCTCCACCTGCAGAGACCCAATGGATCCTTGTTTTCTGCTAAACAGAAAAGGAGACAAGCAAACAATTCTAGATGCATACTAATTCAACAACATTTAATTCTGCCGGTAAGCAATGTAATTGGCCAAAGCAATCAAGGGAGCAGCCTTCACAGGATCAAAACCAACCATCTGCTCCTGTGCTTCCTTATTCAACTTCTCCGAGAGCTGCCTCGACTCCTCAATACCCATTAGCTTGGGATACGTAGCTTTATCAGCCACCAAGTCTTTCCCAGCAGTTTTACCCAATTCTTGCGACGATTTGGTCACATCGAGTATATCATCCACAACCTGAAACAACAGCCCAATATTCATCGCGTATTTCCTCAATCTCTCCACTTCCTCGTCGGAGCCGCCACCCATTATCGCCCCCAAGACCACCGATCCCTCCAACAGCTTGGCGGTCTTGTGGACGTGAATGAATTCAAGATGTTCCAAACCCACCTCTTTAATTCCCTCTGAATTTATATCCACCACTTGCCCGGCCACTAGCCCTTCGGCTCCGATTGCCTTGGCTAATTCTCCGAGTGCGCGGACAATCCTTGGAGGGGAGACATTGAGTGTGGAGACTGCGATGTGCTCGAAGGCGAACGCGAGGAGCGAATCGCCGGCGAGCACCGCAACGTCCTCGCCGAACACGATGTGGTTTGTGGGCTTGCCGCGGCGGAGATCGTCGTTGTCCATGCAAGGGAGGTCGTCGTGGATTAGAGACATGGTGTGGATCATTTCCACCGCGCAGGCGGCAGGCATCGCCATAGACTCGGTGCCTCCGACGAGCTCGCAGGCGGCGAGGCAGAGGACCGGCCGGACGCGCTTGCCGCCGGCCAAGAGGGAGTAGCGCATGGACTCGTGGATTTTGGCGGGTTCACGGAGGGAAACAGCAGCATCCAAGGCTTGGTTAACAGAATTGGCCTTCTGAAGCATATAATCTTTAAAATCGAAGGTGGGTTTTGGCCTGTTTTGTTCTTCTTGAAGGGCTGCCGCTTCCTCTTTGGCCAGAATTGCACGGATGGAGGAGATGGGTCGTTTTTGTTTCCGATGAAGGATAGTTCTTGGCCGGCACCAAAGGGGATCGAAAGGGGGAGACAGCGATTTGGATCTGGATCTGGTTGCCTGGTTGAAGATGGAGGATGGGTGAACCCATGAGCTTAGATTCAAAGACGTCATCTTTTTTTTCTTAGCATAAAACTTCTGGTAACTTACGGTTTCAAGTATGCAGACTACTGATCCTCCAATCTCCCAAATAAATACAGTACAAGACAATTACGGAATTATTGATCATCCAATCTTCCAAATAAGTACATCAAAAGACAGGTACAGAAGCACCTGCGAGATACAGCTTACGGTCATCTAATGCAGCCATATATAGGTGAAACAGAATGGCAGGCTGACTAAGAAGAAGTGCTAAGAGCGTAGAGACCCATTATTTGAGCAAAAGCTTAGGTAGGCGGGGAACACAGAACACAGGGAGCCCGGTGGAAGAAGTAATGAAAACGTGGGAGAGTGTGCGGGCGGCAGGAGGACACGGCCACTTCTACGTGGCACAGAAGTCGCAGCACAAAGATAGAATTTTTGGATTAAAAAAATGGCCTTCGATGATGTTGCGGGCACCCAATCCTCTCAAGCCCACTAGCTTTCTATAAAGTGTTCTCGATAAAATTTTGAGCTTGCGTGCGTGTTAAAATTTTTTTATAAAAATTAATAAATAAATAAATATATATATATATATATATAATTTATAAATTTAATATTTTAAAATTTTAAATTAAAATGATGCCAAAATCGCAGGTCACTCTGCCACTTGCTACCATTTTTATATTGATTGTCAGAATTTGACTGGTTGGACTTTTGCAAGCAAGTGCTTAGGAATCTTGAAAATTGAGTTTCGTTCTAGCGTTTGGCATTTTTTGTTTTTTTAGTTTAGGATTCGGAAGCACGAATTATCACTCGCGTGAATTGCGTTTCATTATCTTCTTGACGCCGTTCCGCTGTGTTAGAAATTGGAATGAAAGGCCAATACGAAACAGAGGGCAGATCAAAATGAAATTGCTTTCCCTACAAGTCCCTCAGTGCACACCGTATTAGTTAATACTTAACAAGAAGGCACACGTGTTTCTTTTTTTGGGGGATAGAATTATTAGTTCTACGATTGTAAAGAAGAGTTAATTTATTAGAGTATCAATAAATATCGCATTTTTTTAATGTGACCCAAATATATAATTAAAATCATTTATTGCATAAAAATAAAATAACAAATGCGCAGTGTAATAATTATTATAAGTTCACACAACCTCAAAAATTTATGTCCAGCTAAAATATTCCTATCTTTAGTCGAAAAAAAGAGACACGTAAACCTTTTATTTATCACCAGATAGACGGGCCTTTGAGACCTTGCTCCAAATAGATGTTTTATTAATGAGTGGTAGAAATAGAACCCTGCCCACATCGTTTTTACTGATATATATATATATATATATATAATTTTTTAACACATAAAAAAATTAGCTATTAGCTTACTAGTTATTGAAAAAAACAAAAAGAAGAAGAAGAAGAAGGAAGAAGTAAGTCCAAAGACACCACAAAAAAATAAAGTCCCAAATTCCCACAAATTATGAATATTTTGAAGGAACATCCAACCTCTCCAGCACCCAAAATACTTGCCTAGATGGATGGTTTTTACTTATATTCTATTCTAAGTGCAATCACATCCTTATTAAATCAACTCTGTTGACAGCAATTCTGTAAATTTTCCACTGATTACTAACGGAATAGAGATTGAGGCCCATAACAATGCCTGCTGCCAAGGGATCGCTCTCAAGTGAACCCTGACAATGGGGACACTT
>CM034047.1:958862-1103391 GCA_019804595.1 Bruguiera parviflora | reverse complement strand
ACTAATGATAATACTGTATACATTAATTCTAATTACATTTTAAAAAAAGGCCACCCACTTGATGGGCTTGAAAGTACCTGGGGAATATAAGTCAAAATTAAATGTTGGAGAAAAACAAAGTATTGCAAACTATTCCCAACACGTTGTTAACTGCTAAAATGCCAACAGCAAAACATAAACGAAAAGAACAAACAATCGCAAAAGGATGGTAAAAATTTTGCATTGAAAAAACAAAGAGAGAAAAAAAGAAGGAAAAGCAAACACAAAAGCAGAACTGAAGATGACACATTTTTTTTTATCTTCAACATAACATCAGACAAAACCCACCAACTTCTTTGATCCCTTCTTCACAACTGCTAGACCTTGTCGAATATGTACACATCCACTCTCCTTGTCTTTCATTCTTTCCTTCTTCTTTTTTTTCCCCTATTTTCTTCCATGTTATAAGTTTTCGATTATGCCACTGCTATTTTTGTCTACACTAATCAATGAACCAATCCCATCTAATTGCACAATTTATCTGACAAAAGTTACTTAGATGCATCATGCACCTGAAGAACAAAGTTTCGAGTTCCTCTTTCCAGTCCCAATCCTCCTACACATGCATTAATCAACACCCATGTTTCTCCCTTCTAAATGCACTTAATCACTTTTTCTAATTAACTCTATTGATTCTTCTCCATTTAATTAATAATAATTTTTTTCTAAATATATAATCAATAATAATGCTCGGAGGGTGGCAGTAAGGCATTATGGGTGCAATGAAATTCCCCATAAGCCTCACACCAGTAAAAGAAATAAATCTTGTCACTGTAGATGTGCTTAAGAAGAATGCTAAAGAATTGATCAATGATCAATATCTTCTTGAGGTAAATCTTGAGGGGTTGGCGGGGGACGCATTCAGCAATCCATCGGAGTAGATCCATTTGAATTTTTCTATTCGAACTAAATCAAGTTTCAAGGCGCAAGTCGTTGTGGTATGGTGGTAGGTGTTACGGAATGTGAGACCAGGGACCAGAATCCAGAACAGGAGGATCGTCAGCTGATAAATGACACGGTAAACATGCAAGTTTTTTCCTTTGTTTTTTTTTTGGGGGGGGGGGGAGAGAGGTTGTTTGAGGCTGGGCAGTGGTAGTTTCCACATTCCGCGTGGGTGTCGACCGTCAGTACCACTCGACCCAAGGTCAATTAGTAACGGGCAAGGTTTAATACCTTCACCTTTATCCCTCATACATACGGTCACAAGCGATGGTTAATTATCTGCAAACATTTGCATGTATCAACCGCATCAAAGACATCCAAGATCAACTCTCACGGCAAAAACTAAGAGCCATAACATGTTCAGCTTCCCTAGAACTTTTTTTGGCTTATATCACTTATTTTGACATAGGAATCAACGGAACCAACTGCTTCAGATGGTACAACAACGGCCGACTCTGTGCCTGTGTTAGAATCTATACGTTCAGCAGAATTCTTCTCCTTTTTTTTTCTTTTTTTTTGGTTTTTTCTCAGCAGAAGTTGAGCACAATGTGGAGACATTTCTAGTAAGAACCGAGACATGCTGTTCTTTCTAGGATCCACAAAAGTACACTCTTAGATTTATGAACAGCATTTCACAGGATTTGAAGGGGTGGATTGCCGGGGAAAGAAAACCCCAAATTGACTTTAAGGAAACCTGCATATCTGACAAACGGAGTGGGACCTCGAAAATTCAGGGCGGATTCCATTCGCTCATACCTGACGATGCAACATGCTTGTTTCAAGAATGATGAAAATTAAGCGCAAAGACAAAAGGAAAGAGTTGATCCACTACCATTGAATGAATTTGTTAGATGGTATACAGAATTTTTTCGCCAAACTCTCTGCCTTCCAAAAAGTGGCATTGCAAGAAACCATTCTCCACCTGCAGAGACCCAATGGATCCTTCTTTCTGCTAAACAGAAACGTAGAAAAACAAACAATGGTAGACGCATACTAATTCAACAACATTTAATTTTTCCGGTAAGCAATGTAATTGGCCAAAGCAATCAAGGGAGCAGCCTTCTCAGGATCAAAACCAACCAACTGCTCCTTTGCTTCCTTAATCAACTTCTCCGAGAGCTCCCTCGACTTCTCAATACCCATCAGCTTGGGATACGTAGCTTTATCAGCCACCAAATCTTTCCCAGCAGTTTTACCCAGTTCTTCCGACGATTTGGTCACATCGAGTATATCATCCACAACCTGAAACAACAGCCCAATATTCATCGCGTATTTCCTCAATCTCTCCACTTCCTAGTCGGTGCCGCCACCCAATATCGCCCCCAAGACCACTGATCCCTCCAACAGCTTGGCGGTCTTGTGGACGTGAATATATTCAAGATGTTCCAAACCCACCTCTTTAATTCCCTCGGAATTCATATCCACCACTTGCCCGGCCACTAGCCCTTCGGCTCCGACTGCCTTGGCTAATTCTCCGATGGCGCGGACAATCCTCGAAGGGGAGACATTGAGCGTGGAGACTGCGATGTGCTCGAAGGCTAACGCGAGGAGCGAATCGCCGGTGAGCACCGCGACGTCCTCGCCGAACGCGATGTGGTTGGTGGGCTTGCCGCGGCGGAGATCGTCGTTGTCCATGCAAGGGAGGTCGTCGTGGATTAGAGACATGGTATGGATCATTTCCACCGCGCAGGCGGCAGGCATCGCCATGGATTCGGTGCCTCCAACGAGCTCGCAGGCGGCGAGGCAGAGGAGCGGACGGACGCGCTTGCCGCCGGCCAAGAGGGAATAGCGCATGGACTCGTGGAGTTTGGCGGGTTCGCGGAGGGAAACAGCAGCATCCAAGGCTTGGTTAACAGAATTGGCCTTCTGAAGCATATAATCTTTAAAATCGAAGGTGGGTCTTGGCCCGTATTGTTCTTCTTGAAGGACTACCGCTTCCTCTTTGGCCAGAATTGTAGAGACGGAGGAGATGGGTCGTTTTTGTTTGCGATAAAGGAGAGTTCTTGATCGCTTCCGAAGGGGATTGAAAAGTGGAGACTGCGATTTGGATCTGGACCTGGATCTGGATCTGGTTGCCTGGTTGAAGATGTAGCATGGGTGAACCCACGAGCTTAGATTCAACAATGTCATCTTTTTCTTCTCAGCAATAAAAATTCTTGTTAGCTTTAGCTTCGAGTATGCGGACTACGGGTCCTCCAATCTCCCAACTAAATACATTTAACGACAATTACGTAATTATTGACCGTCCAATCTTCCAAATAAATACGCCAAAAGACAATTGCGGCTTTCGACCTTTTTGTCAGAATTTGACTGGTTGGACTTTGGCAAGCAGGTGTTCAGGATCTTGGAAAACGAGTTTCGTCTTTAGCGTTTAGCATTTATTGTTTCGTATCGCTCGCGTGAAATGCGTTTCGTATCCTCTCGGCTCCGTGCCGCTTGTCACGGACTTGGCCTTGAACACCCAATGACCCGTGCGGCACTAGCAATTCGTCTAACTTGAATGCTAGTTCAGCCTGTTGCAAGAGCTACAATATTGCTAGCGGAAGATAGAAAGACGCACACAAAGAAGATAAACGATGTGGAGAACTTGGAGAATAGTATATTTCTTGGATGTGTTACAAATGAATTCCCTAAAGCTATATATAGTCCTCCACCCCTTCAACGGATGGCTAGGATCTATTTGATCTAATGGTTCCTATTCACCTTCTAGAGTATTCTATCTAACTTTAC
Organism: Bruguiera parviflora; assembly: GCA_019804595.1. Lineage (NCBI taxonomy): Eukaryota > Viridiplantae > Streptophyta > Magnoliopsida > Malpighiales > Rhizophoraceae > Bruguiera > Bruguiera parviflora. The sequence continues at coordinate 1,099,680 of CM034047.1, read as the reverse complement.
ATCTTTCAAGAAGATAAGTGTGCTCTATCCAACTTTACGTCTTCCTAGAGGATAAGGGAGTTATCTACAAGCTTCTAGAGAATTCTACAAAAATCTGGAATTTAAGAGTGGTGGCTGGAACAAGCCTCTTCGACGGGCAATATCACGTGGCACGTGACACGCTGCGCTAGACATTGGAATGAATGGTCGGATTCGATAAGAAATAAAGGGCAAGTCCGAGAGTGAGATTGCTTTGCCATGCGAGTCCCTCGGTGCTTATCTTATTAGTTAATCAGAAGGCACACGTGCTTCTCTTTTTGGGGGCTGGGGGGGAGGGGGACAGAATTCTTAGCTGTATGCATAATCAGAACCATATCTCTACAATAAAATAAAATGGGAGATTGTTTGTCCCTGCAATTAAGACATCCTAATCTCGGGGGTGCCCTTCGTGCAATAAAATTATAACTCCACACGTGTTTAACGCTGGCTAAAAGCCTCGTCACTGTAAGTGCTCATTTTGCAACAATTTTTTAGACTAGTATAAAATATTTTATATATAATGTAAAAATTAAGTGTCTTTAATTTTAATTTTAGTGTATTACCTTTTATCCTGTCTAATCGAATCTTTCCGCGATTGACGAGTTGTCAACTTGACCAACGCCTGTTTCAGTTAAAGGGACGGAGCTACGACCGACAGGTCTCCACTGCAGCACGTAAAACAAACATGCCAAATCGGCGAGGCGAGAAAAGCAGTGGAGTAATAATGAAAAGAGAACAAAACGGAACCACGATACACAATTGATGTAGAGAGAATGTATCAGCAACTAGCCAGGTCAAGATTGCCTGATTTAATTTTCCAAATTGATAAGAGAGACACTTTTCTGGACCACCACAGAGTACAAGTACTGGATTATCAAGCCGCTGACTTACTGCTATCATAGATTTTTAACTACTTCGAGTAAATAGTGTGACACTGATTCGATCTGCAAGGCGTGCCGAGTAAAAGAACGTCTTATGATATATTGAGGTGCAAATATGGTGCTTATATGAGAATCGAGCTTGTCGGTAAAAGAATAGATTATCAGACCCTTCATGGTTTCAAATTCACGAGGACGAAAGCTAACGAAGCTTGGAATCGGGAAAAAGGGGAGAGCAATTACCCCAGATTAAATTTCAAGACAGAGATTAAGTCCCAGAAACTTCACACTATATATAATATCAAATGCCCAGTTTATCAGCAATTTTTATGTTACAGATTAGTGCTATTGCAAATTTTTTTTTTTGGTAAGGGCTGTAGCTATATCAATGCAAGACCTTTGCAAATGAAACAATTACTAAGGAGATACAAGAGCAACAGGATGGACCACTGCTAGAGAAGAAGCTCTAGCTGAACCTTGCAGAGCAATTGAATGCCCACAAACATATGGCAAACATAAATCATCTTTGAAAATAAATGGAAATTATAAGAAACTAAAATTTTCCGTGCATTTGCCTATAATCTGCCACAAAAGCACTCAGTATTGGTGACAGAGATTTTCAAAACCCATGTACTCCTTTTTCTCCAGCTTCTCAATCATGTTGGCGATTCCTACCCCACCTGCGGTATAAAAAGAACATACTTTAGCGCCCCACTAGACAGGAAAAGAAAGAAACAAGAAAAAGTGTAATGTGTCCAAGACTTGGGACCCGGGAGGGCCTGTTACCTAAGCTAATTGCGCTCACAAAGATTGTCAGAGCAAGTATGAAAATGATTATAGAAGCCCTTCCAAGCAGCGCGATTATCCTTCTGACTACATGCTGACCGGCCAAGGCAGCCAGTGTTGCTACCAAAACGAAATAGGAAGCTGCAACCAGAAATAAATTAAAACAACAAAAATCAAAGTGATTTAGGTGAATGTAAGACGGGCTTAGTTACAGTGATCAAAAACTAATTTGGTTATCATGATGTGTAGTTAGCTGCTACTTTCACATACCGTAAGGGACTGGGAAGCGGTTGAGGAGATAGTACTCTACAACTGACATTGAAGACGAGAACGCCATTGAAAAGGTCGATGTTGCACTTGCTACCTGCAAGGAAAAAAAAGCAAAGCGAGTTTGTGTATGTTAAATGGGTCGGAAAAGTTAGATGGGCCGTGAGACTATAAATCCACGACTGAAAAGCCCAAGTTATAAATGTACTGTATCATAATTTATGAATGCATCTTCTTCCTTCAACCGACTCTGAAACTGGGAGTCCTTTGCGTTATAAATCAAGAATGAAGCATAATGTACCTGTGGAGGAACTCCTAATTCGAGAAAAAGAGGTCCCAAAATGAAGCCACCTCCTAGGCCAAGCAGTCCACCAACCATGCCTGCTATTATCCCGCATGAACAATAGAGCAATATCTGATACAACTTCCAATTTGTGACCTCTTTTCCTCTGGATGCTATCACCCTCGTTCCATTGCATAAGCATATGGCTTCAAAAAGTGTCACGGACAAGGCGATTGGTACCTATACAACGTTAAACTATAAGATTTAATGGTTGGCGCAGCCTCTTTTTTTTTTTTTTTTCCTGCATAAGTTGATTGACGCAACGTATTTTTCCTGAAGTAAGGTGCCTTAATAGTGTACGGGATGTTATCAATTACACTGTAGTTGCCTTAATAGTATACGGGATGTTATCAATTACACTGTAGTTAACTACTAGGTTCACAAATGTTTCTTTAGTTTTAAACTTGATATAATTGTCTTCTACTGTTGAAATTGTGGTTAAATCCACTTGAGCGTGCTATTTTGGCCTGTCAACTTTAAATACTGATGGCCATTCTTCAGGGTTTAGATGTTACCTGCAAGGAGTTCAGAATCCAAAACATGGCCGAGCAGGTTGCAACATGTTCCTGTATCAGGATTCACATAGATGAGACGTGCACTAAGTAACTTTGGTGGCAGCAATTCTTGGAAAGCAAAAGTTTCAAATGGGAATATTCTATATATTCGAATGTATATCCTCTTCTGCTTTCTCATTAGAATACGAATTGTAACAACTCACCTTGGCAATTTGAACGGCAAGAAAGGCGAACCACACATAAACAAGCAGGGATAACTCTTTCCAGTAGATGTTGTGCCATAATGGAACCTGGATAATAATAGAACCAAAAAAAAAAAAAAAAAAGAGCAAAAACTTGATTGACTTTCTCAAATCCACATTTATTGTTAGAGAGAGCAAAGTTCTTGAACCGACATCCTCGTCTGGGAGCATAGCCTGACTGCTTGGCAATGGCTTGTACTCTCGCTCAGTACCATCTGCGAGTTAGTAAATTTTATTGATAAATGGCCGAAGAGAACCAATAGATATTGCTATGGAATCTTGCCTGCTTACGATAAAATAGAAGTTTTCTTATTTTGTATGAATTTTTGCATGTAGGGAACCAACAGGCACTCATCACCTGGTTTGATCTCTGATTCCCGTTGCTTGGCTGCTTCCTAAATGTTATTTAGAATTGAATTAGATATTGATCAAAGAAATACCACTAAATGCTCAACTGTGAGAAAGCGAAAATCTCTACCTTCTTCATTATTGTCTCTTTTTTCCATGTATCTATGCCTTTGAATAATGCCTTTGTAGAGGTACCTACAATTTTTTTTTTTTTTTCCTGCTATTTAGTTCCGTCATAATAATATCGACCCTTCTCCAAATCGGCCACTTTTAACTGAAAAACTACAGAAATTTTGAATAAAAATGCTTATCCTCAAATTCCATATTTGAGCCTTACCTATGAAAAGTATTATGAGCAGGACTGTGACCATCCAATCGGCGAACATGACATTGAAGGCAACTCCAATACTTATTCCCAGCATCAGCATCGGCTGAAAGAGCAATGCCAGGTCATAGTCTATGAGTGGCATTTCTAGTGTTGGGTGCCGAAGCCTCAGGTTGTAATATACCGTTGATCCAGCTGCACCCATGATCATGCCTGCAATCGGTAAATTATAATCGTTAACTTTAATCATCAAGCTTTCATACCTATAACCACACACACACACACGATAACCCGCCACTGTCAATTCCAGCGATCTATAGGAATGGTCCTGCTGGTATTCATGAAAATTCCACGCTTATTCACCAAATTAAGACACAGGTGCCTTCTAGGGGAATTTATGGATTACTTACACTTGGAAATGGCTGTGGACGACTTGGGATCGAAACCGATGATTAAGGTAAGCATTGGTACAAAGATTCCACCACCTCCAACTCCGCCCACGCTACCCAATGCAGCTCCAAGGAATCCAACTGTAGTCCCCACTACGATTTTCCAACCAAACTCCATATCCTGCTCAACCAATATATATATATTTATATATATATATTTTTAACCTCAAAATTAGTATTTAAGTGAATGAAAAACTTTGCAAAGTAAGAAGTCTTCGTTGATAGACAACTTCCTGATAAATGGGAACTCACCGGCCAGACGGGCTCGTAAGAAGACTTTCCACTTTGCCATAAAAAATGACCCATTTTTACTAAAAAATCTGGCCTTTTATCATTTGGGTTTTCATCTTTCAATAGCCTCTCTGCGCTAGCCTTGTTGCTCATCATGGCCACACTCAGGATCAACACCAATGCTGAAGCTGCTGCTGCTGTCGCTAAAGCTCTTTGTTTACGCTCAGTGCCAGCCATTGTAAATGCGAAAAGAAAGAGGCTAGACTTAAGATTTTAACGACAGCTCCCACTGTGTACCTGTGCTCTTCTGCTTCTATTACTGACTATTAATTAAGCATAGCAGCGACCAAGGTGGAAGAAAATATTAAAACTCAAGCTCGAGTGCACTGAAGTAACTGCCTCTCACAGATATATAACGCTCCTTTTGTTTCTCTCATCCTGTTTGGCTGCTTGCTTTTTTCGTTTCTTTGTTTTATTTTATTTTTTACTATTTCCAACTTGTAAAAATGGACCCACAGAAAAAAAAATAAAAATTTAGTTGAATTGCGAGAATGAATGAGGTTCCCATGATCTGTGGATTAAATGAAAATTTTCACTATATCAAAAATTTTTTGGCCAATATTATACTTGTTTATAAATTAGATTCATTAATTGTGGTTGTAACAAAAAAAATTATATATATAAAAAAAAAACTATATTTGTTGTCACACTTGGTATATCATGTCTATTTGAAAATTTCTTGTGATGACAAATCTACAGTTGTACATAATCAGCCTTTTATCTCATCCGATGTCATATAATATTGGCATGGAAGCTCTGCAGCTTCTTCTAGCTAGGATAAGTGAATTTCTCATTTGTTGATCGATCACAATTAATTAACATATTGTTCTTTGAGGTAGGTCGCAAATTAAATTCCTCTCTATGTGGAGTAATCGAATTTCTTAAGTAATTGTATCAGTGGGCCTCCAATGACGACGAAATTTCTAGTCCCCACCCCCCTCTCCATAAGGTAAAAATGCGTGGAGATTAGTTCTAGTTGTCCTGGACTAACTAAGGTCATCTTTTTCCCAGAAAAAAAAAAAAAAAGGAAAAGAAATTGTTTTGGAGTGTTGCTGTAGTAGCTTTTACAATTGCATAGCAAACATCAACAAATTAGATTGATTCCGAGAAATTTCGCAGAAGCAGCACAATGTGCTCTAACAATGCAGTACGGACTCTCTTTCCCCCTCCAAAGAATGCAAAGGCAAGGTTATAAAAAGTACCAAGACGGAGTCCAAATATGACTTGAGTGGCACCGCGTTGAAACGCTGTTTTATGGCATAGGTTTGAAGTATGAAGCTTCATGGCCCCTTACAGGTTCTTGGCCTCTTCTTCTCAATTCCATTTTTTTTCTTCTTCTTTTACAAGCATCTACCCATTATTGGTGCACTAGGTGCAGGCCGCAGGTTCACCTCCTTCATAGTAACTTACACGCACTTCATTTTTCAGACCTACCATAATACCATGAAAATTGATTGCTTAACTTACTAGAATCTGAAAGGACCAATTACCCTTTTGACATATATATTAAAACACCCATCACCGCATAGCTTTTTAACATGAGACGTCAGACCGAGATTGGGGAACTCAATCACAATCAGTATTGGACTTTGTCGTCTTGTTGATTGCACTTAAAACGAAAGAAACAACCTCTAACGATACAACAACCACATGAAGGGCAGACTTTGTGTTTTGCGTAGGGAATCGAAATTGGTAGAGTGAAATATCAGAACTATAACGTTTTTGTTAATAAACCCCAAAGATTGCCTCAACTTGGAAGGTGGGTGTCCTGCCATTTTGTTTGCCATAGTTCCAATATTGCTAGTTAATTGTAAGAAAATAACTTTTTCCGCGAATTTCCCACTTTGGCTAGCTGAAAAAGTAACCCCATAATTCAGCTGATCGCTGTCTCAGAAACACGAAAAAAATTATTTTATAACTTTTCCATGAATTTCTCACCTCGACCAGATCAAAAAGTAACACCCTAACTCAACTACCGGCCGTTTCAAAATACCAAAAAATTAGTCAGAAGTGCCAAAAAATTGAATTTCTGATGATAATTGAATTTATTTATTTATTTAATTTATTTTTACCTGGTTGGATTGAATGAGAGAGTTATTTATACTAATAAAATTTGACGTTGGAATCTCAGGTCTCGTTCGGTCAGTTTTATTCTGTAAGCGAGGCGAGGAAGTGCCGACGCCGCACCTACATGGGCCACCTGTCTAGGCCCAATAATGAGGGATGCACACAGCAGTTCGACCTTGGGATGGCCCAAACTCATATTTGTCCCGCATTCATTGGATTAGTGACCCTAGAAATCGTATCGTTAAAACTGTTTAGAGTAATTAATTTATAAATTTTACGTTATAAGAAAACATAAAAATAAAAAATTTTATTTTGATTTTTATAAATTAAAATTTATAAATTTTATGTTCTGGCTCCTGGTGGTGGTCCGAACGGCGTTGTTCTGGTAGCACAAGGAGGCGTCGTTGAAGTCTCTCCCAGATGACTCGATCGGGCCTATTGTGGGCCTTAATATTCGGCTCGGTTTGTGGGGCTTTTGGGACCTGGTCGGATATTTATATCCAGAGTTAGGTTCAGTACGTATCTTTTGGAAAGACTCCTGGCCCGACCCGGTTTTGATATATAATATTGGTTCCAGTACCTACTTCCTGCCTGTATATGTAGCTTCCGGCTTCTTCCATTCTTGAAATAAGTTTGGGTGTGCTCGTCAAAATGGGCCTGAAAATTTTTGATTAAAGTATAAATATCTAATTTTTGATTTACTTATTATTATAATTGATTGTAACAGAACTTTCAATCCGTCGAGATTTTTGATAGATGAAATTTTTCTGTAAAAATTATTAAATAAAGGTATTAATAAATAATTTTTAATTTCAATTCAATGCATAGAACAATGAAAAGGACAAATTCGTGTTTCCAGTATAGTAGAGAAAGCTCACGCTTACAATTATCTATATTTTGCAGGTACGTGAGGTGCACGTAAAGTAAACTAAGCAGTACATAAATCCGTAAGTTTTTTTTTTTTTTTTAATCTTTTTGGTTTTTTGGGTGGTGAAATACAAACCCTATGTCGAAAGGGGGACCAAGCCGGTCAAAGATTCAGATCACAATTTATGGGTGCCATTGACATCTTCCTAGACACGGTGCACATCAACAGCCAACCCAGAATTTCAGTCTCCACTCTCTAATTTTATCCTCCAAGTAAAACCCATGTTTCAAGTCAAAAGAATGATTTGAAACAACGGTAAGTGTATACACTATGCACGTAATTTGATGTTAGTGATCACCAAAACGTTTGGCAGTCAGGCCTTTGAGCTTTGTCAGATTTTTACAGGTAGGCCGGCTGCTCAGAAGTTGGTCCTTTGAGCCAAGGAAGTGGGCATGTCCCGAGAGTCATTGCTTGAACTCAAGTGCTCGCTGCTACCGAATTCCTGGCTCGACAAAGCCACATGCTTGAGCCTATCATAGTCTGGGCTTCCACTTGAGCTGTTGAATGCAGAGCTGTGCCCGGGCCTTGGACCGTCGTTCAAGTCATCAAGTGAAGCATCGCCTTCCAATGCACGTACTATCTGTTTTGCATAAAAGTTATGCTGAATCAACCGGAAGAACACATACTGTACCAAGGGTTGGTTCTTAGATATTGAAGCTGTGAGGAGCATACTGTATGGACGTGAAGTTGTATGCAAACCTGGCTCATTCTTGGGCGCTTCTTGGCAGAATGACGAATGCTTGCCGCAGTGCAAGCTACCAGGCGTTGCATTTCCTGGGGATGGTAGTTGTTCTCCAGGCGGAAATCAACCAATTCACTGTAATTGCCCTCCTCCAACGCGCGAGTCAGAAGTGGTCGGGCCTGTTCATTGCATTCCCGAACTTTATTATACCTCCAATAGAACAACACATCCGGAGTGTCTGTAGCTTGAAACTACACTAAAAACTTTGCAAAGAAGGGAATGCATACCCAGTCTACTAAACTATCTTCCACTGCTGTAGGATCCACAGGTCTCTTTCCGGTTATGATTTCCAAAAGCATGACTCCAAATGAGAAAACATCGGATTTCTCGGTCAGCTTGCCGCTTGATGCATACTCTGGAGCCAAATACCTGCATGAGTACCAGCAAAATAATGAGGGAGGGATTCGAGACAGGTCATCACCCGAATGGATGCTTCGAATTTACGCCTTAGAAGAGAGTTGCTTCAAATCCAACCTTTACTTGGAACCAATTGTTTATTTTTGCTTACCCAAATGTACCCATGACTCGGGTAGAGACATGAGTGTAATTATCAGAAGACAGCTTAGCCAATCCGAAATCGGCAACCTAATTGAGGAACAGAGAGCATGTTCAATTAGCTTATGCAGTGTAGAAATTGTAAAATTAATGGCGATTTTATTGACATGGAAATGATCATGTCAGGGGAAGGTACCATAGCTTCGAAGTTGAAGTCAAGAAGAATATTAGCAGATTTGATATCACGATGGATGATCCGAGGATGACCTGCACAGGTTTTGCAAATAGGGCAATGTGAGTGACCATTGTGCGTGTGTGTGTGTGTGAGAGAGAGAGAGAGAGATGGAGAGAGAGACGAGGTAGGAGACATGGAATTTCATACAGTCTTCGTGAAGGTAAGCAAGCCCCTTGGCAGAACCTAATGCAATACGGAGCCTGGTTGGCCAATCCATAACCGGAAGACCCTTTCCTGCATCCAAAATGTGAAATGATTCCTGTCAGCTCATTATTAGTAGAAAAGTAACCCTAACAAGTTTTTGGTGGATATCAAGGTTTCTTGAAAAGCTTGAACATATTGTCCTGTATCTAAAGCCTTTACAACTCTCCCATCTTACCTATGCATAAGAGTTTTAGTTTTGGCAGAACCTACGTTTACTCACAACTCGATATAAGAAGACCTATCAAAAGTGTCATCCTAACTTTAATGAATTATCTCATTCATCAAGAATTTCATCATTGACAGTAACAAAAACGTACTTTTATGAAGGAAATTACAATAGAAATATAAAAATGAAGAGGGGCAGAAGTGGGGTTGAAACTCTTACCATGGAGGTGATATTCCAAGGTCTTATTAGGAACAAACTCATACACCAACATTCGCTGCCCTCCAGCAATGCAATATCCCTTGAGCGACACAAGATGGCGATGATGAACACGGCTAATGATCTCAACTTCTGCCTGGAATTCTCTCTCTCCTTGTCCACTGCCAGACTTGAGGCTCTTAACTGCAACCTCCTTTCCATTAGGCAACACACCTTTGTGCACATAGCCGAAACCACCTTGACCCAACAAGTTGGATTCGGAGAACCCGCCTGTTGCAGCTGCTAGCTCCTCATATGTGAAGGTACTCTGGTTAAACCCAAGAGCAATATTTGGTGAGGGAGGTGGCAGGGGAGGACGGTGTGGCCCAGAGTATGTGGAACTCATCTCACCGCTCATCATCATTGACGGAGGTCGAGGTTGTCCGTCCCAGCCAACACCTACAACATGATCTGCCGGAGCTGAACTGTTATGCCAGTTTGGATGCAGTGAGCTGTGCGAATACCGTTCACTGCCTGTGTAATATGGCATATAATCAATGAACCATCCATTTTAATTCTACCAGTTAGAGATATATCTCAATCATATGTTCTCAATAAAAATTGTACTCTAGAAATAGATCAAGACACGTTCCTCTGTGCTCTCATTTTGCGCACAGATTTTTCATACATGCTCTAAAATCGGTTTCAAGGAACTGAACGCAGATAATGAACCTGATAAATTCACAGAAAATTGATATAGAATGAAAGAAATTCAATTAAAAGCTATATAATTGGCCTTCTAAAATATAAAACTGAGGCCTTATTAAAGCCAAAAAAAAGAAGAAGGGTCGCAAAAATATTGAACTTGATTCCCATATTCAAGAATTAAGGTTCATGCAGAAGTACCTATGCGATAGAAATGAGTTTTGCATAAAATTAAAAGGGTTTATCACCTATGCCTTCTCCATAATATTGCATATGCTCATGCTTTCTCCTCTTCTTCCTACAGCAACATGCACAGATGATGACCATAGCAATAATCACTAACCCCAAGCCAAGTGTTATTCCAACCACAACTTTTACTTGATCATGAGTTAAGCCAATGTTATTTGACGGAGGTGATGGCAACGAGTTTGTTGATGGTGACGACGAAGATGATGATCTGGGAGGTGGTGGAGGAGAGAACGCAAGAGATGGAGAATGGGGTGGGGAAGGTGGAGAGGGATTGCCATCATTACTCCCAGAATATGCTGGTGGAGGAGGAGCACCACTTGTCGGAGGCGGCAAAGACGAAACTGGTGGCGGGGGTGACGCCTTTGGCGGTGGAGATACCAGTTCAGTTGGGGGTGCAGGGGTTGATTTTTCAGGTGCTGGCGATGGCGGAGATGGTGTTGATGATTTTGGTGGTGGTGGTGGTGCAGCCGGTGAAGGTGAAGATTCAGATTCAGGTGGTGATTCAGCACCACTATCAGGGGGTGTAGACATTCTCTTTTATAGAACTTTTTCCAGCCAAAACGTTCATTAGCTTCGAAACACAGCTGAAAAACCCGCTCGAAAGCACCGCCTTTTTCCTAACTGCTAGTCTCAAGCTTTGTGGACCCCAGCAAACAACAAGACAATCGAAGCAAGTTATTGAGGAATTGCATTGACCAAGAGATCAAATGTAACAATGTGTAGCAGAACAAGACCGCTGGGTGGTGCTGCCACTTATGAAATCTGTATGATTTTTCAAGCGACTTTCGTGTCTGCAGAAGAGACACCAAGGGTCCTAGGAATCATGAACTATAATTTCCAACATTTGATCCCCCTGGAATTGCATCATGTGCTCCACTGTTAGAAATAATGATGAATTGATAGAGTTGCAGAGGACGTTGTGCATGGAGAATGGGACACTAGAAAGAATAAGCTAGAGGAGATCTCAAAAGAAAAGGAGAGGAAAATTGTTGCATGGTGAATTCAAATTGTAAAAAGTAACCCCTGTTGGCTCCTACAAAAGAGGACCCCCCCTCTCTGTCTCTAACTTTTGTCTCTGCCACTACCACCTCAGTTTAATTTGGTTATTCTTGTTATCATTCGTGGCCATTATCTGTCTTGGATGTAAATTCATTTTAATAATTATTAATTTCAACGGTAGATATTTCTTCCACCATTGACGCTGGTCTTCATACTTACAACGGACATACCCTTAGACAGAAATATCGTACCCTCCGACATTTTACAAAAAATATGCATGATCGATTACGATTATGAATGTCAAAAATAGCGATGGTAACGGCTTGATTGGGAGGTGTAAAGCCCCCTCGATTGCTTGAGGCTATGATGAGATGTCTTTCTTTTTCTAAGTTAGGAACTGAAAACACAACAGAATGCAATGTCCCAAGAAGCATAGATATCACCTCACAAAGACAAATATCACGGCTAGATTAATAATCTTCTGGATTTGAACATAAGGGTGTGGGGTTATTGATTATGATGCACTGTCTTGCTTAAGATCAAAGTACCAGAGTGGACGGTCCCTTGTTGTGAACAGAATCCCCCCCCCCCACCACCACCTTTTTCAACCAGACAAGGAAACTTCGTGACTAATTCCACCCACAATCAGCATATGGTTCCTATAAAATCAACATTGCGCTCTCTCTGTATCTCAGCAAAGAGACAAATAAAACTGAGTCATCTTACCATCAACAGAAAAGCCAAAATGACCACATTGGAGCATGAAACGGGAGCATGAAAGGGAGGGATATCCAATCAATAACTCTGTTAAGATCCCAAACAAAATGTCCTACGTATAGAGTTGAAAATACCATGACCACCTAAAACACCGCGTGGTGCCAAACATTTATGGCTAGCAACAAGTAGTATAGAGGCCACAACTAAGAATAACAGCTAATTACAACTCAATAAGGCTATTTACATATGGGACCATCCTCGTACTGGTGTCTACTTCAGCGGCCACTATGGTGGTTCCTTTAGTCCTCAGGTCAACACAAACAACTGAGCTCCCAGACTGAATCGCCACCGCATTGCCACCGACGAACAGCACATTGCCCTGGAGGATCATTGAGTTGTTTAAAGCTACTTCCAGTTTCACATCCCACGCTTTCGTCTTGCTGCGCAATTCCATTGTGTTTGTGTAGGAATTTGACAGCTCTGCAATCATTAAGTTAGCTCCACGCATTGATGCACTATGAAGTTTTCCATCCATCTGACCCAGAGTCCCATGCAAATAGGAATAATGGAGTGTTGATCGCTCACTCTTAAGATCAAAAGCAACAATCCCATTGTGCTTTGAAAGCCAATAAATAATGCCACCAGCATGAACACCCGTCCTTGGCATGATCTGGCGATTCCCAAAGCAAATTTCACCAGAAATTTTCCAAGATCCTTCAGCAGAGGAATAGATTTCGAACTCATATCCATCAAGATCAGATGGAAAAGCACAAATCAGTTTGTATTCAGCCACGAAGTTTAGTAAGGATGGCTCAAAGACAAGCACCAGGGCCGGGTCAGGTCCATGATCAGCAGTAGGCTGAGGGATCTTCTTCCACTGCTGTGTAACAGGATTGCAGATGTAATAGGCTTTGCATCCAGCACGACCCTGGCAACAAAGTAGTCCGTTGGAAGAACACCTGATGTCAACTGGTTCGGGCAAAAACTTGAAACATGGGTCTGGCATGCCATATGCCGAAGCATTGAGGGAAAGAAATGACGGAAGGCCCGATGGAGTTTGACAAAAGAAGCCTGATAGGTCCCGAAAAGAATTAGACTGCTTGTGGGCAAAGAAAGGGCTTGAGATCAGGAGTTTCCAGTCTCGGCAGACACTAGAACAACGGTGAAGCGATTTTGCAGGTAGGAAAGGAAGGGTATGCTCCCTAATAATATCTTTAAGATCCATGTAGATCTTACAATGCCTGTTTGTCATAAAGGTGCTTGGCTTCTTCCCTCGATCCATTGAATTTTACTTAAAATTTGAACCCAGCTATACAAAACAGCATACAAAATAAAAAATCTGTCAGAACTATCACATCTGCAACAATTATGCACATAATAAGTACCTGTCCTGTATACATAATAGGTAATATACTTCGTGCAGCTTTTTAACACAAGAAAACACAAACTAATAGAATCTATGTCTTTGTTTCAAAAGATCCTCTTTCTTGGAATGCAAGCTGCTTTTGGAACATCTCATGTTTGAAACAAATAGAATAAAAACACGGCATCAAAGGTACAAATTAGTTCTACACTTCTACTATGAAATTGATAGTTAAAAAACAATTATTGCTTCATAGCAGCATTTTTACATGCAAAAGTCTGCCCAGGCAACAAATATGTCATAGAAAAAGATCCTTGCAAGTTCGATTCAGTTCATAACCAATGTAGATGCTAACAATGAACACATCATACATCTTAAAAATTGTCGACACTTGATGCTAGTTTCAATCCACAACCTTCAATTGAACAGATACTCTTGAAATACTGTTCCATCAAATTGACTGAAACCCAATTCACTCTCAGCAAACATAAGAAGAAGACATTAAATGCCAACCTTATGAGCTAATATGAACTGGGTTCTATAAATGCATCCCCAAGTAGCTCTAAAAAGCCAAAAAAAAAAAAAAAAAAAAGTTCCGCAACTTTCCCCCATAACAAAATGCAATTACAGACTCCCATACCCTGACGCGTCTTCAGTCATCGAGACATCTCGGCCAACCGAACCCTCGTCAGTCAGCCGAGATATTATTTGATTCATTTATTTTTTTTCCTCTTTTTTTTTCACAAAACTAGCTTAGTTAGATCAAATTTTCCCTCAATAAACATAAATTATGCATCCTGTTTTAGAGATCATCTTTGCGAATAACGGGAAATCCGCAATTTCCCGGCAACCAACCGCAGCCCCATAAGGAAACAAAAAAAAAAAAAAAAAAAGCAGAAACGCAAACTTCTGTACGATCAAAAAAGGGTTCGGCTATAACGATCAAGCTCAGAAGAAAGAAAAAACACAGCCAATCAGAAAGAGAAAGCATACCTCAGTTATTGTGCTGGCAACTAAGCCACAAGGGTCGTTGATCTAGAGCTTCGAAACACAGATAGAGAGAGAGAGAGAGAGAGAGACGGATGTGGAGAGAGACGGGGCAGTTGAAACGAAGATACAAAAAGACCTAAAAACCACTGCCAAAACGTAAGTACAGTTATATTTATTTATTTAGCCGTATATTAGTATAACTTTTAAAGTTATTAATATTAAATAAAATATATAAAAATTTATTTAAATTTAATGATATTTAAATAACAAATTTTTTATTATAACAAAATCGAATAAAAATAATAATAAATAATTTTCACTGTAATGACCGACGTCAAAAAAAATAAAAAATAAAATAAAACTAAATACCCAGAGGAGACGTGAGGTTGGCTTTATTTTCATGGATTGACGAGAATGCACCTGAGCCTGTTTAGATGCACGCGGATAGTGATCAGCCCCCCCCTGGCAAATCAGGAGATTTTAGAACTGTAATATTATAATATTAATTAATAATTATATATTCGGATTCGCTCTAGGAAGTAAAATCCAAAAAGAAGAAAAAAAATTGCGGATCCGAATCATCCAACAAATTAGAATTACAATTCAATTGATCCTATACTTAACAAAAGTTTATCCATTCAATTGGAATAGAATAGAATGTTAACGTTTGTCAAACTTAAAGTAATTTCAGAGGGTGAAAAAAAAAAAAAAAATATATATATATATATATATATATATATAGAGGTCATCGATACATGAGACTAAAGTTTAATACTGTCTGCCATGAGACATGATTAGATGTACCTACGACTAATATTAATAAAAATTGGCAGCGGATCTGGTTTCTTTTCTTAAAAGATCTTGACATGTTCCCCAAATTTGCAACATTGAGACTATATATAATTATAGCCTAGAAGAAAAATGGTACAAAGATATATGTGGGTTTTATGTATATATATATAATTTTATAAGAGTTCGAAAAAATTGACCTTCAAACCCCAACCTCTCCACCCAAAAGCTTTATGCTTGTGATCAGTCAAGCTAATGCACCTCTAAAGTATTAGCATGACATAGACTTAATCTAGACTTAGAGCGGATGGATTAGACAGATCCATTGCTTGCCATAAAAGTATGAAAAGCAAGTTGTCTTGGTTGGCCTCTTCTCTTGCCCAGCTACTTAGAATTAGTATTGTGGATTGTATAATCGTCTGATGCAGTTTTTTTTTTTTCTTTTTTTTTTTTGTCCCCCGAAATTTCTAATGGCCCGGATCTACTCTACTCTATTTTCTTCGTTGAATATACTTGAAAAGGAAGTCTAGAAATATGGGCAGACATAACTAGGGAGCTTGCATCCCACTAAAGCGAGATTTTCAACTTGGAGGCATTAATACATTAAATAAGCAGAATATATAAAATTATCTGGCCACAGATACAAGATAGAATTCGTGTGGCCCAAACCACATTATCCGCCATCCGGTAGAGAGACAGAATTCGGAGGTTATCCAAAGCATTGGTCGCTCGGGATCGGTCCTGGAATGTACCCCTCGTCGAGAAACTGCAACCCAAACACAACGAGAATGGCAACCAATGACAAGTACGACAAGCCTTCAACAGCTCCCAGCAAACCAAATGGTCCATTGGGCAGACCAGACCCAGTTTTAGCCTTGGTGTACAGGGACCAGCCTATGATTCCAACGACAATTAAATAACTCACACCCTCAAGCGCACCTATTGAGCCCCCTGGTCCAGGGGGCAAGCCGCAGCCTGTAGTCTTGAGGGTGTAGAGAGACCAGCCAATTACTGGGATTGAAATCAGACCACCAGCAACTGCAAGTTTTTCTGCAGCCCCATTGCCACTGTCGCTGCTCTCCTTCGCCATTGCAAACATTTTAAGCGGCCGATGAAAACACGTACTCCCGTTTATAACATGCGAACTATGATTTTCTAGCGAGAATAGAGAGGCAGATGCCGGTGACACCAGCAACATTCTGAGTAGGAGGCTGCTGGTTTTGGTTTCCTCCCAATTAGCTTTCTTTTGTCAAACGAGAGAAACAACATATGAAGCAACCTCAAAGGTTATATGATTATTGGCACCTTATCCATCGGGCGGGTTTTGCGTATCCATGGACTGCCAAGTCCCTATTAATAGTCCCAGGAGATCTAGACCGTCTATTTTCCCTTTCTCGAAATTTAAACGGCCTGTAGAGTAGGCTGTGATAAATAAAAGTACAGCCGTTCTTCTGGCCCATTCAATACCATCCAATAACAATAAACACTAAAATCTAAACTCAATATGTATATGATAATTAAGTACCGATACATGATTCAAAAACATAGATTAAATTTCTGAAATCGACTGCAAAGGAGCTTTTCCCCATTCCAATCAACTTTTTACCTGAAGACAGGGTAGCATATAGAAGACGGGTTATACTTCAAGATCCTGCATGTCCTCGCAAAGCTGATACTAGGACGATTTGCATACAGCATGCCACGATCCTCCAAGTCACTGAACGAACAAATCAAAGGGGACCAGGGTATCACCTAAGCAACCAACCCGTGTGGATACAGAGGCTGTTTCCATGCTTAAGATTTCATGATCAAATTTGGAAAGGGAGAAAGAAGGAGAACTTCACACCCTGCTAAGAGTGTAGCAAATGTTTCCCTCAATATATCTGTTATCCTCTCAAAATTTAAGCAGTCTTTCAGCCCTGTGCTCAAATGGTGTCCACTCATACTTCAAATCCCACGGCTAACTTGTCCATTTCATGACCTTTTCAGTTTTCTTGCCTTCCAAGAAGTATCCCATCAACAGGGAGTCCCAAGGACAACACTTCAGAGCAAATGATAAATCAGGAAACTCACAGTCTGCACATCTGTTTGCGCACCTATGACTACTTTGGACATTCTTCTTTCCCAAAATGAAGCAGTGATGCAGCATTATGGATGCTGGTGCAGAACAGCAAGAAAATGTGGAAGAACCAAAGAAATTAATTTGGAGAAAATCATATATATATATATGAGCTCTTCACAACAGAGTTCTTCTCAACAAAGAACACCATGGAAGCAGGACCTCATTCACATTTGCTACTAGTTATCTACACTATAATTGACATTTTTATCCCCATTATGACTGCCAACACCTTTGAACTCTGCATGACCTGGTACTAGCTTAGGTGGCGGCTGCACAACTGGAGAAGACACTGATGAAGATGAAGGCCTAAATGGCCAGGTGATGGCACTCATGCCCGAACTTTTGGGACCTGAAAACTGGTTCAACCTTGCTGCAGGGCCTTTGTCCATTTTCTTATCTGCATTCTCTTCCAACTCTTGCTGGTATTGCAATTCATTGATGTCCCCTTGAATTGCATTCTGATGTTTCTCTCTCGTTGTCCTGACTCCAGAAGTTCCAAACTGAAGCCAAGGCTGCCTGGAAATCTGCCATGCAGGGGGACGGCCAGCACGAGAATTACCATTACTTTCAGCATCCTCTTTGCCTTTAGTCAATAACTCACTGGACCTATTTGATCTATTTTCTGTCTGCTTATCTTTATCAGAAGAGGATAATTCAACTGGATCAGCTCTAGGTGCAGATGAACGGCCTGAAGTGATTGCAGTTGTGGGAAATGCTTTCTCTGGAGGGACTGCAGGAGTATAATTGGATGGGAGCAGGTCATCCCAATTCTCCAACAATTCCTTGTAGACCTTTCTGAGAGTGACCTCAGTGAGACCAGTCACCTTGCAAATTTCTGCCTGGGTCTTCCTCTTATCTTCTAATTGACACGCCAGATATATAGCAGCAGCAGAAATGCTAATGGGGTTCCTGCGTGTGCAGAAGCATTTGTTTATAACAACTTCTCCAATATGAGTTGCAAGTTCCTGGGAAATTATAGCTGAAGTTGGTCATTGATCAGATATAGCCAAGTGAAATGTTAAAAAGAATAATGCATAAAGCCATCCACAAGAAGCAGATAGCCCGTATTTTACTTCCTCTTTTTCTCACCTCCAATTTTGTGGTAAACATTTTGGTATGATATACTTTTACGAGGATTTAATATCAATGGCAAGCCCAAGAAAAAGGCCTATTGCAATCTGTAATGCTCCCCCAACATCCATAAGATCAACAAAATGCCAAGCTAGAAAAAATAAATTTCTATGAGGCACCCAACCTTTTACAAACTAGCGACCTAGAAATGCCTCCTCAATGTCAATGAAAATTAGTCAGACTTTCTCAACATCAAGTCATTCTTTAGTTGCCAATAGAGCCAACATCAGAATCATGCAACAATTAGGGTTCAACAACTATGACATTAGTAATTATCAGACTTTAATTTCCCATTTTCTGCTAAAAAACACCTGATTTCTGCATTATCTTGTCCTGCCATTTTCTGTTCTGATTTGCTTCCTCGTAATAGTTTCGGTCCATTAATGGTTTTCTACCATCATGTCACATGTTGAACTTTGATATGTCCCTTCAAGGGAAGAGAGTACCTGAGCAGATTTGTTCAGTTGGAGGAGCGTGCAGAATCTTGGCATATGAACTGAAATGGAATTGCTATTAATGGGCTGACTTAGCTGCAGGGCTTCTCCGAGGATCTTGATATACTTTCCAATCTCCTTTTGGGGCACATTGGCAGCAATCGAGATTTCCTGTTATATTAGAGCAACTCAGAAAGAAGATCATTCTTACAAGCACAGGAATCAATATATTGGAAGTCAAGGAGCAGTTGATCACGGCCTATCACACCCTCCCTCTTCCAGTATAGAAAGGCCCAAGCATGTGTGCATGCAGACACACATCCACACCCATTCAGTCTATACTAACACTCTCTTATTTGGAAATCTCATATTATACATTTTTGCACGAAGAGAGTCTCTTTTGCCCAACAAAAGCAAAACCCTTTGAGGCAGGAAATAATCTCACAGCCCTATTAACGAGTTTACCATTTTATTTCTCGCAGGTTTTCCTAATTCAAATGAAAAGTGCACAATGTTCAATGGAAATGGTCACTTATATAACGCACTCTCACAAACTAAGTCTCATTTCCAAACAAAATGATCATTAGACAAAATAAATAAATAAATAAATAAATAAATTCCGTAACGGAAATTGATCGATGTAACAAAGCTGTAATTACGTAGTAGCTTCACCTGGAGGGTTCTGGGTTCTTGAGCTTCCCTAATGGCTTGAACAAGAGCAGCCGTGGCAAGCGCTTCGACGCTACGGTTCCTCAAGCAAGTGGCCGAGCAGCAATCCCTAAACAGCTGAAACGCGTGGTCCGATATGTCGGAATCCAGCCCCAAAATCGAAGCCACGTCGATTATCTGCATGTAAGCTCTCAAATTGTCGACTACGACGGTAGACGAAGTCGAATTTGATGATGACGAGGAGGAGGAAGAGGCGGTGGTTAATTCGAGGACGCGTTCAAGCTCGGCTAGGTGGCCGGAGAAGGAGATGGAGGAGCGGAGGGAGATAGGGGTGGGCTCGAGAGCCCAGGCGGAGAAGGCCGTGATGAATCCCGTGGGCTCGAACGGGTCCTCTTCGTCTCCTTTGTGCGCCTGTTGCTGGTGGTGATGGTGGACGGTGGGGAGATCGGAGGTAACGAGGCATAGAGGGTTGTCCTGAGCTCGGATGTGGAATAGATGGTGCGGCTGATGCTGGCGCTCCTCCACTACTCGACCGCATGACGTGCACTCCGTGATTGAGCGACCACTGCTTGTGGTGGCGCACCGCCCTTGCGCCGCCGAGCAATAGGGGCACTTCATGTGTTCGCTGCTACTGACGCTAGTCAGAATCTTCGGATTGTTCTGACAGGATAGTCTGTAGCGAAATGAGCATATCCAATACGGCAAGTCGTAGTGGGTGTTCGCAGGAATTTTTAGCTAGATTGCCAATTACTGGAACACACCTCTAGATTCTCAATTTTTTCACTTTAATATTTCACCTGTTAAAAATATTTTCTATGGGACCCAACTTTATGTTCCTCTCACCTCTTCGGACTCCATGTTTTCTAATTTCGTTGTAAAACTGATCGATCAAACAGCATTGACTTCTTAGTACGATCCATAGCGTGGAATTCAAATCCTACCACCCTTTCTTTTCTTTTTTCTTGTTTTTTCTAAAGTGATAAAAATGATTTAGTATCGAAGAATTCAAGTTTTTTATCATTTACACAGAATCGTTCAATACTCGAATGGCAAACCCCGTCCGTCCGTCGCCGAGAGAGATTGAACACAACGTCTTTTTTTTTTCTTTAAATTAAATATATATATATATATATAAACGCCATAGATTGACTTAGACCGGCGAAAAGAATTGTGGCTTTGAGAGACGTCAGTGCCAACAGGTCATTTTTCGAGGCAACTTAAAAACTTGGAAGCTTGTGCTTCTTTGTGACTGTTCAGTTGAAACTGCAATTTCATCGGGGAATGCAGCGCGAAGAGCACTTGCCTGCCCTAGCAACAATGTAACGCACAGAGATTTGAAGAGACATTCCAAGAACCCGGCTGTAAAGGCACAGTAAATATGAATACCATGCTAATAACAGAAACATATTACAAGGAATGCCGAGAGAGCGAGAGAGAGAGAGAGAGAGAGCTCTTTCACTTGAATCTACATAAATTACTCTTAGCAAAAATTTCTTAGTGAATTCATCTAGTAGAAGAGGAGAAGATTGTGAGAATTTACAAAAGTGAGAAACCTAATTAAATACATAATTTTTCCCTGCTATAAAAACGTCACGAAGTAAGGGTATGGTCCACCTACCATCAAAGCAAGGAAACATTGGGCAGCAAAGTAGCATTTGCGATTCCTAAACAATGAGATATCAGGCATCAGGTCTTCTACTTTCTTCGCATCATCATCGACCACTCCCCTTCGAAGTTGTTGCATCCCCACCTTTCTCTACTAGCTTCATATTCTTACTTAATTCTCGTACGTTCTGCCCATAAGCGGAGGAAAGTTGTTAAGGCCGGAACATGGTTAATATCTATGCCTCACTAAACTAGTGTTTACAGAAGAAAAGAGCAGTAAGCCAAGTGTCCATTCGGTTACTCAAAGCTAGCAACAAAAGCTAAGTCTTTGTCTTGATCCCCAAATGAAAAACAAAAGCATGCAAGTTTCCATTTAATGCAATAAAAGAAGATGAATGGAGATGGACAGCAATGCAAGGTCAAATACACAATGCTTTAGGCTATATGCTCAATGCCCTCGTCAATGATTCTGCAACAGCCAATGGCATATTTCTGACAAACCGGCCCAGATAAGAACTGTCTGGCCTGAAGGGTAACCCCATAACATGAAGAGTATGAGTGAAAACCCAGATGCTCCACCGCAATACTGAATTCTCATGCAGACAATATTAAATTATGAGGCCCAAGCACAAATTTTTTTTGGAGTATGCCTAAATGCAATGACACCTTAATATATTATTCTAAGTTGGTGTAAAGGACAAGATAGCAGCGTATTGGTAATTGGCCAAAAAAAAAAAAAAAAAAAGTAAATCCTAAGAAAACTTCTACAGAGAACAGTCATATTGCATAATTGGCACATAATTTCAAACTCTGTTGTGGCAAAAAGTGCGCAAGAGTTGGCTAAGATGTTCTTGGAAGCAATTCACCTGGTAAATAATAGGTGGCAGAGTTCCTCAATAGAAGACCATTGTATCATAAGTGCATTCCAGTTTGGTTAGGATGGTTTTTAAGCTAATCCAGGAGGCACAACTGACACTTTCTAGTCTGATAGGAAGCTAAACAATGGATGACTGATGAGAGAACATTGAAAGACATAAACTTTTCCTTTCACTCTTGCCATGTGTAATTGCCATCTAGGAAGCAAAATAGTACCCATAAAACCTTTAATGCACATACTGGACTCAAGAAAGAAGAAGAGATACTGAGGGCTGCTTAGAAGTTACAAGGACGTGTAGGTCCAAACAGCCATCATAGCTTCTTACAATTGAGAATGTGCCCATCAATTTATTATTCATTGTTTCATAAGGTTAAGTTCTTAGTTTTTCTAGACAAATGGACCAACTTAAGCAGCACAAATTGACATACAGGTTACCGAGGTTCTAATAACCAATTCCAGTTTGGTTCCATGGAGACCCCGTACCATTCTTAAACCTGCTTTCATTTCTGCACATTTCATGTTTTGTAAAGCCCGCAAGTGATCAGCCAATAGCAGCATGAGAGATTGAAACCAAAATGAATAATGAACGGTACATGTACGGAAAGGAAAATTTTGCCTGGTAGAATCCATTAGACTAGGAAGAGGTACCAAAAGAAGGTGGTTTAGAAAATCCATCTACAATCTTCAACAGGTACTAAATTTCAAATCTTGGAACATGGACTCTAACAAGCCTGTTGAAAACCTCTTAAGA
Organism: Bruguiera parviflora; assembly: GCA_019804595.1. NCBI lineage: Eukaryota > Viridiplantae > Streptophyta > Magnoliopsida > Malpighiales > Rhizophoraceae > Bruguiera > Bruguiera parviflora. The sequence goes on along the minus strand of CM034047.1, from coordinate 1,076,785 downwards.
TGATTCATTTTGCGTGGCTAAGAAAAAGTGCAACCCAAATGCATGTAGCTAAGAATCAATCAAAATTCACATAAAAAACCTATTAACTTCTACTTGGCTGCACCGGTGCAATTAATGGTGCAGGTATTACAAGTTCAAACAATTGCATTAGCCTAATGAAAAGAACATCCAACATTTGTTTCTATAGCTGTGTTCAGAGCATCATGGCACACCTTATGGGACGCAAGTTCTTGGATTGGAGAACTTATTCTCATTGGTAGCTCATAAGACAAAATAAAAGTACATGGGACTAAAAATATTATATCCATAATCATCCGATCTTTTGGAAAATTTATAAAAAGTATCATTACCACAATCCGAAGATCTTTTGGCCAAAATTTAAGCTAGGGAATATTTTCATTGCTATATGGAGACTTTTGGAGACCTATCAGTACCCAAAAAGCTAACAAAAACGGGTCTAATTGAGATAAAACATGCATTTAAAGTCCCTGACAACTGAATACAAATACAACATTACTTACATAAAACCAAATAGAAGGCCATTAACACTTATAATAGCTAATTAACTGAGATAAACCAATTCTATAAATGAAAGTAAGAGGGCACCACTGTAAAGCATAAAAATTTCATATGAGAACCCCAACCCATAACTGAAAACGAAATGGAGGATGTCAAAACCCTAAAAAATCCTTACCGTTGATTGGACAGGGGGCGGATCCAGATTGACGGAGCGAACGGAAATCTTGGCGATCTCAGAGACGGCAGCCTCTCTAGCCCCTGGGTCATCACTAGTCAAGTCCTCGTAGGCAGCCTCGAACGCCTCCCGCCAAAACCGCGGCAATCTGATCCGACGGCTGTTACTGTACACATCCCACATGTGCATCACCACCTTCTCCCTCTCCTCCATTTCCTACAATTTCCACCGCCAAATCACTCAAGATCCACCTAACACGCAAAACACGCGAGAAAGGAATGAGAAACGCTTACGAGGACGTCGAGATCGTCGCGAATGGGAGTGCCGATGTCGATGGAAATGCTATTGAGGTTGCCGGCGGACCACCGGAGGGTGACGGTGCCGGTGAACATGGACCAGGACGCCAGGAGCAGTATGGCGGCTACGGCCCAGAACTTGTAACGGCCTCTTCCAAATAGACTCGACCTCAAATCTGAGCTTTCCTTCTTCGCATTCGCCGCCGCCGCCGCCGTCGTCGTTGTTGGAAGCCAATCGTCGTCCTTCATATTTATTATTCAGATTCAAACTTTCGGCTATTTTTTTTTATTTTTATGTTTTATTTTCAATTAAGGAAGAGAAAACGGGTGACAGATGATCAATACTAAAAAGAAAATTATGCTTCGCGGGCCATCATGCTTTGATGGATTAAACCTTCCTCGAGTTGCTTGCTACCGTCGGATTTGCGAGATGACGTGCATGGCGGGAACACACCGCCCGTCGATTTGATGATTCGGTCAAACAATTTACTGAATGGAAAAGAAATGAGCGGCAACCGACAAGAACGGTGTCGTTTCGAATCCGGAAATGATTTAGTGATTACTACTGCTACTACTACTACCCTTATTTTATGAAAATACAAGCGAGCCCTTGGAGAACAGAGAAAATGCGAACTTTCGCGGGGGTTTAATTAAAGTGGATTTTTCGGGCGGGTCGAGAGTCAAAAAATAAAATCAATTTATCGTACATATTATTTCCTACTCTTTTTTGGGTCGTGTCTCACGTCCCTAATTCGAATTTGCAACAATGAAACTGGTTTTTTCTTAATGGGAACACGGAAATGAAACTCAAATGTGCAGAGCTCATAATACATTGAATTCCTATCCCAAAATTTCAATCGCGTCGTAAAACCTCCCCCTTTAATTTTATCAACTTTTCTGGAAGTATTTACAAAAAAAAAAAAAAAAAAGAAATTCTTACTGATTATTTTTTGGCCGCCAGGAAAAACAACGCGCACAAGCTGATGCCAAGCCGCCAGCCTCAACTACTGTATTCAACTCCAGCAGGAGGCAGAAAGTTCTCCGGTGTTAAACCCCACACGTTGAAATCAACATCCTCGATTCTCCATTGCTCTTCCATTTCCCTCTTGTGATTCGCAGACTGCTCTCCGTACCTAAAAACAGTGACCCGAGTCTTGCCACTACGTGCAATGTTAACGCCATCGACGTACCTATAATCTCCCATCACCGATTCTGTGCTCGTCTCCCAGAACACATCGTCCCCATCTTTAGTTCTCATTTGCAGCAGCCTCGAGTCCTCGAATTGAATCAATAGGCCTGACCTCTGGCTAAAGTAACCCCATATCGTGTGGTGGATTATCTCATAGTTTGGGCCACTCTGTGCCTCCCGAATTGCTGGACTTGTCTCCAGCTTTAGTATGAAGCAGTCCTCGCCGTCTATAATCTTCTCCCCAATGCACGTCGCATCTAGGAATAAGTTAGCCGTGGACCTAGGGTCCAAACCCTGTCATGATTCCAGACGATTCACAATTAATTTTCAAGTCCCCAAAAATGAACCCTAACATCGCATAATACATGGCTAAATTGGATCAGCTGAAATTAGTTATGCACCCATTCAATGCGACAATCTTACCTTTTTGATTTGGTTTTAAAATTATATTATATCATCACAAGTCAATTTAATGCGTTTCAAACTCATAATTATATTATAATAATATTAATACTCGAAAGATTTATCATAGCAAAGTATACGAACTCGTATTTGAGATATGTTACATTTACTTGTTTTACGCAACTTTTTCATAAAAATTTTATAAGTTGAATTCATATCGGAGTAGATTTTACTTCAGAATCTGCTGAACTACGCACACCATGGATACCTGCAAAAAACGGCGTAAGGGTCTAGGAGGACCATGGGAAATGGGTCCTTGTTGATTAGAGGAATGCCTCCAGGAAATCTTGCCATTGCTTCCACAAACTACCTTGCAACCCGACACAACGAACTCTAAGATCCACAAATCTGGATCTTTTTGCCAAAGCACAAATCCGCCTGCTTCCTCGGTGCTCTTCACGTTTACGGTTTGATCGCCTTGGTGAAATTCTGATGCACTAATTTTCACCCCCCCAGTTACACACATGCTGTGCACCGAGTTTAATGCTGCTTGTCCTCCCGTGGCCGCTATGTATTGTTGCACAATATATTTGGCCGTTGAAGCTTGCTGGATAGAAGCATATCATTCTTATTAATATCGGTGATAATTGGTCATTGACACCAATGATTTGAATCTCAAATCATATCCAAAGCAAAAATATTAGATTATCGCAAGAAAATCAATCCTTCCGTGCCATGTAGCCCACAAGCCTCTTTTTGGTTAATTAGTTCTAGATTAAAACTCAAAACTAGAGACACATTTCTTATACGATTGAGTTAAATTTCATTCGTTGTAAGCGTACGATTCTTTATGAACGACTCTTCAGGTTTTTTTATGTTTGGTAATTATACTTTAGATTGTAAGTCCAATCCATGCTTTTTCAAAAATTCTGTTGCGTATATTGCATGGCATTGTTTTAACGACCATGCGAGTCTGCAAAATATGGAAATGGAGAAACGGGGGGTAGTTTGGAATCCTTACAATGGAGCAATCTTTGACCGGTTTGTGAACGGAATGGCCTACTTGCACCTGGAGAGGAATGAGGGGAGATCCAACCATGTAAAGTAGGAACCGGAGCTCATTGATGCGGCCAGCGATCACCGGTTGCGACCATTTATCCGAGGCTTGAGCTTTCATCCATGTGAGCATGTTTTGCCAACGCAGCGTCACGTTGCTGCCCATGCTAGTGAACATTTCCTCTGGTATTGGGACCTCAAGAACGGTCTCAAGGCCATCGTCTCTGTCGATATTTGGACAAAGCTTCCTCATGTAAGCCTATGCGAAAAACTCGAAAAAAAAGAAAATTGTTGAACGACAATCCGGAAAGAAGTTGGGGGAATGAAGTCTCGGAAATGCCAGAAGGAAGAGACGGTGCCGCTCACAGTTACAGGCCAATCTGCCTATTCTCTTTGCTCAAGCCTATGCCTGTGTATGGCAAAAGGAAATGAAAATTTGTGTGGGCGAAAATGTGAAGGGAGATCTGTCCAGGGGCTGTCCTTGCTTTTAGGAGTCGTGTGGGCAAGATTTGTAGGTGGGTTTGATTGTCTTGTAGTTGCTATTTCAGGAGACTAACATTTGTTTTTTTTTTTTTCCTTTTTTTTAACAATATTGTATTTTTTTATTTATGAGTAAATATGAGTCACGTGATATGATACGATAATTTTTTTATTTTTATAATTTAAACAAAAAATTAAATTTTTCGCTACTAAAATTTTTTAAAAGAAATCACGTTATATTGTCCGGACATGCCTAAAATTATGGGGGCAGTTGATCTTGAGGACTTTTGCTGGACTGATACGTAGACCCACTTTTTTTTTTTTTTTTTGGTGAAATGTAGTACAGGATTAATTCATTGGGCTGCAGGCTTTGAACATAGGTTGGCACTGGCCTCATTTTGTAAATTTTCACTTTATGCAAAGAAAAAGAAACGTGACCCACTAAAAAGACCTAAAAAAACAAAAAGAAAAGAAACGGGTCCTACTGAAAAGAAACTACTAGGATTCCATGAAAGAAATTTCTTGACTGAAAAATAATAATTAATAATAGAAGTGAATTATCGTAGTTTAGCAGCAAATGCCAAAATAAACAAAAAAAAAAAAAAAGAACATACAGTAATTTAGCAGTTTATAGCACTGATAATTCCTATAGATTTCTTTCAAATGCAGTGATTCAATTTAGAATTCGTCATTTCTACACCCTTTTTTCTTACCCTAATACCCTTACTAAATAGTTCTTCTATTTCTTCCAGAGACCTTCCCTTGGTCTCTGGGAAAAGAAAATAGAAGAAAAACCAAGCAAATACCGAGACACCAGCAAACATAAAGAATGCCCCACCAATAGTCACGGCTTCATAGAGTGAAATAAAACTCATAGAGATGGTAGCATTCATAAGCCTGTTCACAGCCACCCCGAGACTGTACCCTTGGGCCCTTAACTTCAAAGGGAATATCTCAGAGCTGTAAACCCATGTAACAGGTGCAAGCCCAATGTTGTAGAAAGCTACAAATGTGTAGGTGGAAATAATACCTAGGCTCAGTGCCCACGTGATCTTCCTTCCATGGTGATGCTCCACTACGGTCAAGCAGGTCGCTAATACTGTTAGTGCTCCAATTACACCCGCCGTGCTGATTAGCAGAAGCCGCCTTCTCCCAACTTTGTCAATCAAAAATGTGGCAATCAATATGAACATTAACTTTGTGAGCCCCACACCAACTGCTGCAAGCAACAGTTTTTCTTTGCTGGTGATGCCAGCTTTCTTGAAGATTCTATTACTGTATAGCACCACTGCTTCAATGCCAACTGCATGCTCAAAGAAATGAATTCCAATCGCCGCGATTAGAATCCAACGGACCGCCGGCTTGGGCCTTAAGATCAGCTCTTTCCAGACCCCTTTTCCGCTGGTATTTTTGGCAGGAAGCACAACAAATTCTTCATTGCAATTCTCATCAATCCCAGCTGAAAGTTTTATGTCGCGAAAACGGGTTTCGGCTTCTTCTTTGGAGTTGGAAACTTGAAGCAACACGCTCTTGGCCTCTCCTAAACGACCTTGCATAACTAACCACCTTGGCGAATCCGGCATTTTTAGTATCCCAAAGGCTAAGGCAACAGAAGGTATAGCCGCAATGCCAAACATCAACCTCCAACCGAGTTTCAAGGTCAATTTCCCAAAAGTAGCACTCGATATGAAGCCAAGTAAGACGCCAATACTGATGCCAAGCTCCGGTAAGGAGGTTAAGAAACCCCGTGACGAGGGCGAGGAAACCTCTGCCGAATAAACTGGAGCAATCACGAGAGCAAAGCCTACTCCAATGCCTGCCGTGCATCTTCCGGTCAATAGGATACCGTAATTCGGGGCATATCCCATTAGAATTGAACCGAGCATGAAGATGATGGAGGCTAAAACAATTGTGTAACGCCGGCCAATCCAATCGGAAGTCCTGCCAGCGAGAAGAGAACCCACCAGTGCGCATATGTTCAGGATTCCCGCAAGGATTTCCACTTGGGTGTCGCGGATCTTGAGCTCATCCTTTATGAAGATCATGGCTCCATTCATCACACCAGTGTCTGTCAAAAATTCAGAATTCAATTCAAACCTCCTATTAGCTTATTATAAACATAAGATTGACTTTGACTTATTGATTAATGAGGTTCCTATACGAAAACACAACCAAGATCGATCGATGTCTCTGCAGGAAATCCAAGCAAAAAAACTAAAACGCGTAACCAGGACTTACCGTAACCAAATATGATTGAAACCGTTGAAGCAACAATAGCACATGCTGCAGCATACCTGTTGATCTTCGCGGGGCTTTCCCCCACACCACCTTCCATTGATACCAAGTTAAGATTTGTCTCTGTGCGTGTGGCAGCCGCAAGCTTTTGTCTCTTATTATATAGAGGTTCCAAAGGACTCCTATATGACAATGCGAGGAAAAGTAAACGCTCCTAATTCTGCATGTACATAACTCGAGACCCCCCCCAGCTCACCACTCTCGCTGGTACCAAGACATACTTATTTCTTTGGGTTTATTCTAAAAGGGTCAATTTTTCTGATAGAGTACAAGCAAGATAATGTTTGGTTGTATAGTTTCCAATTCAGTATTTGAAGGATTGATTTAAATATATACAATGCATGACAAAGGGAAGGCTAGCTAATTATAAGGGCTTTTAATATGCTATCCATGTCAAAATTTTTGGGGGTAAATATTAACGGATAAAAATAATGAAATATTAAAGAGTCCCCCGTAGAATTCACATTTTAAGAAATTATTTTTAAAAAAATTAAAATTTTTATGTTTTCCTGTCTATTTCTGTCTGTGGAGCTCAACTTTTGAAGTCGAAGTGTCCTTTGGATTGTCATGGTCTAGTTAATTTGGGTATTTAATTTGAATAAGATTGCCGAGGAATATCCAGCCAGGGTGAATAAGCAACTGACTGTGTTTCCAAGCACTTCAACTCATAGTTTTCCTCTTCGGTGATAAGATCACACTTAATTTTTCCTCGATAAAGCAAATTGCCAGCACGAACGTACTTAGTATGTTTGGTTAAAAAAAAACAAAAAAGTATGTCGAACATTTACCTTAATTAGTTCTACTAGTGATCAGCATGACTAGAACGTGACTCATCGTAGTCAAGCTGAAGACGATATCTAAGCTTGACCTCCATACGCAATTTTTACTACGACGAAAATGATTTGAAAAACAACCCGAGTTAAGCTTAATTAGTTCAAAAGCAGATCTATTGGAAAAGGTTAGGGTTTCATATCTCAGCTTTCTCAAATTTGATTTTTACAAAATTTAAGTTTTAATTTTGATTACAAAGAATGAGCTAAGAACGCAATGAATTGTATGAATTATGTTAAAATTATAATACACTTGGAACGATGTAGCGAGGAAACTGACTATTTCAAAAGCGTAATAAGGAGTGAAATATAGCTTCTTCCTTTTTTTTTTTTTTTATCAAACGTGAAATCGTTTAATGTGATTATTTGATTCCAATAACCATAACAGTCGTTTGTACGTGCAACTTGTTTCCCTAGTTGCGTTAATAATAAAATAATTTATGGTCATTCATTTTGGAGTTCATATGCAGACATTCGTATGTGCATTAGTTACTGCTTACCCCAATCCGTCAGGATTCCGCTACTGGAACAGGGCCTCGTAAATGAAGTTTAACAAGGCGTGAGGCTCTCACGTAAATTCTGTCTATTTTTTAAAAATTATATATATATAATATGCATATAATTAAAATATATAAACCCATATGAATCAAATTTGTGTATCCTAGTAGGAATCTTCATTATATATATTTTTTACCTTACATATTTGCATATTTCCCGTACAAACATCATATGTATTTTGTTAAAAAAAAAAAAAGAAATTAGTAAAATTCGTGCGAAATCTACACCAGCAATCCATTCATTTCCATCGCTAACTCACACTTTCACTCCGTCAACTTAACCTTTTCCAATCCGTTAATAACGGGACGATTTCTCCACTCAATCAGGAGTTTATAGTTTTATATTAAGTGCCTATTGTAACTGGTCGCAGTGGTCCCGCTATCATATCGTTAACAAAAATGAGAAACTCGAAACTTATAAATAAGTGTACTGCACACCTTAACAACCTTGAAGAGAAAGTAATCATACCTTAACAGCCTATTTTTTGAAGAGAAAGTAATCATTCCGTAATAGAGTCTATCAGAACTTACCATTTCCACTATAAAATCTTGACTCAGTGTGTAGAACCTTGACTTGGTGTGAAATGCTAAGAACTCTTGAATTCACCGATTCGATGCGTATCAAAAAATATCGATGAATATATCAATGAATTCAGTGTAAGAAAATGTAACGAGTCGCAATCATCTCACTTCCATATTCTACCCTCATATTTTTTAAGAAAAAGAGAGAATTTAAATTTTATAAGTGAATGTATTGTACATCTCACTTTTATATTTTATATTTTCAAGAAAAAAAAAAAAATTTAAGACTTATAAATAAATGTATTGTATATTCCAATAGACTATTTATTGAGAGAAGGTAATGAACCGTAAAACTATATGCGGTGCTTCTTTCTCCCAATCAAAAAGAATACTGTCAATTATATATCATTTTACTCCTTGTTTGACTGAAATTCTTGTAATCTTGGCCGGCAGTCGGCAATCAACACATGTCAGCGATAACGTCATTGTAAAAGTTTTTCTTTTAAAAACAATCTGCTTCGCATGGAGAAAATGGAGGACCCACGTTTTCACATTCCCATACTCATGCCCCCCCTTTTTTTTTCTTCTCACCCCTACTATTAGTAAGTAGCGACCGGACCAAAAGTTACTTCCCGTACTTTATATCCATTATTTCCTGTGGACAAGTGGGTCGGTCAAGGCATCCAAGCAAAGGCGACTGATTCCACGAAATGAAGATGTCCTCATGTATATAGCTTAAGAAGCCTATTGCTTATTGGACTATGCATTATATACAGGAGGAGGAAGAATCCTATCATAAATCGTTATTGAATGGACTCCCAACTTAGGATATCTAAAGCACATGTTCAAGGTACATAAGTTCAAGTTCGATCCCTGAATTGTCCCCTCCAAGTCTCCCACACAGACACAAAACAGAGAATAGTTGATCAAGTTTGTTACCCATTGGCCAGATGCGAAAACCAAATTTTATGGGCGATCCAAATGGCAAAAAGTCAGCTTGATAAAGACCCCCGAATCTTGAAGTGGATACAGATATGAAATAAAGATATTTTGTGGTTCATTCCCCCCCTCCCAATAACACCCCCCAATAACACGTACGCTTACGCTGAATCCCTCAAATCTGACCAGCCTGTTGCAATGACTGTCAGGTTGCAATTGAATTGCGAGTTGTGATCACACGCCTGTTGGTGCCATAAACTTTAAGGGTCTTCTTTTATTTCTCACAACGAAAAATGGGGTCGGCCCAATACCGAGAGAGACCCTGAGGGCTGTATCAACCTATTTGGCATCACAACTAATACAAGCAAAGCCAGCGCAGCTAGCACGTTGACTTTGCTCTCACGCATCACACGTGTGAAGTCTTGCACATCAGAGGTCCACTAAAAAGAGTCAATGCGTCCAGCCACGCCTACCAATTATGGCACGAAGTTGAAAAAGGAAATGACAGAGCAGTCCAGACAGGTTATACATCTATTCGGGCCATACCACATTCGTTCAGTCCAAAGTATTCGAGTTTTGTATGCTTCTTCAAGCCTTTAATGTTTTTTAAAGGTCGTATTCATGGCTTTATTAATTTATTGATCATGACCTTCCCACATCTCGAATTAGATGGATATTTTTAGATAGCAAATTGACTCGTACCTACAAATGGAGCAGACACTTAAGTTGACCGACGTTATTTTGAGATGGCAAATTGATTTTACAAATGACTTTTACGAAGATAAAGTTGTATTTAGCTCCCACAGATTGAAGAGGAATAACTATTACATGGTGTTTGTTAACGTCCCGATGAAACTTCAAAATCTGTCCATCTTTTTGTTTGGACGGCATAAACCAGAAATTTCAGTTAACAACGAACGGCCAAGGTCTTCACAACTCTAAATGCAGGACTATATTATAGTAGATATATATTTATGATTTTTATTGTTAATTATGATAATATATTAAAAGATTTAAAATTTATAACGATTATAATAGTATAATATATATAGATATATTTGAAATACTTCAAATTAATTACGCTCGTGAAATATAAAAAGATCATATACCCTAAAATGCGACGGCAGCAGAAACCCAAGAATAGTGAGATTTGGGGCATGGGTTCAAAAGGATTAGAAATGAGACTAAAGTGAAGATGGGGGATCTTGGGATGGCGAACACTCCCAACACACTTTGTGGCTTGTAGCTTTAACTTGCTCGAATCTGCTTTATAAATGCCGACAATTGTAACGAAAATCATAAAAGAGGGAGATGCAATGTGGGTAGAAGCAGAGGCCCATTAATCGTATATCTTTTGTGGCCTGTATTTCTCATATAGTCATATGACATTATTTCTCCGATCGCTACAGATCCAAATGTGGCCACATCCGATTTCATTTTGAAGACATGATAGATGGGCTATGACCCATTAGTGGGCAATGACCGAAGGTCTCTTAATATATGGAGAACGGTCTTTCTTCTTGCCCATCAATGTTCACTTCTGGCTTGTGCGAGAGACACGCCCCTAAATAACCCGAATGGAATAGAGCTCACAGCCCAACACAGACCCTGGTTTTTGCTCATTACCGTTCAAATTTTTCAAAAGTCCAGGGATTTGCGGAGTAGGAAAACCTGTCTCAACGAGACGCGCAAAAGCCACCGTTTTGGGGACATAAGAGCGTAAAAAGACGCTTTTTTTATGGTTTCATCAATGAATTGATCAGCGTTCCCCAGAAAGTTGCAGTGTAAAGGGGAAATAAACTTGCATGCAATGATCATTTTGTTTCCTTGGGATCCCCACAATTTGTTTGAGCAGAAAAGCTTCAATTCTTCCGTTGATTTTTCTTTTCTTTTCATTTCATTTAGTCCACCCATGAAATCGATCTCTTTGCTTTTCTTTTCTTTTTTTTTTTTTTTCAAATTAGTTTTAAGGAAAGATCATATAAGATAACGAAGGAGATATAATTCAAATTTTTACCTTTTCCGCTTAACATAAAGACATAGACTAACCTGCAAAGATCGTAAAATGATAATAAATCTGCACGCACAAAAGCTGCTTTTGCTTCTTTTTGACTATTTCTAACATCCCCGACAATAAAATAAACTCAGATAATTACTGTTCATAGCATTATTTAAGGTTTGGCTCCAACCAAGTAACAAGCAGTAATAATCTGTCAAAACCATGAAAAAAAAAAAGAAAAAAAGAGTAGTAGTCAACCCAAACGAAAATGCGAACAATTTATCACTGCTTAATTTCACTTAAAAATGAAGAATGCCCCTCCACGTGTAATTGCAGTCTTCAGTGGGCTCAGTATTCTGCTCTGCCGGAGAAAGTGTGAGCGGATGACTGGACACAACCGGACGCAGAAACATTCAGTCCCCAAGCCAAAATTGAGACACTCAACCTTCGCCGGGAGTCGACTCGTTTAATGTGTTTCTTAAATAATCCAGAGGTTGCGGGGAGAGAGAGAGAGAGAGAGAGAGTGATAATCGAATGCCATGTCCAGAAAATTCGTAATTTTAGAAGGGCACCCTATTAAATTATCCTCCCAACACATACAATTGTAACGCTGGAAAAACTAAAAGCTTCATGTAACAAGAATGTGATTTCCGATTGTATATTTACGTTGTTAAATAATCAACTGCTACAAAATACAACTAATCTTTCATTATTTGTTTGTTTTTGTATCATAAAATGATATTATTTATAAAAATACAAATTTATAAATATATAAATAATTACAACTAATTTATATTTTATAGATAACAATAATTATTATAATCGAGTAAAATAAAATAAGTTTTTATCTTTATTTATTCACATCCCTATAATTTGTTCGTACGTATTCTTCGAAAAAGTTGGCGACGTACTCCTAAATCGGCTCCGTCTACTATATAAGACCTGGCCTTTCTCCAAACAAACAGTTCATGCTCAGAGGCTGCAAATTGCTTTAAGATCAAGCAAGCCGAGAGAGACACAAAAACAAATATGGCGAAACGTTTCAAGCTAAAATTATCCCGAGTGGTCCCATCCTTCCAATCTTGCCGCTCCAAAGACCCATCAAGCATCCCTACAAATCCTGTCCCTTCATTTTCAAGACCCTCTCCGGCCAACCCCACCACGATCAACCTCCATCTTCCGGCTACAGGAACACCAGAACCCTGCAGACCCCACTACTCTATGATCAAGCGCCATGTATCAACGGCGCTCGCATCCATCGGCTGCGGTTTCGGGTCAAGATCCACAGCAGCCAATTGCATTTCCGAAACCGACCACGCCGGATCTCCCCCGCCGCCGCCTACCCCCGAGTTCCACTGGGAAAAAGAAGACAGATGGCATGTCATCGCCAAAATCTACGACAAGACGGGTCCTCGCCAGAAAGTCTACAACTCTTATTCCGTAACCCATTCCACCAACGACGCCGTTCCGCTTCCACCGGACCACACATCAAACGCGAAGAAGAAAAAGAAACGACGTTCCAGAAGGAAGAAAACGACACCAAGAACCCGCATCAGCACTTCCTCGGCCGACAGCGGAGGATTGTTCAGCAGCGAGGGTTTTGACGAAGAAGACGAGGACATAAACAACGTTCGAGAAACAGAAACGCTAATGTCTTCCTCCAAAAGCCTCTCCACCGATTCCTCCACGGAGTTCAATCCCTTCAGCGGGATCAGTAACCGCAAGGCAAAGGTCAAGAAGGGCAGAAGGTCGAGGGGAGTGAGGAAGAGCTTCGAGTGGGTGCCGCCGTCTCCGGCGAGACTATCGAGGTTTCAGTGGCTGATACCGTGCACGTTGGAGGGGAAGGTAAGGGAGAGCCTCGCGGTGGTGAAGAAGTCGGAGGATCCGTACGACGATTTCAGGAGGTCGATGATGGAGATGATACTGGAGAAGCAGATGTTCGAGGAAAAAGATTTGGAGCAGCTCTTGCATTGCTTCTTATCTTTGAACTCTCGAGACCATCACGGAGTTATTTTACGGGCTTTCTCCGAGATTTGGGAGGCTGTGTTCTGTAGGGGATGGGTTCCTTGTCGCGTTTCTTTGAAATCCCTGAATTAAGAGCAGTAATCATCCTTATATATGTATCCATGTCGATTGTTAATGGCAGCCATTTCTATCCATTGTCGTTAAGCATTTTACTCAAAACTTTTTCGTACATAAAATGAACCTATCTAATGTCTTCTTCTTCTTTTTTTCACTAATATTTTATCTTTTGCGAAAAAGAAAAAAAGGGCATTACGTTATCCGTTAATACAACAACAAGCTTATTTGTCATGATTTTTGTTTTTTTGTTTTACAAGTAACCGATTATGATTATATATACTTAGAATACTAATTCAATATATTTTTAATAATTGTTATTTTTACTCTTTTTTTTAGTATAATTATTTTATATTATATAAACTTATTTTATTATTTTTATTTTAAATATATTTTAATTATTATATAATATAAAATTATGAATAAATTATATTTATAAATAAAAAAATAAAAATAAAAATCTCCCGCACACATAAATTATATATATATATATAGCTTTCATTGGAATCCAATTTTTCAAATAACAATAGCTAGCCAATAAAATATAAAAAGGGATTTGTTTGTAAAATAATTTTATCATTTTCCAAAATAATGCGAAAATTGTGTTTTTTTTTCAATTTAAATTTTGCATTAAGTGTATGCAATATGTACTTAATTTTTCATTGGTTAGTTGGTCAATGTGTATTTGATAATTTGGGAATCATTTCTTCGAACAACTTTTATTATGCGACACATTACATAATTATTATTGTTTGTCGTAGTAATAAACTCCAAACCTCTTTTTTTTTTTTTAACCATACATACTTAAAAAAAATTATAAAAAATACTGTGCGAAGCGCCAGGGCAAGTGCATTCCCAGTTCAACTATACAGGCGGTCCCCTGGTGCGCGGAGGGGAACCCAGATGAGGTTGCCCTCGTCAGCAGGTAAGTTAGGCTGCCTGATGGCCACTCGTTTGCTGTGCAAATTATAATCTATCAATCTCTGTGTCAGTGTTTACAGCTTTAGCTAAAAGGGGTTGTGGCTGACGCCACGGTACAGCAGTACTAAAAGGCTGAAGGTAGACGTAACCTATGTAAATTCATGAGGCCAAGCCAGACAGCCAGCCAGCCCGGGATTTTAATTGTTGCGGCAAGACGAGGGGTCTGGTCTTATTACCGTGAGTGGTACGCCAAGGCGCCAAAATGTTGCGCATGGACAAAGAGAAACAAAGATATTAACTGCAAGTAGTCATAGGCAGGGGAGGCTAGAACGCACACGGTATCAGAGATTCTCTACCCAGATTGAGAAAACTGACTCAGATGCGCACCCCTGTACTGTAGCACCAAACGAAACCAAAAAGACAGCTTTTTCAGGGGATAAGATTAGATATTTAGAATCCAACATCTCTGGATCCCCCCAGCATGCTTGCTATTACTGTTTGGTGATCCCCTAGCTGGCTGGCTTTTAACGAGTCAGTCAGTCGACCACAAGTCCTTGTCCTGGACCAACGGGGTTAGATTCGCGACACCCCAATTGGGTTGGATGGCCTGGCATTTGGGCTTACACATGATGCCACATTTTTTGAAGTACTTTAAGGCTTGAGTATAGTAACATTATTATAGTTATTCATATCTGTGATTTAATTATGTAATTAATGGTCACAATAATAAAATACGGGAAATTTCATGAGGCCGCGTCCACTATAATATTTTCGCACTTTTAAAGCTAGAGAGGACTTTCGCGGGGAAGCCCAAGTCTTACCGAACAACTTTTCTGCTCCCTCGTAATTAAAGTTGAACATTTCTTAAGAAAATTCCTAATAAATACTTGTGTTTGTAGAGCTGAATTTTTGACTTAGGCCCCCAGCAGTTGCTATGGGCCGGGGGAAGGGTGATACGGGACATTCGGCCACTTGGACAGGCTCTACCCAAATTAATGGGCTTTCGGCATTACAAATGCCTAACTGTTGTTGTAAACTGTAAATTGGTAAAAGCCGAGGTTGCAATTGTTATTTTTGCCAATTGCGACCAGTAGGGTGCTCTGCACAAATGAGAGATGCAATTTACTTATTTGTTGCCAAGTGGTAATCTAGGGCATAACCCATTAGCTTATTCTTCCTCTCCAGAGAGGGGAAAACTGATTTTGAAAGTAGAGATAAACCGGCGAGAATGGACCTAGTTTCAAACCGAAAAAAGGGAAAAGCAAATAGGAAGTCGGGCGTCACTCCCTGCAACTACACTCACAGCAAATGGGAAAGAAAAACAACTCAAATATGGCATGAAATCAACGTTTGTGCTCGTAGAAACCTGAGAAAGTCGCTCAATTTTTGACCAGGAAACTATCAAAATTAGCCCGTGTTTCAATATGGCAGCGGATGGTGCGAAGCGGGGATTAATTTATTTCAATATGATGTAGTTTAATTTATTTATGTCAATGCATCAAGGACTACACGGGAGATTTAAATTATGGTTAAGAGACTCAAGGAAAAAAAAAAAAAAACAGAGAGAGAGAGAGAGAGAGAGAGAGAGAGAGAATAGCAACCAAATAAAGAAAATAGAAGAATTTATTTTCCTTTTAATCTTTTCATCAGACGATTTGGAGGGTTTGGCGTTGCTGTGGGTTAACGAAATCATGAAGCTGTTTAATTTTGAAACCCTTGAACTCTTATTATTATTAAGGACGTGCGTCAGACTTGGAGCTTTTCCTTCGCATGAAGGAAAACTTGTGGGATCCCTGTTAACGTTTCAGATAGCTGGAAGTTTGGAGCAGAGTTGTCTCAGGACTTGGGGCTCCTATGCCACGGCGGCCTTTTATTTTCAACCACGTATGTCAATGGGCACACTCCAAATCACCAGCCCCAACAAAAGAAACGAAGAACCCAAGCCAATGTCTACGTGTGCAGCCACGTTCTTTTGCACAGTGTACATTATTGTCTAACCCTAACCCTCCCTACAAGTTACAGCATATCCGAGCTCATGTCAGGCTGACTCGCAATCCATTCGGGGACACTCTCTTGTATTAGTAAAGGCCAGTCTGATGGCTCGCACGAGCAACTAAATGCTGACTTACCGGTCGGCCCCTTAACTTTTATTTTTTTTAATTTATTAAAAAAAATTGTTAATCAGCTAAATTATATATATATATATATATACATTTATTTATTTATTTATTTACTTTATTTTATTTTTCATTTGCATAGGAACCAGTGGCCTTCATCTTGCTTTCCTTCGGCACCGATGCTTGGTTGATGCAATTCAAACTTGCACGACTCAAATAGGTCTTGGGTTCGGTTTGTTCGCAAGCTAGTGTTTTAGTAAGTCTTTGGAGAGACTCAAGGAAATTGGTCAAGAGAAAGCAAATTCTGATCAGCTTTCACGCAGAAAATGACCCGAGAGAGAGAGAGAGAGAGAGAGAGAGACGGAGAGAGGATCCACACCACCATCGTTATAAGCCGTCGAGTTCTTCCCGTCCGGTGCGGTCATTGGACTCGGCACTGGTTTCTCCGTCAAGTACGACGTCGAATGGTAGAGGGGACCTGTTGTGTCGAAGAAAGATAACCTTTAACTACATTCTTGGCATGCCCACCTCCAAAGAGACAAGGCCACCAATAGGTCCTGTCTCCTGGCATCTCGCAATGGACGGTGTCGTTGAGGTGGACCGAACCTCAATTAGGTGAAAAACCAACGCGGGTATTTGATCCGGAAGAGAATGATCGGAAGTGTATCAAGTTGACAGTTTTTGTTGATGCCACTAAATTGGTTAAAAGAAAAATTGCTAAAATTGATGCAATTATTTTGTTAATTAACCCACAAAAAAAAATATATTTTTTAAACTAGCCATTTGATTCACTTTAATCAAGATATACAGCCACCGTGATCTGCAACTGCAAAAGATAAAAAGGAAGGAGACTACAGGTAGAATAAAATTGTTGAAAAACAAAGATCAATCCGAGAGAGAGAGAGAGAGAGAGAGAGCAATCTTCCAAGTAAATAACTGCATACAACAATCTGCTTTCTTAAAATTAAAGCTTATATAACCTGACGCTCAAAATTGCTTCAATTGTGAGCTCCCCAAACCAGCTGCCAATTGTATTGTGTTACAAATCAGAAAGCTACTAGCCTCCCAACAAGTATTCCAGCTTAACAAATTTGAGTTAGTTGAAAAACACATCTCATAATCACAAACAAAACCTCCCATCAACTCCTAAGCCGTAGCCTCTCGATGTTCCTCTTGCTCATGATGAAGAGAATTGCAGGATGAAGCCAGACCAAGTCTTTCCTCCAGTTTCTTCCATGCATTCAAAAGATTAGGAGGAAACTTCTTCCTAATAGTCCGGGCCAATCCTTTTGCTTCCTTCATTTTCTTCTTCCCCACCAGCCCTTCCACCAAATGCTTCATTGTACTAAAATCCGGAATCTTATGCACCCTCACGCTCTCCTTGTAGACCCCATACCCTTTCTCGTGATCCCCACTCTTACACAAGTAAAAGATCAAAGTCCTAAAAGTTGCTGCATTCGGTTTACACCCATTTTCCTTCAATCCCTTATAAACATTCCCCGCTTCCTCCATCATTCCCTTCTTGCAATAACTAGTCATCAAGTAATTATAACTAATCGTGTCCGGTTTCAACCCAAGATTCCCCATCTCATCGATCAATTCCTTCACTTTTTCCGGCTCCTCACCTTGTGCGTGCATAATCTTGACATTATATGCCGCGGCATCCAATTTGCAGCCCTTTTTCACCATTTCACTCCACAATCTATCTGCGTCTTCTCCTTTCCCTTTCTTATACAAAGAACTCACAATAGTTGTAAAAGTAACTGCCCCCACCTCCACTCCATCTTTCTCCATTTCTCTCAATCTCTCAATTGCCTTTTCGGGCTTCCCAGCCTCGCAATAAGACTTAATCAAAATACCATACGATATCTTGTCAGGTAAAACCCCGAATTTCGCGGGAATATCAGTAAACAAGACTGGAACTTTATCTAAGAGCTTGGATTGAGTGCAAGCATTCAATAACGCGTTAAAAGAAATGGCCGATCGAGGAGTACCTAATTGGTCCATTTGCTCGAAGGTCCGAAGCGCGTGATCGAACATGCCGACCTGACCGTACGATCGGATTAGCGTGGAGAGGAAGGGCTCCTGCTTGATTTTCGGGTCGGTTTTGTGGGATTCGATGAGGGACTCGATCTCAGATAACCGGTGAGACTTGGCGAGCCGGCGAACGGTGAGGTCCTGCGTGTAGCGGGAGGATTGAGGAGCGGCGTAGCCTTTGGAGATGGAGGAGTAGATTTCTAGAGCCTTGTCTGGGTCGTGCTCGGCACGGAGTTTGTATTTGGCTTTGGAGACGGAAATTGAAGAAGTAGCGGAAATGGTGGTGGTGGCGGCGGTGGAGAGATGGCGGAGGTGTCGGAGGCTAAGAGAAGGGGCCATTTTGCCTGGGCTGTTAAAGAGAGCTTGGAGGAGAGACGAGACGCGAGGCGAGCGTGAAGTGGTTATGCTTTAGGGTTTAAGCGGTTTGGAGTCATTTATTTGCCTCGGCTTTTTCACTCTTTTCCGACGTATGAATAATTATTGAATGTGAACAATTTCTAACCGTTGAATCGAAGTTAGTGATTTTTCTTTTTTCTTTTTTTCTTGGAGGCAAAAGATTTTAGCATTTTTGAAAATTAATTGTACAGTGACAGATTTTCACAAGTTCTATATTGCACTTGACAAAGAAGTGAATGTATTTTTGAAATTTTTGAACTGTTTTCAGACTAATTTTGTGTTCTATTATTTTGATAGATCTGAGTAGCAACGTACAACATCCACACCGTGGAATACAATACCCGACCTATTTTCCCCGAGACTTGCCTTTTATTTTAAGGGGTTACCGTGCGATACACTTCATTAGGAGGAGAGACCATATTGCACAGGACTTTGTTCGTAAAGTTTTTTGAGTTTTTTTATGTTTTATTTTTTTGGAATCATGCTCAACATGACATGTCCTTTAGTTTTTGAGCAGACAACCACAGGAATTCAATAAACTCAAGCGGTTCCAAATTCAACTTCTCTGTTCATACTCCCCAACGGAACCAAAACTGAAAAGGAGAAAATCTCCTCAACCTATCATTCCAGACGCGTAACAATACACGCGACCACAGCTATTTTAAGGCTCTAACACCAGAGTACCCAGACACAAAGCCTGTGAAGAACATGCAGACGTATACTAGTCATCGAATTCTCCCCGGTAAAACTTGTTTTCCGGAAAGAAGATGGCTACAACTTTATTGCTGTCAAAAATCCTTCCATTCATCCCTGCTTGGGCTTTTGCGGCGCCTTCAATATCTGCATACTCAAAGAACACCTGGAAATAACCAGAGATTTGTAGCCAGCAACGCCATCATTAAACAAGGGCAAGTTTTAAGAAAAGAATGAAAGCCCAATTAGACATGAAAAGTGATGAAAACTAACCTTCCCAACACCTGGCGAAGAAACATCATCTCCACTTGGACGTGGGATGACAATGTTTGCCAGTGAACCTGCATGTAACATGTGAAAATAGGCAAACACCCAAGATTTCCAAGGCAATAGAAAAAGAAAAAATACAATAAAATAGTCTCAAGTCAATATAAATGGGGGGTTATGAAATCTTGTGTCTGTTAGACCTGATTCTTTATAGCAGAATGTGTGACTACAGAAGGCTGTAAAACAGACATATAACACACAGAAAATAATGAAAATCAATTAATATGAGAAAAGCCTTTGATTGGGAAAAAGAACTGGTGAATAATCAAACAATCAATTCAAAGATCTTACCAAACTTCTCGCCTTCCATTCTCATGTCTTCAACAATATTTTGATATTCATTGTCATCCTTTAGCTCATCAGGATTAACTACTTGAGTTAAGCATACAATTTTTGTTGGCACAGGTTGCAACAGAAGCCTCTGCTAAAGAAAACACTTAAATGAGGCACCACCTATATCAATGATAGCCAACACAGCCACACTTAACAAGAGAGAGTGACATTAAAAAGCAAATGAAATGAAAAAGCAGTTTAACCTGCAATGCAATCTGCTGCTGGGCATGCAAAAGTACACTCTCCTGCTCGAGCTTTGGCTGGTTGGCACCCTGGTTGGCACGCCTCACAGTGAGAGTTTTCTCGCCCATTTTAATTCCATTCAAAGCAGTACAAGCAATGTCTGTAACTGAGAGATCTTGGTAAGCACAGAATGCATAGCCCTTAGAGTTCCCTGTTTCTCTGTCCTTCACTAGATCAAAACCCCGCAATGGCCCAAAAGATTCCAGCAGCTCCCTAACCTGTACTTCAGCAAAGTAGTAGGGGAACCCACCTACAAAAATACGGTCAAGGCCCTCAAGCCTCCCAGCAGAACCTGGAGTTAAACCAACTGCAGCCAAATTAAGATTGGGATTGGGCTGGCTTGGACCAAGTGTTGCAGCCTGAGATGGGATGTAGTCACTGGGCCTCCTGACCTTGACAGGTGCTCCCTGGAAGTACAAATTAGCAAGGAAACAACCCAAAGTCAGAATCCTGTAAAAGTGAGTATTGCACAATTACGAAATTAACAATATTAACAATTACAACAGCAATTACATTCATACTAAAATTACCTCAAAAATGATACCATCCAAGGCCATTGCATTACTTGCCTCCTCAACAGATCTCATCTCAACAAATGCAAACTTCTTTTCACGGTTTATATAGACATTGATAACAGCATCCCCTTCAAAAGAAGAGCAGGAAAACATTCAACAACCATAAAAGTGCACAGGTGGGTAAATCGCATGCACTGACACAGCACCAGCTCACCTGGGCCAGCAGTGTTTCCTCCAGTTGCAACCATAACATGGCTGAAAAACATTGCTACAGACTGCAGTTGAATACTACAATTTAATACAATAAATAAGTAGATAATCAGCTAAAGGAAAACAACTGCAGCTAAGTACCTGCTCATTAGCTGTAGGAGGAAGCCCTCCAACGTAGACCCGTCGAGCATGTCTACTAGCCTGAAATCACACACTAATTGGTCAGAAATAAAATCCCCTAAAGGTGGTTAGGGAAAACTTTCCAAACAGGAAATATAATACACATTTAATCCTGCCAACCTGCTGAGTCATTGCCTGACCTGGCATAGGAAGAGCACTGAATGGCTGCAAATAAACAAACAATACCATATTAATGCAAATAAAAAATGCAAATAAAAACATTGAACTTTTAGTAGTAGGCATACCTGAGCAGGTATCATAGGAAACATGTTGGGAAACATCCCAGGAATCCCCGGATTTGTACCAGGAAACTGACCTGCTGACACAAATAAAGGCCAACAATAAGAAAGCAATCATAATTCATATTCTGTTCTAATCAATTATGTTACTGAAGCTGATTCCTATTGCAATGTGTTCTAATAACACAACTACATCCTCTCACAAATTAATTTTACTGAAAGAGAGAAAAGAAATACATCACATATTCGAGCTCTGGATGAAATATTTGTACAACTACCAAAACAGGCAATAGTTGCCAGTTGAAGACGAAGAACCATCAAACTGGTGCATTGATTCCTCCTTGTACATACAAGCTACAGAAGTCCGCTCACGCCCATTGTCAGCACAGTGGGGCAAGTAGCACAACCTTGCCTTCTTACAACAAAAGACAAGACACAGAAAACAAGCAAACAAACACCAAAGACAAAAAACCAAAACTCTCTTAGTTCCAACTTTATTTCACCAAGTAAGCAATAATAGTAACAAGAGAAAAGCCCATTCATAGACCATGATTATAAAAATGCTGTATCTATCTATAAAATAAATGAGAAAAATACTTCTCACCAAAATGAAATTATGCAATTTCCATTCTAGATCAAACAAAAACAAAAATAGCAGTTAAGATAACATGATAAGCTAAACCATGAAAGACAGTACAGTACCTGCAGTAGCAGCAACAGCAGCCACACTCAACATAGCAGGAGGAGGAGCCATATCAAAACCATTGATCCTTTTGCTGTGACAACATAATGTTAGGACACCAAATGGGCAAAAAAGAAAAAAACAGAAAGAGAGAGAGAGGGGGGGGGAGGGAGGGAGGGGGCAGGAAGAGGATGTAACAAGAGGGAGAAAAGCTAGTGCATAATTGTCTGTCTAACATACCTCTTGGAACGTGATCGGGAGCGAGAGCGCGAATGAGACTTTGATCTGCACTCAGATCTACCCTTGGAACAGGATCTTGGTCGATGCCTGTGCCTGCCTTCTCTCTCTCTATCATATTCTCTTTTTCTTTAAGCAATATAAACCAACAAGGTCTTAATACTTGCAAAATAGACAAATGAGCGAGTTCAGATGGAAAACTGTCTAACTATTTCAGAGTAGTCCATTATTCAAATACCTGTCATAATCTTGGCTTCGGTAATGTTCATCATTGTTGCCTCTATATCGATTGCGTCCCCTCCTTTCACCATAATCCCTGTGGCAATCACGATTCCTATGACGATTATGGTCCTTGTGCCTGTCCCTTTCTCTATCCCTATCCCTGCCCCTGCTTTTATCCCTGTCCCTATCCCAGTCTCGGTTCCTCTCCTTATCATGCCCTTTTTCTCTTTCCTTCTCCCTACTCTTTGAAGACTCTTGTTCATAGTAACGGGATGCATTCTGCGATTGACGTATACCATTAGAAACTTTCCCAAGATTAACTGATATGCAAAAACTCTGTGACACAACAAATGGATTACCAGGATCGAAAGCATAGTAACAGAACAAATACAAAAGCTTACCATCTAAAATGTGCTAGCAAACAGGTGCCACTCTTATCTAAATTAGATTCACCGAAAAAATCACGGAAATACCCCAGAGCCAAAAAAATACATGATCCAAAGAACATCTACAGCAACCGATACGCACCAACGGTTATTTTTTGAGATCTTGACAAAGCTAAATCAAAATTTAAAACCATATCAATGCCCTAGTAATTCAAACCTCATACAAATTTGATCCCTAAAAAACATCAAGAAAGGGTATGACATAAAATTCTGACAAGCATAAAATCCCTTTCTGAATCGAACCAATCGCGTGGGTCCACCGACGTCAATTAGCTTTAGGCACAGCTTACCTGAGCCTTGGAGTCGCCGTAGCCGTCGGCGCCGCCGTTCCTATGGCTGTTCGTACGAGGCCGGGGAGAGGAGCCACGGCGGGGGCCAAAGAAGTTGTTGTCGAAACCCGAACCGTTCCCTTCGTACCTCCCTCCTTCGTAGTCACTCATCTTCTTCGATTTTACTTCAATTTCGATCTATCTACCCCCCCTCTCTCTCTCTCTCTCTGCGTGCAGGGTACGTCGTCTGCAAGAAGAGGATCGAGAATCTGAGAAAATTGAATCCTTGGGCGTGAAATCGGGTTCTCCTTGCTCATACAGCGGGCAGGAGAACCGTCGCTTGGCCTCCCAGATAAAACGGCGTAGTATTAGCAGATAATAAGTAATTTTATTAAATCACTCTCCGCATGTAATTTATTTTCCCACCGTTCAACTCTCTCGGTTTGGTTTGAGGTTGGCTGGTTGGTTGGTTTGAGGGGTTGGATTAAAATTATGATTTTATTCTTATTATTATTATAAAATTTGTTATCTATTAAAAAACTTATAATTCTTTTTATATCCATAATTTTGATATTATTTTTTTAAATTTCAAACTCTTAATTATTGGGTTTTTTTTTTTTTATGTGTTGGCAAACTATGGTGGGCTGGGATGGCTTCTTAACCGGTTAAGTTCACAACAGCTTGTCTCCAACCCGAGGGCAGAGCACCACAGGTGACTGGGGTTGGCCCAAAACATATCGTCGATGAAATTTAATCGATGACATTTTTTGGTGTATTAATTAAACAATTATTCAACAACGTATCTCCATAACACCCACCGCAGAGAACGTACTCTCCTGAGCAACTATTGCAACTAGTAATATTAAAACTAATTTAAAAAATAAGTACACTCGTGAATATTCAATATTATTTATCTTATGGTAAAATTACCCATTAAGACTGCAAAAACATTGGGAGAATATGACTTTTAGAATTGCTTTTATTAATTGACTTGGATACAAGTTTTGACAGTTTTCTATATCTTTAAAACAAAAACAAAAAAAAAAACAAGATTGTTGAGGATAAAAAATTGAATGGGAGCAAAAGTAAAAATCAAATTATATTTTTTTTGTTTAAACTAAATAATAAAGATAATTTTAATTATTAGAATTAAATATTAATTTAAAGGGAAAGCAAATTTATGAGCTGCTCCTAACTTATCCCCCCCTGTTTTGGATCCCTTTGCCCTAGAGACTCCTCGCAATTTTTTTTTTTTTTTAAAAAGGGGGGCGGGGCGGGGCGAGGGACCCATTAACACCGCCTAAAATAATTGAGGGTTTGAACTAGTAAAAGATAGGGCGATGGCAAGTCAATCAAAGCGATGATAGGGTCGGCAGAAAAATTCATGCCGGCTCTTTGTCTGTTTACTTTATTTTAGGGTGCCGATATACACCGACAAGGGAACGGGGAGAGAGAACGAGCGAGCCTGACGGCGTTGAGTTTGTGCGGATTTTACTTTCTATTTATTTATTTATTTATTTATTAATATAATGCGTAAATAATTAAAATAATATGCATAATTGAATATTATATTATATTATATTATATTATATATGCTTTACAAATGTTAATATTTATTTCTACATTTTTAAAAAATATTATATATACATATATTACACTTTAATCATTTATACGTCGTATATTTTATCTTAAAAACTAGACCTCGTTACTTCCCCGTACGTTTCTCCGGGGTCCTATTAACATTTATCTTTATTTTATAGACTTGACCAAACCCTATATTAAAAAAAAAAAGAAAAAGTAGAATAATTTCTCAAAATTTTATTAAAAGATTATACTGAATTTATACTATATGATGAATAAAGTTATTATATTAAATTTATAAAAGAATAAATTTTATGATATTTAATAAAAATTATTAATTATTTTTAAAATTATATATATATATATAAGAATTAAGAGGTAATTCAGAAATATAATTCAAAATTATATACGGCAGTGCTCTTAATTTTGGAATGCCGTATTATTGCGACCTACGAGAGGAGAGTGCTAATCCTATATCCCATGCAATGGAAAAGGGTTGGACATGAAATTCTAAAAAAGTGTAAATATTAGCACAAGATAATATGAGGTCGTTCTCATTATTTGGCAGTGCAATATTATCTTCCACGGTTCCTTTGAGGCGATCGTCTGCACAAAATTATTTTCGAAAAAGAAAAAACGCAGATGTAAGAATTCCAAGAACGGGATAGTCACACATCACACAGCGGAGAATGTAGCTTATCATAACTCCGCCGTATTTAGTGCAAAGGAAAAAAGTAAAAAATAAAAAAGGTATTAATCGAAAGAAAAATAGTCAAAAAGGGAAAATAAACAAAATAAAAAGGCACACATAAAAGGCTCTTTCCCTTGAAAACGACGGTTCTTTTAGGCACCACGTGGTCCAATCTAAAATTATTGTGCAACCCAGAGGAAAAAAAAAAACAATAAAAATTGTTGTGGGCAGTCTCCAAATTCCAGGCCAAGTTAAAAATTAATTATTAAAAAAAAAAAATCATGTTTATCTAGTGGTTGGCAGGACTGCAAATGCGTAGGGTAGAGCCGAAGTTTGCAACCCACAAACTTAGCTCGTGAGGTTTTGTGTCGGTCGGTGTGGTTTAATAACAAATTAAGTCTGAACTGAGTCTGTTGTCACTGAATCGAATTTTCACGTTTTTAATAAATAATTTGTTTAATTTTATAATATTAATAAAATAATTAAAATTTAAAAATGTATTATTATGAATACAATTAACATAATAACAATAAATATTTATTTCAATAAAATTAATTAATTAAAAATAAATATTTAATTTTAATACTCGTATATATAATATATAATTTTAAAAATAAATTTAACAAAAATTATTTTTATAATATGATAAATAAATTTTATAATAATTATAATTTTTTTACGACGTGTTTATGAGTTTAAAGGAATTAAATTTATGATTATTTAAATATAATTAATTTATCAACAAATTTAAAATAAAATTTAAGTATTATTTGGTTAATTAAATGAAGAAAATTGAGTAAATATTTGTTAAATTAAATCATCAAAATTTTCACGAACGTGTGATCTCGCCTGCCGTCTTTGTGGGTGCTTTGAGATGGGGCCAAAGTAAAACATGCTGACTAATTGGTCGACAATAGAATAGACGGATAAAAAGCCAAGCTCCTTTTTCTCTTGTATTGATTTGTTCTTATGCTAAGCAAACTTATGGGAAACATAACAATAAAAAAAATAATTAAAATAAATAAATAAATATATATATATAAATTATTTGTATCAACAATATATCATCGTTACGGGGGGAAAAATAGCACACCAAGCCGCGTCTGCATGGATTTTCGATTTTAATTAAATAGTTGCGTGTAACCCAACACGATAGCACAAACAAACATGGACTCTCAACTCTCTCAGCACGTGCTCCACAACTTGCTTGTCCCAGCAGCCAAACACAAAGTGAATTCAAAACTGCACTAAACGACAAAACACCGACTCAGCGAGGCCTTCGTGTCTGAAAACGTCGGGCGCAAGGTTACGCGACGGTAAGTGCTGCGCCTGTAGTTAATGAATTGTACAACAAGGATGAAGAAGGAGGAGGGGGTACACTCTAAACCAAGCAACTTAAATATTTAATTAATTTATTTAACACTCCAAACCAAGCAACTTGAATATTTAATCCCCGTCTTTCTTTTGAAAATGAAAAAATAGGTGTTGCCTTTTCTTATCTCGTTCTTCCTAAAATATTGTTCTCTTCATCTGAAAAGTGAGGCCAAAGCCCAAAGGCCAAGTACCTGGCTCGTCTCTCCTTCTCCCTAAGACTCTCGCGGCCCCGTGTCTCTCTGGCGGGCTCGTAATCTGCAAGAACGCTGCATTCCTGATGTTCACTTGATTACTCTGAAATGTTGTAGCTCTTGATTTTTCAGCGTTGGATTCGATTTTCTTTTAATAATAATAATTATTATTATTATTACTTTAGGATCGGAGTTGGGCAGCCGGCGATGGGATTTCCGGTGGTTTATGTGTTTTACGGAAGACTTTTCATACCAAGTGTGGAGTGAGAGTTAATCGTGACAACGTACGGGAGGCTGTTGCGTTTAATCATTTGGCTCTTTGATTAACAACGTGGGGTTATGGCCAGAGAGACAGACGTGAGAGGCGGTAGTTGGTGTTAAAGAAGATGGAGAAAAAAGAAAAAAAGGTATTAGATTGACTAGCAGCAGCTGATGAGAAAGGAGAAAAGCTAAAAACAAAACCCTAGAAAGAAAGTTTGGCAGCCTTGTCTCTCCCAACAAAAGTTTCTTTCAAATTCAGAGTTTTTCTTTTAAAGGCTTTTTTAACAATAATACCACTCATGCCGGTCGATTTAGATAATTTCTCTACGGCTTCCGGTGAAGCTAGCGTCTCTTCCTCCGGCGACCAGCCTCCTCCTCCCAAGTCCGGCACGACAGTAAAGAAAAAGCGAAACTTGCCCGGAACGCCAGGTAAGATAAGCTGGAATATCAATATTGTCGAAGTCAATATCAGCTTAGCGATTATCTGGCTCTGGTCTACTTGGTTAATAATTTGGTTGTTCATTGCTTTCTGGCAGATCCAGAAGCAGAGGTGATTGCTTTGTCACCGAAGACTCTGTTGACGACCAACAGATTCGTGTGTGAAATATGCAATAAAGGATTTCAAAGGGACCAGAACTTGCAGCTTCACCGCCGTGGTCATAATCTTCCATGGAAGCTCAGGCAAAGGTCGAGCAAGGAGGTGAAGAAGAGAGTATATGTGTGTCCCGAGCCGACTTGTGTTCACCACAATCCATCCAGAGCTCTGGGAGATCTTACGGGGATAAAGAAGCATTTCTGCAGGAAACATGGAGAGAAGAAGTGGAAATGCGATAAGTGTTCCAAGAAGTATGCTGTGCAGTCTGATTGGAAAGCTCACTCCAAGATTTGTGGCACCAAAGAGTACAAATGCGATTGTGGAATCCTGTTTTCAAGGTTATCGTCTTCAATTTCTTGCTTAAATTCTCTGCTATAACTCGGTGCTATTGCTAAGTTTTCTTTTGTTTTATTCCTTAAAGGAGGGATAGCTTTATAACCCACAGAGCATTCTGCGATGCATTAGCAGAAGAGAGTGCCAGAGCTCAGACCCAGCCACTGAAGCCGAACCCCGCTGTGGTCAATGCTAACCCTGCTCCTGAATCCGACCTGAAACCTCAGGTTGATTTATGTCCGCAGCCGCCGGCATCATCAGCCACAGCTGCGCCCTCGGTTCCCGCTCCACCGGCGCCCTCTCAATCTGTTGCGGTACTTTCATCCTCAGTTAAAACAGCTAAGAGTCCTGGTAAAATTTTGACCCATATTTGGAAAATTTTCAGTTTTCCGTTTCAACTTTGTCGGTTGTAATTTTGTCTTTAACAAGCACGGATCTTTGTTGCGTTTTTTACGTTATTTTTCTTATTTCCTTCCTTCGCTCCTTCACATCTTGGATTCTAACAATTTTTTGTCTGTTACTGATCTTTGTTGTTATTAAGAGAAATGGCACGGCATGGATTTTGAGGGACGGGAAGCCTATATATATATATATATATATATATATAAAAGCTCTCTTCTAAATTGCAACCTTCTGTTTGCACAATCTCTGAGAAAGAAAGTAGTTGAAAATCTCAAACAAAAGAAAAGCCAAGAGTGATTCAAAAAGCTAAAAAGGAAAGACAAATGGGTTAAGTTTAGAGAAAAGAAACCATTATTATCTCTGCTTTCTTGTGTAAAGTTCTTAATAAGGAAATGCTCTCCCTCCATGTCTCTTGTTTCATGGGCTTAACGATTTCATTTTTTTAACTTTTGAGTCTGTAATGCAGAATTGCTGGATAATCCCAGTCAAATCATAGAAGAAATTCCGGCCACAACAACAGCACCCACAACAACAGGGGGTTTTAATGGAAGCTGTAGCAGTAGCACCAGCTTGAGCAGCAGTGGCAGTGCCAGCAGTAATGTCTTTGCTGGTTTATTTGCTTCATCAACTGCATCAGGAACTTTGCAACCTCCTCAAACTCCTGCATTTACTGACCTAATTCGAGCCAAGGCACCCCCTGAGAGCTCCACTGACCTTATTCCATCTGCCTCTACCGAACCAATTTCTTTATGTCTTTCCACCAATCATGAATCATCATT
Organism: Bruguiera parviflora; assembly: GCA_019804595.1. Lineage (NCBI taxonomy): Eukaryota > Viridiplantae > Streptophyta > Magnoliopsida > Malpighiales > Rhizophoraceae > Bruguiera > Bruguiera parviflora. The sequence continues at coordinate 1,047,173 of CM034047.1, read as the reverse complement.
ATTCGGTGCTACAGGGCAAGAGCATAGGCAGTATGCACCACCGCCACAGCCAGCTCTGTCTGCAACTGCTCTGTTACAGAAAGCTGCTCAAATTGGAGCTGCTGCAACAAATGCATCATTACTTCGTGGGTTAGGGATTGTGTCATCTTCTTCAGCGTCTGCACATCAAGACAATATGCAATGGGGTCGGGGGCAAATAGTGCCTGACAATGCATCAATTACTTCTGGCCTTGGGCTTAGTTTACCGTGTGATGGAGGTTCTGGTCTGAAGGAATTGATGATGGGAACTCCTGTGTTTGGTCCTAAGCACACTACTCTTGATTTTCTTGGGTTGGGGATGGCTGCTGGTGGAAGCCCCAGCAACGGCCTTTCAGCTCTTTTTACATCCATCGGTGGAAGTCTTGATATGGCTCCAGCAGCTTCCTCTTTTGGAGGGGGAGAATTTGCAAGTAAAGACCTGGGAAGAAGCTCATAATCATGTACAGGAAGGCTGTCATCTCCCTTCAACTTTGGGAGGGAAGTTGTAAATTTTGTAAGCTGTCACTTAATTTCTCAGAAGAAACAAAGGTAGTAATTTGTATGGAGAATTTGCCCTTATGAAGGTAATCTTCCCCATCATCACAGTTAGTTTGGTCTCTGTAATCTTGCTGCCGGCTTAGTGCTGTAGATTTGTGATAAAGCTAAACTGCCTTATTGGGGCCTTATGTTACCGGGTACGAGCACTGAATGTCCAAAGCCTTCTCATGCATCCCGTTATCCACCATGGGCTATTCACTGAGATTAGGGTGATGGACAATACTTCGGAAACTTGAAAAGTTAAATTGGGTTGACTTGTGGCTAGGAGTTTGGGGCAGTGGGCATGAGTAGCGCATCTTGCTTTTGGTTCAATCTTGTGTAAGTTTTGTACTAAAATTTTGCTTCCTGTGCCCTGTCAACGCTTATAAAACTGCTTTTTGTGTAAAATCACATGTAAATCAGGAAATATTAGTCTATTGTAAGGTTTGGTTCCATGCCTTTGGGCTGGCTGGCAGTTGGAGCTGACTTACATCTGCGGGGAAAAAGAAATGAACTAGAAGGTTCATGTGCTGGCACCGGCCTTCTGGTTGGATTCTGTGTTGTGGTAATGAAGATCAATTTAGGATTCAACTCGAGTGCCTTTCTGACGTGTATGTGCCGATTTACATACTTCTCCACTTACATTGAAAGACCCATTTCCCTCAAGATCGGTAATCGAACGCGTACTATTTTGTCGGGATTTTCTCCCTATTTCATTTTTCTAATGCAAGGATGTGGCTCTTTCACCTCGCGGTGCTTTTGATTCCTTCATCTTTGCAAGTATTTTTGTTTTATTGTTTCTCACTGCCTGGGCGACCCAGGTGCCCCAGCCAGAATCACTCAGGACGCCGGATCCGTTTCTAGTCCGCATACCTGATGCCTATGTTATATGACCAATGTTGTGTCGGTAAAGCCACAGAGAGGCTGCCAGATCTAGTGGATAAAAACAGAGAGGCCGCTGGATCTAGTGGATAAAAACAAGACATATAAAGTCCAAAGTGGAGCTGTTTAATACAAAGGAAGAGGGTGGATGGAATGTACAGGGGTCCAATTTATATTTGTCTCTAAGCTTTTGTCGTTTTCCGGTTGCTAATTCCTGTAGACATTCGCGAGAATTGTGCTCTTCGGCCCTTAGCTGTTATTATCTTCCGGTCAACGCCTGCTTGCTTATTGTTATGCAATTTCTCTCTCTCGTCATTATTATGAGTTTTTTTTTTTTTTAATAATTTTTACAAGAAAGATCTAATAAAAGTCAAGAAAGGAGAACAGAGTCCGACACGAAAACCGGAAGTTTCACCAAAAGTACCCCGACTAGTATTAGAAGCACGAGACTTATTATGCAATTTCTGCATAAATTCATGTACTGGCTAAGACTAAGTAATCGGCTATAAAGTCTCTAGAGTGTTAGAGAAGGAAGCCATATTGGTCCTGTTTTTGATTAATTGAATAGAATGTTCAGGAAGACGAGGAGCTCCATCTACAGAAAGAACAGCGTTGAGGAGGTGAATGGTTGGGTGCGAGTTAGTGGTCCCTGCAGGGATAGAGGAGCTCTGGGTGCGGGGCAGGCGTTAGACTTGGCCATTGATACTAGGAAAGGCTGGGCGCTGGCTGGGCCTGGGAGGCTGGAATGGGCTTTCCGGCCCAATCTGAGCCCATTTCTGAGTATCCGAAGTGTCCTACGCGATCCTTTTTCTGATTTCATAAATTAAGTTTGGTGCGAGATTGTGTGCTAAACCTTTCTCAACAAAAAGTTTCAAGGTCAACCCTTAAGTAATCCTTGCATTTTCTCTCGCAATCTACCTTAACTTGGTCCCTAATCTTAATTAGTGCAAAGACCACCATATATCTATGAGTAAACTTTATAAAAAAAACAAAAAAAAAAGGTGGGTTTATTAGAATTTCTCAGGTGTGGCTGTACATGCAAATTGGATTCAAATGAGATGAATTATGGAGTTGGAGAAGAGCAAGAAATGAACCCGTAAGAATCAAAGGTTACTCGGTGTTTGTGTAATTGGACTGCAAACATTACATACGGTAAAATTGGTAATGGCCCTTTGAACGGATACTATATGCAACATGCAAACTTGGGCCCAATTAGAGGACTCTTAGCCCAGTATTATATAAGCCGACCTTTCGACGTCTCAAAATGGTCCAAACTTGGAGAACCCAGACTTTGCCTGGATGGCAAGAGGCACGCTCCCTCTAAGATTAAAATAAAAAAAAAAAAAGGTCCAAACTTGCTCACGGGGAGTCGAGGCTTGGTTCGCAACCGTGGACGGAATTGATACACATAAACTATATCAAAGGGCGTGCAGGAAATGGCTGGACCTTATTGTCGTTGGACACCATAAATGAAGATTACCTCCAAGCGGGGATCCTAATTCCCGGGTCTTTGTGCTCCCGAATCTCTGATTTTGCGGCTAGCAGTTCTATAAATTTGACTGTTGCCCACGTTGGCTTTTTTCGAGAGCTACTAGTCAAATCCCAAGTGAGGTAAATCCCATGCTTTTATGTGTAACGCATCAAAAAAATGAAGTTGGTAAAGCTCGGTCACGTTAAAGTTTAGGAACCACCAAAGTACTAGAGAAACCACCCAAGTGCTCGAAGATTATTACATGAAAGCTGAAATGATCAGAAACAAGGCAAAACACGCGAAGAGCTTTTATTGGATCAGGAAACTGAACACAATAGTTAAACCTTCCAAACTTTTCTTAGTGGCCTTCTTTCCCAGTTGTCACCTTCCTCCTCTTCCTCCCTTTCGCTTTCATCCTCTCTCTTTCTTGTCCCCTCCTCCTCTTCTCTCTTCCTAGCCTCTTCTTCCTCCGTCTTTCGCAGCTCCTCTTTTGTTCCTGCTTCCTCTTCTTGCCTTTTCTTTTCAATCTCCTCCTCCATCATTATTTCTTCTTCCTCAGCACAAGAAGCGCAATCCAATATGATCGAATCTGGTTGAGGACTTAGAAGCTGATCTATTGTACTGTTAGAGACATTGAAGGACAGAGCCAAGATCACGTTGTCCAAAGTTTGGAGAACTGATCGTTTTCCAGCCAGAAACTGAGGATGGTTTTTCCTCGTTGTTGTGCTGAATCCCATGAAAACTAAAGAATCGTCGTTGAAAGACATTTGCGCCATAGGATGGAACCTAGGTATAAGGAACACATCTCCTTCCCTGACTTTGAACCTCACGCTTTTGCACCCTGATAAATTTACATGGCCGGCGCAGACAACCCGAACCATCCCTTGCCCATGTAACACTATGGACACCTCAGTGGCCATCGGATTCCAGTGCGGCCCCATCATCGATCCCTGCAAACAAAACCCATCGATAAATGGCATTGTTCCCAATTCACAAGGCTCCCGGAAGGATTAGATATACGCAAACAAAATCCATCAATAGTAGTCCGAAGAAACAGCAAGAGCGAATTCCGGGAATCAGTCTACATTTGCAGAAAGCATTTACCTTTGTCAAATTCACCATGAAAACACCGACCCCGGAGCCCTTCAAGGATTTCAAATTTTCCTTATCAACAGTCGTGCTCCACCCATTACGATTCTCAAAATCTGGGTCCGCATCATCAATGTTAAACGTCTTGGTTTTCCCGCTCTTGCTGTTAAGACCAGACAACAACGTGTCGTCTCTTCCACTTCCACCCATAAGAGCATTCACTAGCCGAGATTCTAACTCCTGAAACAAGGATTTTTCTGCTGGAGCTGCGTGCACTATGCCTTCCGGCCTGTCTGACTTTCTTATCTGTTCTATTACGTCTGCAGGGGCCTTCAAAGACCAGTTTTGCGCAAAAAAGCAATAAAAAGATGCAAATTTTAAACTAGATTAGCAAAGAAAGCAATCGTTGTTTTTAGTACTTTATACCTTAAAAGCTAATTGGAGAAGCTTCTTATCAAATCCAAGGACTACATCGGTAATGGCAGAATATGCTCCAATAGATGGCTCCTGCATCGGCATGACCAAAAAGCAACGATTACTTACAGTCTTTCTTTCCTATAAACGGTCTGCAAGGGAAGTAACAAGAAGAGGCTGATTTCACAATGAAAGAAATAAAAGAGGTCTCAAGAATCTCATACGTATGCATCCTCCTCTGCACTGGCAAACATAGCATAGATTCTAAACTTCTCGCGTTCAGGTTCCAAGTTGCTTTGCAAGAAGAAAACAGAACCTGGACAAAGCCTGTATACATCTCCCCTCCTTAAATTCACCCTCTTCATTTCTTTTCCATCGGCGGCCCAACTGAGCTTTCCACTCCCTGCCCATCCAAGAAATTGAAATAAAAAAAAAATGCAATTAATTACAGTTTAATATTTGCATCAGACCCTTTCAATCATTCCTTAGACCATGCAGTGTGAGATGATCTCTTGACATTAAATATGACTAGACATACACATTCTTATTATTATTTTTGCAAATAGGATATTTTCGTAATTCAAATTTCTGACTACCAAATTATAATGGAGTAACATTACGAGACAAGGAACAAGATTATAGAAACTTCGGAAGTGAACTGAAAGTTGTACCCGTGTGTACATAGAGGACCATGTCCGCATGGAGCTGCACTGGGAGAAACAAGGAATTGGGCTCCAATGTGATGAATTGGAGATGGTAGGGCCCTCTTTTTCCGCTGCTCATATCAACGGCGGAGACATGTCCATATTCTGTCACTATTAAGGACTTCCTGTCTTCCCTCCTCACCAAAGGGATCTTCGCTGAGACATCATCCTCTTGATCAGTCAAGGCCTCGATGTGCTGAGAGACGCCAAGCAAAAGCAAAAACAAGAGCGATAAAGCTGAGAATGCCATTGAATTCAAGGCACTAAAACAAAAAATTGAAACAACTGAGCGAAGCGAAGCAACTGGTGTGAGAGCTGTGATGGTTTCTGTATATAGAGGAAACCGGCGAATAACGTGTCATCTAAGACACGTGCATGGCTTCGTGGAACGTCGGGGCAGATTCTTAGGCATGCACTTCCGCTAAAATATGAAGTCTGTTGTCAACTGCCATTTCAAGTTTGAACGTTTATGGGCTTCTCAGTCTGGAGAAATGGGCTTCAACAGCATAATCTAGGGGGCTTGCTTTCTATTAAGAGGACCCGATGAGGAATAAAATGGCAGGAACCCACTAGGGCCTTCCGGGTCTGCGGCACAGCGCAACTCCAACGTTGGGCTTACAATTATACTAACTTAGAAGCGGTGAACCTGAAATGTCTAATTCGGCCATTTGCCACCTTGACCTATCAGCATGAAAGGGTTTATAGTGTTTTTGGGTTGGATGACGATTAGTTCCAAATTATACCCAATGTTGGGCTTAGAATTATTATGCCTTTGTAAACTAATCAACTCAAAGTACAATAAATCTAAAATATTTGAAACTCAGTAAACTTTAAATCCGAGCCGATCTGGCCCGACTTGACGGTTTGCCACCTTAACGTTTCAGCAGGAAAGGGTTTATAGTGTTTTGTTTGGATGGCAATTGGATCAAAATTTCCAACTCTACCAGACGGCGATGCTTGAAAATTCCTTGCCTAGTGGACAGACCGAGTTGATCACATCATCAGCATCAAGTGGCCAAGAATTTCCTAACAGCCCACATAACTATGATTACAACTAGTCTACTCCTTAATGGTCCCCATAACAGGGCCATGTTAAAAAATGTGAAGGAATAACATGAAAACAAGAATTGTTGTGGTCATAAAGAAAACTAATTGAATCAAAGGGTATTTTTTGCTTTTATAAAGCAAATCATAATATCCTATATGGATCCTCCCCCACCCCATATTGTAAAAGGACCTTGTAAGGTTGCTTGTAAAATGGAAGATAGAAGATCCGCCACTACCATGGCCAAATGGCCTCTATATTGCTACCTTTCTTTTGCCTTTAACTTTTGGAGGGACTGTATAGAGACTACTTTAACACGAATGATAGCAGTCGGAATCTCAAACCCACCCCATCTTTTGTATGCTACAAGCTCTCTCTCTCCGCCCGTGTGTGGCCCGTGTGCGTAAAAACCTTAACACCTAAGTATTTGACGCGATATGTTCTCAAAATATCCTCGATAAATAAACGTTAATCGCGAGTTCAATTATTTAAATTTTACCATGGAACCACCATTCGATTTGTTTTAGTTAGCATTTCTTGTATGGTATTGCCCAATGTGCGAATAAGTGCTTTTTTTTATATTTAAACGCAATGACAGCAATCTGATTGATTGCATGTTATTCTTCAGAAAGGGTGAGTTTGGCAGCCAAGATGCCATAAAACAATCAACTCTTTTTGCAACCCACCTAGCCATTGGCTTTTATTGTTATTTCCTTATCTTCTTTCCTTTTCTTGCCCTTTTTTATACTGTGGTGAGGTGATATCACAACTAGGTTTAGTTATTTTTTTCACTTACTTCACTAAAGAATTGTTTCTCGTTTCAGTAAAAGGCATATCGTGCATATTGAGATAAAGAAATTCATAGAAATTACATATTTACAGTCCAGCTAATATCAGTATTCTGAACCTCGGTTTACTTCGTGGAGAGCACATCTACCCTATGAACTAGGGAAAATCCTCATAATTTTTCCCGTGCTTTGGTTGATGTATCATTAACCAATGATCAGAGAAGCCTAACATATATTTTAGAGTTTGGTTCGGTGGTTTTCTTCCATTTAGTGACAATTACTAATATTGTGTACCTATTAAAAAAACTAGTAGCAATACCCACAGCATTATCTGCATTAATGAGAAACTTCGTCCAAAAAAGAATTATTCTTTTTTGGAATTTTATAGTTATTCTACACCCCTATTGTAAACACAAGACCAATCACTAAGATTTCTAGCTACCGCCATTGACAGATCGCCAAAACGCAGTAGAGAGGAGCATTGGATCCCTTGGTAAAGTGTCTCCACCTAGGAACGACAAAAAGGATTCCATTTAGCAATAGACATAAGCTTGATTAAGACTTGAGAGATTACACAAAACGGAAATTTTATATCCATAGTTGCTTTGCTTTGTGAAATATGTTAATGAAAACATCTTCTTCTTCTTCTTCTTCTTCTTTTTTCTTGTTTTTTTGTTTTTTTGTTTTTTTTTTTTTTTTTTTTGTAATGTGAGTAAAGCATTCGCTATAAAGTCCAATAAGGCAAATATAAAAAGGTGTACACATTTTGTTTCTTTTGTTGCGTTAATGGACGGATACACTTATGGTAAAAGCTAGGTGGAGGTAAGCAGGAAGGACAGAGTCAGTTACAATAAATGATTTTTTCTCCGCAAACAATTAAAATGTGATGCACTTGGAGCAAATATAATGAATTTTCAAAAATATATTATATTGTCTCAAAAAAAAAAAAAGTACTGTATTTTTTTTTTTAAGAAAAAATATATTATTACAAAAGAAGCCAGTAGTTTACCGCACGTTCCCATACACCCCATCCACCACATGCCCACCTTTTAGTACTCTAGATTTATTTGGGTATTATGGTCAGTCAATAATGTCACAAACCAATTAGAGTTTATATGCAGGTTAGTGGGGGTAAATGGTTCCATTAAAAATTGTCATTGTTTTTTATGTTTATTTATATTAAAATGTTTATTTTATCTTTACTATTCTTTTATCCTCACAATTTTTTATTTTATTTTTTTCTAACCGCCGGAAATTTCTGGCTCCACCAACGCTGCTTGGAAAGGTGACATATTCTCTTCTCTCGCACCCCTCGCCGCCAAAGGCACAGTCGTCCTATATTTTTTGGCGTGACGTCTACGCGCAGACGACTTACGACTTTGTTAAAAAGGCCTTTTGATGCATCCATGCATATCCGACAACAAAGCCGTCAAGCGGTCCCCACGGGGTGGCCACTAGCAAATCAGCAAGACTGCTTTGTCAATTCATTGGACCCACAATGATGGGTGTTCACACACCCCTCATCAAAAAGAATGCCCCGAAACTTTTGTGAACCTCTTTCGTAATCTTTTTCTCGTGGGTGAGCGTAAACGAAGTGCACAAGATGAGATCATCCGAAGGAAGATGCGCTGGTAACCGTTCTCGCACAAAGTTAAAACCAATGGAATAGCTGCTTCAATTCCCAAACTAGTTTACACGGCTGTTTTGACAATCTGATGTGGCTGTGGGTTGGCTTCCGTGTGGAGGGCTTCGGCGGGGTACCAGTTTGATGCCGGGACAACAAAACTGTGGGGACTTCATTTCCCCTATTTGACTCGTTTGTCGTTTTGCTGGCATTAACTTGCGTCTTTAACTAGTGTCTGAAGTCTTTGGATTTTTTTGGACTTTGGGTCTTTTGGGGAATATATTCGTAGATAAACAATTAAGTAAAACAAAACTCAAAATTTAAGTAGTGCGGAAAAAATGATGCGTTCTTTTATTTATAATTGTTCTAAAATTTTACTACATTTATAACTGTTTTTTTTATTTAGAATTATAACACAGCATCAAACTAAAAATTTACTGTTTAGGCCATCTTTGGATTTCTCTTCAGGTTTGGGGTTCTCCGGCTCCCCAACGATATCTCCCTTTCACTAAATGCGGATGATCTGCATAGTTTACCATACATAAAGTTTACCTGAGAATTAGTCCCTTGGTCAACCCTTTTTCGTCATTTGCTTTTTTCGATGGTCAAATGAAGAAGACGGCAGCTCATGAAGTGTTCAAAGGCGACTCATTTTTCGACGTTTCCACAACTGAACGCTGACAGCACTGCAGCCCAAAGGAGAAAAAAGGGGGCACCATTGCTCCGAAGTTCAAACTGAATATGTTAGACGGGGAGAGGGATTAAACCAGGAATTTATTTATTTTTTTTTGATGATGAGCAGGTCAACCAAAAAATCGCAAGAAGTTGGGCGAACGGGGTATGCCATGGCTTAAGACACACACACACACACGCACACAAAAAGAGGAAAAGAGAATAATCAAGGAGACATGCACTTTGTTTGTAAGCGGCAACTTGAGATATTTTAACTCTTAGTCCCACCAACAAATTTAATCCATTATACAAATGAGGTTTTTAGCTTAACGTTAGCAGAGCTGTCTTTAGTCCACTATGCCGTTTAATATATGCGTTCTATCTTAGAAAGTTAACCTCTGTATGTCTTACAATATGGACAAGTTTGCCTTAGTATGTCGGCCTCTCTGTTCCTTAAAATCAGACGTAGCCTTTGATATATTTTTCCTCTGTTTAACTTATCAGATATCAACCAAGATGTATAAACAAGACCCCAAAAGGGAATTAGGGTCTGCAAATCAACATGTTGTGACCATTTTATCCCCATGAAGTAAGGCTAACTAATAGAAACTGCATGGACAAACCGAAAGCTGTGAGAAATCAAACAAAATGATGCAGGCTGCGAATCCAAAAAGGCAAAGGCAAAAGCAATGACTTGAATTACAATCTTCAAAGAGATGAACATGGTAATAGTGGGTCTGACTCTTGTCTAGCATGTCATGGCCATACATGTCCCTTATATGCATCAACACTCCCGCATGCCCACCTCGCATTGACGCATACACGCAAAGATAAAAAGCCAGCAATCATAGCCACCAAAAAGCCCCCCCCCATTCCCTCCCTCCACTTTCCAAAGTACACTAGCAACTAAAAGCAGAGAAAACTAAAAAAGAAAAAAAAGAGAGAGAAAAACTACCTTAACTTGCAAAAAATTTTGCGGGCCTTTAGCTATGAGAGTCCCCGTTTCCCCTGCACAACACAACAACAACAACAACAATAATCATTGTCCGAACCCAAAGCCAGTTTCTTGTAACGGCAGCAACGACAGCAACAATACTGGCAACAGCAACCGAAGCGTCGGTCCCTTACATGCCGGCAACACTCCAAACGTGTCGTGCTACGAACCCACCTCGGTTCTTGATTTGCGCCGGAGTCCCAGCCCCGCACCGGCTGGAAAACCAGCCCCCGCAAGCGATCGCGACCCTCTTGAGTGGGTCGACGATCATGTGCTGCAGACTCTGGATTGGGAGTCTCTCATGAGGGAATTGGACTTCCACGTAGACGATTCCGCTCCATCTCTCATCAAGACTGCTACTAACTTTCCGCCGCTCTGCGAGACTCAAATCCATCATCAAAACCTCCCGGATGTCGCTGGCGCACATTCACTGCAGCTTGATTCTTCGCAGTATTTTCACTGTGATTTTAATGATATGCACTTGAATTCTGCACCGATTACTCATAATCACAATCTGGGTTTTCTGGATTCGCCCAATAACTTTCACAATACCAACAACTGGAACGTTGGTTTCGATTGTATTCAAGAGCTTATTCGAGCAGCAGATTGCTTGGACTCGAACCAATTACAACTCGCCCACGCGATATTGGAGGGGCTCAATCAACGCATGCAATCCCCTATTTGTAAACCATTACAGAGAGCTGCGGCCTTCTTCAAAGAAGCTCTCCAGCTTCTCCTCCTCACCGGGTCAACCAGGCAGCAAACTTGGGTCTCTTCATGGTCCGATGTCGTCCAAACCATAAGAGCCTACAAGGCTTTCTCGGGCATCTCTCCCATACCCATGTTCACTCACTTCACCACCAACCAAGCCCTCTTGGAATCCCTGGAGGGATCTCCACCATTCATTCACGTCATCGATTTCGACATCGGACTCGGCTGCCATTACCCTTCTCTCATGAGAGAACTGGTGGAGAAAGCTGACTCTCCGCTTCTTCGGATCACTGCTATAGTAACAAAGGATTGCGCGTCTGAAACGAAGCTGATCAAAGAAAGTCTCTCTCAGTTATCTCACGAACTCAGGATTAGATTTCAGATTGAATTCGTTCTTCTGCCTACTTTCGAAATGTTATCTTTCAAAGCAGTCAAGTTCATGGAAGGAGAGAAAACGGCCGTTTTGTTATCTCCGGCTGTCCTTCGCCGTCTTGGTTCGGCGAATAATCTCGCCTTGTTTGTTACCGATCTCCGGCGGGTTTCGCCAAACGTTGTGTTTTTTGTGGATAGTGAAGGGTGGTCGGAACCTACAGCTTCTTTTAGAAGAAACTTTGTCAACAGCCTCGAGTTTTATTCGTTGATGTTGGAGTCGCTGGACGCTGCGGTTGCCGGCGGCGATTGGGTGAGGAAAATAGAGGTGTCTCTGCTGAAGCCGAGGATCTTCGCGGCGGTTGAGGGGTGCGGGAGGCGAGCGGTGGCGGCGGCGCCGTGGAGGGAGGTGTTTTTCAGGGCGGGAATGAGGCCGGTGCGTCTGAGCCAGTTCGCTGATTTTCAAGCCGAGTGTTTGCTGGGGAAGGTCCAGGTCAGGGGGTTCCACGTGGCAAAACGACAGACTGAGCTGGTGCTTTGCTGGCGCGAGCGGCCCCTCATTGCCACGTCAGCCTGGAAGTGCCGCTAGGACCAAAGTTGGTTCTTAGGATGTTTCCTGTTTGGTTTGGGACGTAATAATGAATCGGATCCCAAGCTAGTTAAATTTGGCTTTGCCTTTCAGCAGCTTCCGTTGGTGGTGTCACTCTCTGTCTCTTTCGTTTGTATCAACTCAAACTAGACTTTTCCGGGAAAATGTAAATCGAACGGAAAATTGCGCATGACGTTTTCTTGGGGTTCGGTTACATTGCTGGGTTGGTGGGGGGGGGGAAGAAGAAGAATTAAGAGATTTGAGATCCGAACTCAAATTTCATTCTAAGAGGACGTTAGGTTTCTTACCTTTTTACTTCAACTTTTAATTATATTTATGAGCATATACTATATTTTTCTCATTGTCTCTCCCGTGACTCCGTTGGAGGCATAATTCGGTAACAAATTGGGCATCGACGCCAAGTGCCATTCCATTTTGGGACAATGGACCGCAGAGACAAGTTCGAATTCGTTTCTGCTGGTCAAAGGGAGACGCAAGAATAAAAATCGAGAGAGCTATCCCTTTTTCCCCTTAACCAAATTGATCCACAATACAAGACAAGAAGCACAACCAAGTCGTCTTTGGGATCTTCACCGGTGACTATTGCCGTCACCGCCATGAGAGTCACCACCGCGAGACTGAAGAACTGAAGAAGGGTTACGTTGTTCGAGGTTAGCTACCGCATCGGGCCCGTATAACCGAGTCAATTCTTCCTGTTATAAGAGCAACCCAAATGGATACGAGAAAAGCAAATGTGTTAATTCACCTTTTGTGATTAGCGACAATCTGATATTTAGAGATTGCGATAGAGGAGAAGAAGGTATGTTGTGCAAGTAAGAAACTCGAATGAAGTAGACCTTAATGGAATCATTTTTGGTTTTAAGCTTGTTGCATTCTTCAGAAAGCCTTTGCAACTCATCTCTCAGAGCGTGGTTGTCACTGGTAAAATTATCCACCCTCGCTTGTAGCTCCTCACACTCCGCCTGGCAACATAACAGATTGAAAATATTCATTGACCCATCAAACGAGAGTCAAGGAGAAAGAATATCACCGCCTGGAAAAGCAAAACTGTCCGAAAAGTTTCAACTACTGCTCCTAAGCAAAAGAAAACAAAACCCCAGTGGTATTTGCATTAGACCACCTAAAACCTTGAATGTTAAAGACTAGAACACGTTAGGTCATGCACGAGCTTCCATTTAAGCCTCACTTGAAGAGTGTGGGGCCATAATGTAGTGTCTCCGATAGAGTTCTAAATCCATTTAAATCGCCATGATGTCCAAATCACTCTAAGACAGTAGGTGAAATATGATAGTTAAGCATTTCCTGGACCATGCTCCGCTAGCAAAACAAGCTTCACCCCCCGACAGTAATATGAAATTCAACGATACCTGCTTGCGTAACCTTGACCTTCTGGCTGATTCCCTATTTGATTGCTTTCTCTTCTGCCTTTTGAGTTCACGTTCATCCTGTGGAAAACCAAACCTACACCTCAGTGAATAAAATAGAATCTATATTGCCTAACAGCTGCTTACACTAAAATGAAATTTCTCTTCTTGAAAATCAAGAATATTTTTAAAGAAAGTAATTTTCCCAAAAAAAAGTTATTAGAGCAGTGCATTTTTCAGAAATCAGAAAACAAGAAAGTTGATTTTCAGGAGAAAGAAGCATTCTAGTATTACACAGCCACTAATCATACAATCACCCAATTTTAATACAAAAAATTTTCAGTGTTCATATTTTGGTGGGGATTTTTCTTTTTTTTCCCGCTTGGGGTAGGGGCAGCAAAGGGCTGAAAACAATATGGTTAATATGTGTAATGCTCATACTTGAATACATTGTTCAGGCATTGCTGCAGCAACTGCCGAGGATGAACCAGATGGATTTGATCTCACTTTTGCAGCACCAGCAGCAGGAGATGCATTCCATAGGTCCATGCCAATGTTTAGATTAGTTGCAGGCATAGACGATACCGGTTTGCCAGGAACTGAAGCCTGATTATTTGCCCCAGTAGTGTTATTTTGTGCATTGCCTGTGAGGGAGGTTATTATCAGACAATAAGTGAACTAGTGGGCCGCGGAACCCAAAAATACAAAAAGAGAACCATTTGAGATGGACATGAAATACAAACTTTCTGTAAGCATCTGGTTTGAGCTTCCCTTCTTACACACAGCAAATTCCTACAGATTTTGGGAAGATATTCAGATGAAAAGAAACGAAGTATGAAATGTCTTCACATCAAATGGAAAATATAAAAATACCTGTTGGTGGGCATTCTCATCATCCAATGAGTCATCACTGCCACTTTCACCACTGTTTAGAGGTACTTTTGTACTCAGACAAAGTTCTATTATGGATAATGTAAAATGAATGCACTAACATCAAGATATCAGACAGATGTGATAGAATTTCTCAAGGAAAATCGGATTTAATGACCTTTGGGAGGCACCATCATTTCCCGAACTAGACACTGCCTTTCCACTCTCACCTGCCTTGACTCCTGAGGTTCCCTTGGATTTTTCAGCTGAAGACCAGTCATTTCCATCAGGAGCTTTGCGTTCCAAATCTGTACTTGTCTGAACTGCATTTGGCATCTATAGAGGATATGGAAAAATAGATTGTTGATTGTGACAATTATAGTAGTAAAATATAAATAACATCAGAGAAGCACATCAGAATATTTTATTTTGTGTTACCGTGGTCATGTTAGGATGGGCATACACTCCTCCTACTGGATACAAAGTTGGGTATGGAACTGGTCTCCCATAAGGTGGGATCAGAGGATGCTGAATAATTGCCAACAGAAAAGCAAACAAGAAACTGTTCCTATCAGGAAGTTAAAACAGATCCTAATACATGCATCCCTGCATGTTTTCTCATGGGAGTTACTCACCTGGCTTCCCCAGAGATAGGGGTGAGGAGTTGGGGATGCAACAGTTGATGCAAAAAAGGGAGGTGGGGTTGCTCCAGTACCATAATAAGCCTAAAAAAGTAGCTAATATGTAACCATTCAAGATCACCTTTACAGTACTGTAGCAAGATACGGGTTTTATAAATGTAAAACCTGCATAGAATTTGGCCAATCTGGATATGATGGTGTTGCTGGTATCTCCTATAAACAAAGATGGAAATTAGTATATTTCTGCATGCTTGTGTGTGCAACAGCAGTGGAGATGCCATTTTTTTCTTTTATTTTTAGGGGGGGTGGGGTTGTGTGTTTGTGTGCGTGCATGAGAGAGAGAGAGGTACCTGAGTTGAACATGCAGGTTTTGAATGATTAGCAGGTGTGCTTTCTCCACCTGTCCCCATTAAAAGGAACTTGCAGACACCAGTTTCAACAATTTGTGATCAGACCTTGACTATTCGTAGCAACATTTATGAAGTTTCTGCAACCATCTAAGAGATAATTACACACAACAGTTATCAATAGGTAAGGAATAAGATCATCACTGACAAGTACATGAAAGCCATAACTCAGTAATGAACAACTAACAAAAAATGCAGAGTGATAGACACGTGTGACATAAAGAATCCTCTACATTGAACTAGGGTAATAAGCTCTTCATCACAAGCAAATGACAGTGATACATCTAATCATTTAGAATGCACTTCGTATTACTGACCTAGATGTTTACTGCTAGCATTGAGACTTCTTTTACTTTTGCAGGCAGTATTAGGACGGCACACAATGGACCACAGAATTCAACGGGAATATAGTGTTTCCCATCGTGGACAGAACTGTATCACCAAAAGGTTTACTTTATACTTTGCATTTTTCGTGATATCTTAGTCAAACAGATATTTGAAAGCACTTGGTTTCACAAAATTAATCATAGCATGCTTATGACTCAATTAGCAACCTCCAAAACAGAGTTATTATGACTGGATTTTCGAAAACAATGTCTTAAGAGAGGAAGAAGTGGGATAAGATGATACAAGTAAAATCAAAGCCAGCACCTCCACACTCACCACCTCACCCATGCAATTTGTTTTTTTCTTTTTGTTGGTTCGCTGCATCTAATACTCTTAAATAGCCTTCATCATTCCTCATTCTGAATCTACAAATCATATTTATACAAAAATTGCAATACAAGAATCAAAATAAATAGGGAAAATCAGGCCCATCATTCATTCAGTACAGCATTCACTGTTCATTTCCTGCTGGCCCCCAGCTCATGATGAAGAAATAACTTCATAATGACGTTAAAAGCAAAAGAAGATAGAACTAGACACTTAAATGAAATATCCCACAGTAAACACTTTGATAATAATGATTCAAAATGCCTACATTTCATGCACCGTAAACGGAGGCAAGGACAAACGAGGGATCCACCGCCAGCCACCCCTGAAGAGAGAAGAAGGGGGAAGGGACATGCTCTCAATCTGCCAAACAGAGGAACAGGTCCATCTGAAGTCTTGAAAGTGATTATATTTCTAAGCTATCTGAGCTAAAAATATCAGCGTGGGTGTGGCTAATTTTAAACTTGGGAATACATAAGAACCTGCCATAGTCTGAGGAATCTACTGTACCAATCATCAAATCCCTGTTACTCATTAACTTTCCAGCCTAGATCCTTAAACAATCGCTTTTGGAAACATAAGACACTTTGAATATACATCAAAGGCTGTACAAATCATCCACGTTTCAAAAAGGTCAATTCTCATGTTATTACGGCTGTCTTATTATCAAAATTTCTCGCCATTGACAGTTGTTAGTGAAGCTTTCTTGAAAAGTACCATATCCCAAATTAAAACGCCCAAAAACTGAAAATTCTCATTCAAGTCCACTAAAGAGCATGGACAACTAAAAGACAAGAAAAGATAGTACTCTGGCACCAGTTATCCGAACACAACTAAGCCAAGTATAGATCTTCACTCCCTAATTTGAGTAAACAAAGACTATTTTTATTTGCAAAAAGGTCCCAATTACGAAAACTAATAGCAAATTACGAACAACGTCGAATTTGTCTCACTAGTACGCTGTAACAACGTCGACTGAAGCAAAATTTGGGCAATTCAGCTAAAATAAAAAAACTATACACGAGAAAAAGAAAAAAACAATAAGAAACAGAGAGAGAGAGAGAGAGAGAGAACCTCCTTTCATGGCGTGTTGAAGGGAAAGAGAAAGAGAGAGAGAGACGGGTTGAGGTGGAAGTCCAAGTGGGATGTAGTTTTGGTTTTGAAGCAAAGTAAACCAAACAAACACGAGTCCTTGTCTTGGTCCCGGACGGGACACTTTCTTTGTCTTTTGTATTTTTATTATTTACACTTCCCCTTGATAAAAAGATCAACGGCCGAGAATTTAAAGCTACAAATGGAAAATCTCTAAAGAGGCAGCAGCAGCAGCAGCAGCAGCAGCAGTCTGAAGTACATAACAAATAAGGACCTGACAAAACAGGAAAACGGATGGAAGCCGAGAAACTCGAGAAATTCTTCACCTTTCCTTTTCTTTTCTTTGTTTTTTTTTGTTTTTTTTTTTTCCGAGAAGGATATTTCCGGTTCGTCGTTGAATTGAAAGGTGAGTTTTTTTTTTTATAATTTTATTTATAATTATTTTCTTTTGTCCAAAAACCGAAAAGAAAAGGCGGTGGTTGGGCGGAGACAGAGAGAGATGTGGTTGGGCGGTGTCCGATGGTAGAGAGACAAAAGGCGGTGGTTGAGTGACTGCGGGTCAGGGAGGTTAGGGTTTTTAGGTGCTGACACGTTCGTGGTATTCCAGTTGTCCACTTCCCCGCTGGATTAGGATTTGGCGATGCATGACTCTTCATCCCACAGCCTCGATGCCGCGTTGGATAAGCTTCTTGTTAATTAAAATAAATTTATGATGACCCATATCATAGGTGGACGAACAGGTTTACGAAAATATAGCAAATTATTAATTTATGGTTGAATGAATGAATCTCTTAAATAAATAAATAAATAATGGGTGCGCTTGATTGTCTTCAGCAAAAAGCAAACAATGGTGTGGTGTCAACGCTATGTGAAGCTGACAAAGCACATTGAATTATTAAAATCTGGACGGAAAATCCCAAGGTGGAATACAGATAAAGAATATTTAAATTTGGCAAGATGCTCAAAGTAAATTACACTCTTTTTTTTTTTCATTTAATCTTTTTGTCTTTTATGATTTTTTTAATAGATACTAAAGTTATTTTTAAAATTAAAAATATCGAATTTCCAGAGTTAATTTATTCTCCGTTTATTGGTTTCCGTGTTACCGGGTTTTAACGACCCAATAGAGACCCCAACAAAATGACAATTTGGGTCGTGGCCCAATACTCGGAAGCCGAAATCCAAAGTTTGGGTGCTTTGTTGGGGTTGAGCCCGGTGTCCCGGTTTCTTTTGTCGAGATGCCATCAAAATAAATTCCTCAGACTCAAACAGTTGCGTACATATGTTGGAGTGATTAAGTACCCTTTTTTTTTTTTTTTTTTTTTTTTGGGATGACGATCCTCACAAGCAAATTTTGGGTGATTAGCATAGATCTCACTGCCGTAGCCAATCAACACAGAATCTTGCTCCGTCCTTAGCGAAACACCCATGGCAGAGATATTTTCGATCCCTCTTATTGTCTTCATTGCTTTGATGAAAAATGGAACACCGATTGACCTGTTTGTCCTTGTTCTCGTCCACCATAAGGGGTTGCTAGTTCTTGAAAGATTTCAGACAGATCATGCACCATTTCCATTCACCATAACAATTAAGCGGTGTTGAGTAATAAGAATGGACCGTCGAACTACTAACCCGACATAGCCCAACCAGCCAACGAGCCAAATAGGACCGGCTTGTATGTGAAAAGCATATAACTTATAAAGTAAATGCTTGTGTGCGCTATATATTCCTTTATGCCATTTCTGTTTAGCATTTACTTATTTCCCAACAAATCCAGTGTAAAAAGGAGGAGACATGAAGCTACTGCCGTATAAATAATTTGAAATGGAAAATTATTGCCCGATGCCACTTAAAAAAACAGGTAATTATTATTTAAAGACAATGCCAGCTTATAATTAATAGAGAACACCCCGAAACACTAGATAGATCAAATTTACACATTAGATTAGTGCTATCTACACATACTAAAATAAGTTAGTTTACATATACAGATTAAACCAGTCCATGTTGTGAATATAAGTGCTATCTGGAATGTAAAAAGTCTCTTCATATCCTTCCATCCCGAATTGCCCCAGAAATGGTGGATCACCAACTTCCATGGTCAACGATGAACTTGGACTGTTACCGGAGATCATATCGGTACGCTCTGCAAGCAGTTGAATTTGCCTTTCCGCTTGAGAAAGTTGCTCCTGGAGTTTCAAAACCTGCAATGGAATGTGGACCCACCATTTTAAAATGGTTACACGAAAACTGATAGAAAAGAAAAATGCAAAAGCCAAAAATAGCATCTGGAGAGGTGCACAAAGCTGACTTAGGGGCGCAGTGTTTACATGTATACACTACGCCCAACATGCGGTTTCAAAACTGCAAAGCTGCTCTACTGGTGGGCCTGTAAAGAGGCCCAACATGTAGCCCAATTGTAAGGACGAATATCCCCTTCCGCGGTTTCGAACACTGTACTCTGTTCCTAGTCAAATTTGTCACCTTTTTTGTTTTTTGGCACCAAAATATATTTATGGCATTGTAATCACCGGCAGCATTCCTCAAGACCAGGGTCCACACACACGTTAAGAGAAATGGTGGGGCCTTATGTGTTAAATAGAAAATTAAGAGACATTAATCTAGGTGATGTAGATGGCTAAGCGGCCACTATCATCATATTACTTTATGGTCACATCCATTAAAAAAATGAAAATGGTGACATGCGGAGCAAGCAAGTACGCAATTAAACTATAGAACAGGATACCATTTCTCTTTATTTTCCCTTGTCGAGAAACATGGTTTTTTTTCTTTGTTTTTTTTTTTTTTTTTTTTTTTGGATATTTCAGAAACAGGGTGATTATTATATGAACAAGATATTTTTTTCTTGCTTGGATTCTTGAAACAAGCCGCACCAGAAAATCGGGAGGAGAAAGAAGAAGGTATTTCAATTTTGGACAGAAAAAGAGATTTTCAAGACTGGAAAATAAGATCAACTTGGCTCTGACAGTCTGACAGAGGGGAGAAGGAGAGAGAGAGAGAGAGGTGTGAGAGACGGACCTCAGACTCAAGACGGCAATTTTCTACAATGGCTGTCTCATGGGCCGTCTTTAATTTGGCATACTCCTCTTCCATCTTCTTATTCTTCCAACGAGCCCTTCGGTTTTGAAACCAAACTGCAACTTGTCGGGGATCAAGACCAAGCTCCAAAGCAAGCTTGTCCTTCCTTTCAGACTCCAGCTTATGTTCATTGCCGAAATTCAACTCAAGAAGATTGACTTGCTCAGCAGTGAGCTTCCTCTTCTTGGTTCCTCCTATATCGGTTTCTCCTCCCTTGTTCTTCTTCCGCCTACGCCTTGGTTTAGATTCAGCTACTTAAGAATAACCCAAAGTCAGTTTATGTTAATGAAGATTAATGATCAATATACGAGCAAGAATGGTGGAGGAGGTTGAACTGACCTGGTTGTGGAACCACTTGTGTGCATACTACATCAGGGTACAACTGAGGGATTAGAGCCATCTGGTCTACAGTGCTCGTCATCCTTTGCTTCTCTCTCTCTCTCTCTCTCTCTCTCTCTCTCTCTCTCTCCGTATGTCTCTCTGTCTCTGTCTCTCTCTTTGCGTGTTTCTGAAGATGAGTAGTAGCTAGTGCAGTGTGATCTCTGTTAAAGTGAGAGCACAACTTAATGAGGAATACAAAGAGGGCTTGATTTTATAGACTTGTTGAGACTCACGGTTTCAAGGGCTGCTGTGTGTCACGGGACTTTTTGAAGTGCAGATTGCAAAGAAGGACTTAATTTCCGTGGGAATATCAACCTTGCCATTCACGAGTTATGACAACAGTTCAATTGTTTTATACCACACGTCAACAACGGAACAAAAAAAAAAAAAACAAAAAAAAAAATATATATATATATATATTTATATTATTATCAAGTCATAATTGTAAATAATGTTTTATATTGGAGGAGGAAAAGGGGGGACAAATTCTTAATTAACCTATTTGACTCCCAATTTATGAATAAAAGAAGCAGTATTTCTTCTTTTTTTTTCCCCAATTTACGGGTCCTTCTTAACTGGTAAATAGCGTCATTACGTTCAAGAATCGTGGATGGAGAAAGACCTCCCGAGCACCGCGGTATGGCTTCGTGTTAAAAAAAAAAAAAAAAAAAAAGCTAAGGAGATTATAAGTTTCATTTGTTGCATCACAATCAAATTACAATAAAACCCATGGAGATAAAGCTAATAAAAGCAACAAAATTGATCGATTATTCTTAGATTAAAAAAAAAAAAAAAAGAAGCACTCCGAAACAAATTTAAAGGAAACTCAGAACGCCGAAAACGAAATGGGAAAGGCTGTGAAGATTTTGGATGGCCAAGGTTCAATTGTTGCCAGTCCCTGGGGCTATGGTTTTAGGCTTTCCTAATTAGGTGATTAGATGGACGAGGGGGGTGCTTAATTATTTGTTTAAGTGAGAGCAATAGTACAGCACACAATCTCATAATAATTTGATGTGATGATTTAAAAAAAAAAAAAAATTCTTGCAATTTCATGTGTTGGGATCTTAAACTTGTCCGGTGAGAGCCTCGAAGTCAGTAAATAACGTGGTACCGTTGGTCTCTGGATTTGGACACGCAAGTCACTTTAGTTGTCCTATTGGGTGGCATTCTCCTCTTTCCGGGTTTGCTAACTAGCCAAGCCGCACTCGGCACCTTCTCGAGCTAGTGGCTTCTAAATAATAGCTGCATGCGCGGCTCGAGACGGGTACCAGATGTGAAAATTCCCGGAGAGTCCAAGCTGAGATTTGGTTGGTAGCAAACTCAACAAGTAAGAAAGAACCTATTTTTTAACCTGTGATCTGGACTGAGAGAAAAGGAGATTGAAAAACAACCTTACTAGCTGGAGGAACTTAGGGCCACCATAGATGTCGTCACTGTTGACATACCGTTTACCACTTTTAGAACCCATTTGGGGTTAGAATAATTAACATGTCACCCCTGCATTGATATTGCAGTACATATAACATTGTTGACTATGACATCGTGGTTTCGCAGGCGTCTAGAAGAGATTTGTTAATTACACAGGTTCAGTTACATCTTAGATATCATTTTCAGTTTCTTCCAGGGAAGTCTATTTGAGGCTTAATTAACTCCAAAATGAAATTCAATTCCTTCTCAGCTCCAAAATGAAATTAAAAGTCGTGCTTTTGTAAACATAACAAATTTTTCGTGGGAATGCCATTACTTTGTAATCTGATTGCTTTGCTATTAGTTGGCAGAAATTAAGTAGCCACGCTAGAGGGTTAGATTTTCTCTGTGACCCAGTTGTCCTATAACGATACTCGGGAAAGTACCCTTAGCTTTGGTCTCGAGACACAGTAAGGGTCCTTCAAATGAGCGAGTGACCCAATGCCTTTTTTATGAGGGTGTGGAGATTGCTTACCATCTCTCAAAACAACCAAAAAAAAAAAAAAAATCTTTAATTGGATCATAAAAGATATACGAGAAAATGGTTTTTTCCTTCTGTAAATTTCTTTTTCTCTTATAGAAATTCAAGCCGAAACGTTGATTTTATAACTTAAAGCAGTGCGCTGTTCTCTGCAAATTAAAAAAATAATATATATATATATATATATATTTCTACTAATAATAACAATGCCCTAAATTGCAAAATTCCATGGGCGATATAAAACCAGTATGCAACTGAATTGGGACTGTCCTTAATATCATATCCATAAGTCTACAGTTCAAAAAATAATTGTCTGTGAAACTTTTTTCTTTTGGTTTCTTAGGCAAGTTCGCCTTTCTATTTGTTTCATCACCTTTATCTTTCTTGTCCAAGTGAATGCATCTATGTCCTTCCACTCTCCTTCGACCAAACTCACGAAAAAAAAAAACAAACCAAGAACCAAAAAAATAGAGAAAGAGGGAAAAGGAAAACAAAAGGAGTAACAAGTGAAACAATCCAATCAGATAAGTTGCTTTCTCATTTAATAGGATTACTTTAACCCCTCTCTTTTCTGCAACTAAATTGAAACATGGAGACAAAGTCATTTTAAATGGCATAGATGTACGTGGCACTCGCTTGACCCAAGTCTCCCGGAATATTCATGTGTGGACAAGAAAAGGGTGGCCACTTTGTCCTTTAAAAAGTTTTGGCATTGGAGCTGTCCAATGGATAGTTTACAAACAAGACTGGAAACAAACTTAAAAGGAAAAGTAGCTCTCGATGGGTTTCCTGCAACTAATATAGAGGCATGCATCGGATTTTTATTTTTATTATTTTTTTTAATCTTTTGCCTTCTAGGGTCACTTATAACATTCTGAGGACCAAATTTAATATATGGACATGGCAAGTGTTGGACGTGACATGAATACCTTAGTGCTAGGGAGGATCATGCCCCGATGGATTTTGGTATACACCAACCCACGATTACAAATAATAATAATAATAATAATAATAATAATATTGCTCATTTATTTTTTTAATATATATTTTTTAAGTTTTATAGTGCTTGAACTTAATAGAAAAGTTCATATGGTTCCCTTACTTTTTACAATTAAAAATATAATGTGGGAAAAATATGGCAACAGAAACAAATTTAGTGGATGCAAAAACGAATTTTAAGCGGGAAAAATATTGAAAGCCATAAATATGTATATACACATTTTTAGTAGGGCAAGTCCGACCCCCACTGAACTCTGCATGAATCTATTAGTGATTATTATTATTATTAATAAATCTAACAAAAGGAACTCATCAAGTCAATTAAATTTCTCTCTCTCTCTCTCTCTCTCTCTCTCTCTCTCTCTCTATATATATATATATATGGGAATTAAAGTCTAATTTTGTGAAAAATTGAGACAGCTGGATTCAAACCACCAATTCTCTACAAAAGTTTTACTTTTGTAGCCAAACAGATCAAATCTTGTTAGTCAAGTTAACGAAATTATGGCAGCATGCAAATCTAGCGAACCTTATGTAATAAAATTTGTTCATTTGTGAGCTTCTTTCTTCTTCTTCTTTTTTTTTTCATTTTTTGAGTTAACTGGTTCAAGAAGGAGGGGCATAATATGTTTTGCCTATTAAAATATTAATATTGATTTCTCAAAAGAAGTCCACAGACATACTCTGGCAACGCAGAAGCAACTTGGCAAGTAAGGTACTAAAGTGTCTCCCATCAGTTTACTCAAGGACAAGAAAGATAGAGCCCGAAAGAAATAGCAACCCCGCACTTACTCTCTCATAGATAATGATTCTTCCCTTAACAAAGATTGAATGTAAGTGGACTCATTCTTTCTTTCCTTTATCGTTCGTAGGTGCTCCATGGCTTTGTGGACTCAAGAGAACCCTAATCAATTTATTGTCCTACTTTTTCCCCAGCGGGCTGTACAACTCCAAACTCAAGTTACATAAGCGAGACATCAACATCGTAGAGCAAAAGACATGGACGCTGAGAAACGGACCGAACTAGTTGGACGTCATCACATTTTATGAAAGGATCTACTAGGGTCGGAGCCCCTATCATAGGGGAGTCAGAGACCTTTAATGGATCCCTTTTTTTTTTTTGTTTTTCTTGCTTTTCAAGGGTAAAAGTCTGGCCCCCTGCATTTACCGTTTTATGAAATGCAAATTTTGTGCTGTTAAGATCTGAATGATATAGCCCATGAGAATCGTTAATATATAATTGGCTGAACTTTTTGGCATTTAATGTTTAAGACTACACGTATTCTTGAGAAAAATTTGAGATATACCAGACACTTGCAAAGAGTTATCCTTTTTCTTCTTTTTTTTTTTTTTTAGGTTATACTTAATGTAAGAGTTGTAGTCGTTTTATTAAATTTAAATATCACTGAAAAACGTTGTATCAAGACACGAAGTTCTCATAAACTAACAACTTGAGTGCCCTTAATTTGAAGAAACGTGAAGACAATGAAAAAGCTAATGAGCCATCTATATCAAGAAAGGGAGAGACTGAATGTGGCTCGAAGAGGAGTCAAGGCCAATGGAGACACGACAAACTTAAGGAGAAGAGTGTGGCCTAAAGAATCAGTCCTATTTCATCTCTATTGTGGACTCTAATCAATAAGAAACAATATTTTATTTTTTTTAATTTTAAGTTTTTTTTAAATTAATAAATTTGTAACTAAAATTATAAAATATATAATAGATAGTATAAATATATAATAAATAATAATAATTTTGAATTACTTATAAATACACATTCCTTTATTTTTAAATGTACATCTCATTATTTTAACAACACATTCAAAAATTGTAATCAAAAAATAAAAATTTTAAATAGGACTGATAGCTCAGCCCATCAACGTTTACTGTAAGGATGGAGAAACTGTGGACAAAGCCGAGTTGGCCAAGGAAAGGGCACATGGGGTGCAACCAAATGCTATGACTCGTGTCACCACCCCGAGGAACTATGTCGGGACCACTGTTCTATCCATCCAGTTGTAGCTTTTCAATAGATGTAGACAGTGTAACAAGACCCACCAATGGAGGCGCTCTTTAGTCCACGCTTACCGGTAACAGTAGCCGCCATAATTTGACCCTCACGCCACCTCTCAGCGTCCAATAGAGCCTCCTTACTCCATGGACCCTGATAAACGATATGTAACAAAGAAAAGAACAGAAAATTGTTATTAATAAGTCATTCCAGCATTCGCTTGCTATAAAATCTAACAAATTTCTTGGTAAAGTTTTAGATAAAATCACACGGATTAGCCCTAATTATCCATCCTTATCTTAAGAGGTCCACCCAATTCACACTGCATGTTTGCATGCACGCGTAAAGATCTTCACCACCTTCTTTACCCGCAATTTTGGAACATGTCTTGCGACCTCCATGGCAGCATTATCTTATCTATTCCTTAATTGACAAAAGATGGAAATGTAAGCAAAGAGAAGCTTTTAAAACATTGTTCTTATAGGGTATAATAGACTATATAAATGGTGTGAAATAAGGCGAATGAAAAAGGGACACTCACTAACCCTTGCTTTATCTCTTTGTGCGCACGCATGCTTATGTCAAAGTACCCATACACGCTCCCAATTATTCTTGTAGATTTTCTTCGGTTTAAATTTAGCAAAATGCAGCTGTCGTACCGTACGTCTAATATAAATAAGATTTCTCTTCAAGCAACATTGGATTATGTCTTTTAACTCTTCGTACATTATCGGAAAATAGTCTTGTCGTGGTAGAATTTTTTACGATGAATTTGAATGCATTAGCGTGAATGGCGTGTAAATAGTTTATGGGTTGAAAATTACAGTGTTGTCAGGTTAAGCTGGTAGCATTCAGTGGATTGATACTTGTGCGGACAACAAAGGCATATGATCCTTTAATTTAACAACCTAGGAATTATAAAAATTTCAAGATGAAGTAAAGTTGTGACATCTGTGATAAATTGCTCTGGGAAGAGGGGGTTTTCTAGAAGGATGGGTTGTATCTAACCGAGGTTAGATTAGATATGCATTCTATAGTCAATTAAACTTAGATTAAATTAATGACAAAGATGGTAAGAAAGGATAAGGATGAAACCCACGAGTTGAAAGTGTCATTAGAAACAGGGCGATAGATTCCCCTAGGCTGGCAGCTTGAGTTATTTGTGTCCTACACTTGAATATTATATATAGCAAAGGAAATCGTAAAAGATAGCCTAACGAAGTTGCGCATGGCGTGGTAGTGATTCCTTTGTATGCTTTTGAATTGTTTACGAACTTCAATATACTTTGCTTTCAATTTGACTAAACAAATCAGCAAGAGGGCCTTAAAATGATGGGTGTCATCTTTATCCCGACACTAGCAACTCTTGTTTCCCATCTTCCAAACTTACACGTAGATGCCAAACATGTATTGGTAATCAGATTTTTCTCTCCTTTTGATTTTGGCTAATCGATGCCACCTCCCTTGATTAAGGAAAGTTTAGCGAATCCCAAAACATCTAATGCTCTAATCTCATTTGTAATCAACCATAGCTAGTGGGGCTATGTGTCCACAAAATCTTAACAAATCTCTTATTTTTATTTCCCTCTCCGGGTTAAAAATGCAGTGGTCCTCTTCTAGCTTAGCCCTAGTTATTGATCTTAGAAGCTATGCATAGATGATCTTTCCGTATTTCCTAATATAGGAACTGTTTATTAGTTATGACTCGGGATTTATTTCTTCCCAATATAGGAACTGTTCACACGGGGCAAGGACAATTGGATTGGCTTTTTTTTTTTTTTTCTTCTTGGTGGAGATAGAGAAAAGCAATTTATCCTAGAATAGAAATGAAGAGCATCAGTCATTTACATAATACATCTCAAATACTTTTATAAAAATTTAACATTTTATCGTAATTTTTTAAAATTTAATTAATATATACTACTTAATAATTACTAAGTATAAAATTAAGGATAAAATTAGAAATTTTAATATGAGATCTCATTTACAATTAAATTTTACAATGTATACTGAGTGTAAAATTAAGGATAAAGTTAAAAATTTTAATATAAAATTTCATTTACACTTAAATTTTAAAGTGTACAAATAAATTTGAGACAATTTACCATCCTCCAAATTCAATTTGTGCATATGTTATGCACTATGTGTCCGCCTTGTCGTTAATATCATTCAAATGTAAGACGGAATAGATGTTAAAACCTTCAGTTTCTGTGGGACGATAAAGCTGTAAAGGTAGGGTTTTGTATGTCTCTAGATTATAAGTGCTGCTAAACGTCACCCATTAGTGTCTGTTTCTTTGCTACAAGTCAATTTCGTTTGTGTTGTATATGCCACACACAGGACCCCTCCATGTTTCCCTCACCCACCATAATATCCTTTCAAACTTTGTCATGTAAGTGCGAAACCATTTCACTACACATCAACAATTCTAGCTTGCCTATGGTTAATTAACTAAACAAATCAACGTTTCTTGGTTTTACAACTAACTTAAATTTTCAACAAACCTTGAATTGCGCCTCAAATTAGGCCATTATCTAGTTATTTATGACTTGTTTGAATTGTACTTAGCTCTTAATTCAATGCGGTAGAGGCTAGCCTTCCTGCACATCAATCTAACCATGGGCCATGGATAAATCCTGGGCTAGGCAGGCTTACATCTTCCTCTTGTTATTGCATAATGGTTGCAAATTTGATCCAAGGACGTGTCAAGCTAGAACAGAGAGAAAGCGTTTCAATCTTACCCACATCTTACTCGTTTTGATATTGGCAGAAATAAATTGCAGTCAAATACTTGAAAAGGAAACCGTATGGATTATAAAAAGAAATGGACGGGGGGATCGAGCCTTTATACTTTTCCATCGGACGGCAAGCCCCCCCCCTCTCTCCAAGCTACTCACTTTTACTAAAGTTAAAGTCCACATAACATAAGTAGAACATAAAGTAAGATGGCTATTCCCCATACTTAAAAAGCAAGAAAAATCTGGCCAACACAGCCAAGTTTGTGTCTTTTAGGGACTTAAATTACAATCAAAGATTCTAAGCTTCATTGAATCCTTTAATCCATTTTAGCTGTGAATGAATTAAGAAATAATAAGAGGTACAAAACGTGATGGTGGGGGTTAAGTGTCCTTCCAACGTCCCTTCGTTTGATTTAAATCTCCACGTACGGCTCTTTTTTGAGCATTTCCAAGCTGCCTTTATTTTCTCCTGTTAATTGGCCCCGTTAAGCTTTGGCACATGGGAACCACTAATCATTTCTAGTGACATGATAAATTAAGTGGTTTTTTTGCGTGTAAACACGTGTTGGGCTAAGAGGGTGGGCCACTGGCTTGTGGGTATGGATTCTCGCGAGGATTAAAGTGGTGTTGCTGGAGCGTTCTCTCAGGTGTCCTAGATCTATAAGACAGAGGTGTATGTCCTGGAAGCCTTTTTTGTGTCCAAAGGTGTATTTTCATGGTGGTCCATGGTGCGGGAATATGGTATTGCAAAGAGTGAAAATAAGCAAAATATCTATATATATATATATATTTTTTTTAAAGAAAGAAAAAAAAAAACGGCCATCCCATACGGTTGGCCCCCCTCCGGGTGTTGCTTAGAAACTTTAATTATATCTCGAACGGTAATCATCTCGAAAGAGGGAAAACGACTTACCTAGATTAGGTCCGAAGGCATTCGTCTTAAATCGTCTGGGAAAAGAATAAGAAGCGGGTCCAACTTTCACTCTCAACAGGATAGATGTAATTCTGGACGGTAATTATGGTCGGTAAAATAAACAGTAATTTTATTCCAAATTTTATAGTATGTCCCGAACGGACAAAGGGGGTAATTAGATTTGCTGTACAAAAGCGGGGAAAATTCCACAGGGACAACCGTCTTGACCGGCTTAAAAATAATCCAAATTTGTAAGACCTAAATATTTTTGAAAGAAACAGACTTGATGCAGCAAAATTGATACCGAGAGAAAATTTTAGATGGTTTTTTCTTGACGTGGTAATATTAGTAGTGTTAAGCTCGTCGCCCGTTAACTGAGCCGGGGAGACAAACACGTGTGTCCGTTGACCGCAATAGCCAAGACACTACTGAAATCAAGACTTAAATGCGAACATTGAAGGGGGGGACGGGGGATGTGACTCCTCATTTCTCGCTGCCCCGATACAATTGGGCCTGATGTTGCTGACTCCGGTACGGTGAGCCACCGAGGCTCTTTCTTAACGTGGCTTGGGCTGCCACTCGACCTCTCGCCCATCGAGTCGAGTCTCGCTAATTTGAATGATCGGGGGTAAACGGAGTGGCAGTTATTGTGATCATATGATTTTCCAAGGACAGCCATGCTATGCTATATGGACGAAGAAGTTTTTCACACTCGCTCAAGATAATGTTCGGCATGATGCAAAATTTCCTGCTCTTTGTTAACTCAATAACACGGCATGATTTTTACAGATTTGTCCTCATGGGGTGTGTCTGGGTAATTAAGAGTCTAAACGTCTACTTCCAAAGCTTTGAGTTCAAATAAAGAAGAAAACCAAACATGTTGTTTACTTTCAGGATCCAAATAAATTTCGAGTGAGATAAATGATTTTGCAATTTTTATATTCATATTTTAGAACCCTAATCTTTCTTACTTCTCACTCTCAAAGGGCTTCCAAGAGAAAAAAAAATTACGTCCGAGATTGCCTTAGACCACACAAATCATTTCTTCATTTCCTTCATTGTTGGCACCCGGTTAGTCTACATTGCTTTGTTCGGCTAGTATGTAGTCTCTCGGTCTTATTATCAGCAAATGAGCATTCGCTTATGGTCATATTTTTACATTAAGATTTGATTGTGTTTTCTTTTTATCTATATTGAAAAAATGTAAAATTACATTGGAATATGTAATTATATACTTTTTTTTTTTAATCATGAATAATGAGGAGAGATATTTTCTTATAAAGAAATTAGTACCAAAAAATGTTTGGGGAGGACGAGGAGGACTACCTACGGGGGGTTCCGGGCAAAACGAAACGGTGTCGTCTGTGAGTACGATGTCGTTCCAAATACTCCAAGCGCATTGCGGGATTCAGGACGGCCGATTGGCCAGTGGCCATCCCAATAAAAGAGACAGCAGCTTTACTTTACGACACTTCGTACGCCATGCCAAATACTCGCAGAAAGCAAGATGCGGCGTCGTTTTCGTCAATTTCGAGTCTGCCAACTTCTCGTGCTAATGCGAAGCAGTCGGGAAATTCCAGAGATTATTAAGCTCAGAATTGGAAGCAAAAACACCGTAATGCTCGATGGGGAAAGGGGGCGGCTGTTTCCCCGGCAAGATTAAGTGGTCAGCCGTCTCCGACGAAAGCCGCCGCGCCACCAGCGACGCCCCGATCCCTGTCGAGGAAACAACGACGCGGACGCAAACGCCGACGAGAATGCGAGCTCCGCAATCGAGTCGATCGCGGCTCGGGGGCAGCAGATATTTGTGATGTTCTACTCGATGTACGGTCACGTGGAGGGATAGGCGAAGCGGGCGAAGGAGAGAGCGGTGTCGAAGGAGTGGAGGCCGTCTTGTTCCGCGTGCTGGAACGCTACCGGGCGACGCGTCGAAGTGCGTGCGGGTACCGCCGAAGGACCCAGGGGTTCCGGAGATCTCGACCGTTAAATTCATGGAGATTGGAGGATGATCATTTTGGCACTGTAATAATAATAATAATAATAATAATAATAATAAGGTGGCTCAAGGGAGTTTTTACGCCGGTGATGGCTCAAGGGAGCGCAGTGAGACGGAGCCGGCAGTGGCAGAACATCGGGGCGAGTATATATGGCCCCTGCAGTCAAGAGGCTTGCCCGTGCCTTATCATGTGTTTCTTGATTTCTTTTTTCTGCTCGTCACTGAATGCATTCACTTGCAATTGATCTCTCTGTGCTTTATTACCCGTCGCCGTCGCGGTTGAAGATCCGCCAGCGTCAGCCGTGTCCTCAAATCTCTCCCCTCTTTCCTTTTGCACGGCGCATTGTCCGTGTTCCAAATTTTTCTGCGCTATTGAATCATCCCGTGAACGCATCCAACAACTACAAAATCTTTAATTCTAAATTTAATTAAAATTTATATATATCGTCATTTTCTACTTATGAATTGCCGTGACTGGTGATAGGACACAATAAAGCCTTGCACCCTCTTTTGTGTCTCAAAAGCTTTTTGTTCTTTATTTTAACAAGCCCAGGCCCGCTGATCTTCGCTTACCTGATGAAAAGGGGACCCAAAAAAAAAACAAAAAGGAAAAGACGGTAATTTTTATATATAAATTTTTAGCAGCTAATATATATTTTTATTAATATATATATATATATATATATATATATAATATTTTGTTGTTATTTATTGTAATATATCATATTATATTAATAATTATTTTCATATTTTTTAAAAATATATGCATATATAATTAAAAAAATAGAATCAAATTAATTAAAAGAAGAAAAAACGGCGATTTTTTTATACAAAGTAAATGTATCTTATCATGGAAAATAATGAAAATAAAGGTTTTCCTTATGAAATAATTAGAACCAGATTCGTTCTCATTTTTATTATTAATATTATTCTCAAGTTGGAAAAGAACTCTCCCAAATCGGAATAAAACATCGTGGTTTAGCGAATAAGTGTTTTTCATTCTCTCT
Source organism: Bruguiera parviflora (assembly GCA_019804595.1). Classification (NCBI taxonomy): domain Eukaryota; kingdom Viridiplantae; phylum Streptophyta; class Magnoliopsida; order Malpighiales; family Rhizophoraceae; genus Bruguiera; species Bruguiera parviflora. The sequence continues at coordinate 1,015,065 of CM034047.1, read as the reverse complement.
AATAAACGCGGTGCTTTCTTTTCTCTTCTTCTATTTTCCTTTTTTTAAAAAAAAAAAAAGAATAATTGTACATGGGTGCCTCATTTAGATGTGTACGCGAAGGGGTGGGCCCCGCCCAAGAATTAAAAAAAAAAAACCTTTTTTTTTTTTATTAACCCAACGCCCTATTTAAAAGGGAAAAATTGGTTAAAAGAGGACCCATGCCCGTTCCTGCCCGGTCGCTCTCTGCCCGTCCAGGGAACGGGAACCCGCTCTCTTTCCTTCTACTCTCTACGTATAGCCATTTTTCCTTCTGACTCTCATCAGAGTCTCGCAAAAAAAAAAAAAAGAGGGGAGTAGATCGATAGAGAAGGCGATAAGGGATGGCGAAGGAGGATATACTGTCTTCTTTAAGGTCTCTAATGGCTTCCCACTCTCCTCCTCTCGATGCCTTAGTCGTTCCGTCCGAGGATTATCATCAGGTTCTCTCTCTTCTCTCTCCGTCTCTCTCTAAGTTACCTGCACATATATGTAGGTATGTAGGTAGGTATTAAATGTGTGCTTTGATTTGGCAGAGTGAGTATGTATCTGCAAGGGACAAGCGTCGCCAGTTCGTCTCTGGATTCACAGGAAGCGCCGGTTAGTTTTCAGCGTTTTTAGCCTGATTGTTTTGTTGTTTTTTCGATTGATTTTTGTTTTCTTTGATTGCTTTTGGGGGTTGAAATTTTTTTTTTGAAATTTTTGAGCAAATGGCAAATAAGATTTGATTTTTCGTTTTGTAACGTCCTTTTTTTTTTTTTTTGACATTCTTCGCCTGATTTTTTTGCGTTGATTTTGAGTTTGTCTTGCTTGATTTTATTTCGTTCTCAGGTTTGGCTCTTATTACTATGAAAGAGGCGCGGCTGTGGACCGACGGGCGCTATTTCTTGCAGGCAAGGCAGCAGCTTAGCGATCAGTGGACGCTGATGCGTATGGGAGAGGACCCCCCTGTTGACACGTGGATGGCTGATGTGAGTCACCATCTTTTCCTTGCCGATTTCTATTAACTCTTTTTGTGGGTGAAGGGCATGTTTTTTAAGTGACGATAAGGCTAAGGCATTCTTTTGGTTTTTTTTTTCCCCCTTTCAATTGGTTATTGCTATTTTGCGGTGGATTGGTGATTGTTATTCTCTGAATTCAAAATGTTGAGGTCAATTTCTAACTGGAGTTTTGCAATTCCAATTTGAGTAATTATACTCTGCCTTGTGTTTGGCCAGTCGATGTTTCTTTTCGGTTCTGCTAACTTTTTTTTAGAAGCTTCACCCTAAGATCAATTTATTGTGTAGTTCCTGAGAAATGTCTTTCCATGGTTACCTTAGCCGGACTGTTTTTTTTTTTTTTTTGGGGGGGGGGGGAGACTACCATTCACTTGGTTAATTTAATTGCTTTATCACTGCAGAATGTTGCACATTTTTGGCTGTATTATTCGTAACTTAAAATGTTGTCTCATTAGAATCTATCAGCGGATGCGGCAATAGGTATTGATCCATGGTGTGTATCAGTACACGCTACAAAGCGATGGAAACAAGCTTTCAGTGAAAAACAACAGAAGCTGGTTCAAACTGAAATTAATTTGGTCGATGAGGTCTGGAAAAATAGGCCACCAGAAGATACCAATCCAGTTAGTGTCCATCCTGTAGAATTTGCTGGTCGTTCAGTTGCAGAGAAATTGAAGGATTTGAGGGAAAAGCTCAAACAGGAGAAAGCTTGTGGTATAATAATTGCAACGCTGGATGAGGTGCTTTTATTTCCATCCTTGGCAGAAAAATTTTGGTCTTTCTTTGGTCTCTGACTTTTTGCATATATCTTGATTTATTTTCCATGAGTTTAATGAGTTTTCCCTTGCAGGTTGCTTGGTTGTATAATATTCGTGGGAATGATGTCCCCTACTGTCCAGTAGTTCATGCTTTTGCCATTGTAACACCTAACTCAGCTTTCTTTTATGTGGACAACAGGAAGCTGTCTAACGAGGTTGGTTGCCACTATGTATCTGTTGCAGAGTTCTCCTTATTTCATGTATCTGTGTTCGATTTTCTAGAGCCTATAAACACTTTAGTTAGTTTCTCAAGATTTCTTTTTCATAAACTAGAAAATTTTTGCACTCCTGTTTTTAAATCCATGTCATACTTTTGGACTCAAACTTTTATTTGTGTTCACCATTGTTATCTGAAATCAATAACTTAATTCATGTAAATAGATTGACCCCATGGATTTTCAACTGTTATTGTGATATATAAGAATGTATAAGCATGATATGTTGAATAATAACGTATATCTAACTCGTGCGTAATTTATTCAGGTAAAATCCTATTTGGAGGAAAATGCAGTTGAAGTTCGGGAGTATATGGCAGTGAGCTCAGATGTGGTATCACTTGCATCCAATCAGCTTGATATGGGTAATGCTGAAGATGCAAAGGATATAATAATTGATTCTGAAGTGACTAGGGATATAGAAATTGATTCCAATGAGACTGTAACTGCTGTATCTGATACTGATCTTATATGGGTTGATCCTGGTTCATGTTGCTATGCCATATATTCCAAATTGAATTCTGAGAAGGTGCTCTTGCAGCAGTCGCCGTTGGCCCTTGCAAAAGCTATAAAGGTGGTTTATACTTTTTATTTTTTCATTGTTGACCTGTGAAGCCATAAATAATCGAATACATTGTGATCTTAAGAAAAGGGTGCCCTAATGCATGAGACTCCTATATTATGGGGTCTAAGAAAGGCTCAAATATATACAGAAGGTTGCTTCCATGACTCAAAACTATTGCTGCTAGATTACAATGTAATAACCTTACTATTGCACAAAGGCTAGCCTAAAGTAACCTTTCTGTGATACATTGTGATCTTAAAATTTACTAATTTTTAGACTTTTGTTGTCCACTAAGAGATGCAAAAGGCTTCACAAGTAGCTCTATTTACTATTAATATTAGTACTATTTTCTTCCTTAATTGTTGGTTATGGAACAAAGATGAATGCTATTAACTAAATTAGTCTTGCAGTCATGTTAGAATTGAAGGTATAATGGTTTTACTCATCGTTGGATTTTAGGGGTGTCTATGTGAAATGGAATGTACTTCTCACCTGTTTGTCATCTTTAAAACAAACACCCTTGTTTGTATATCAGAATTAACATAATGGCCTAACTTGACAATGTTGGCATGACACTTTTTGGTTGCTATGAAGACATCTGGAATGGAGAGGCCTTTGTGTGAATCTCAGTTGGGGTTATAATTGCTTTTTTCCGAAAGGACTTGGTCCTGCTTTATTTCATTCAAAGATTATTGATCTCAAATCATAATGATTCTATTATCTAGTCAATAGGGACATAAATTGTTCGACTTGTCCAGGTGCAATAAGTTCTTGAGCCTTCTCTGGGTTAATCAGGGTGTTGAGTTGTTCATTACTTCTGGCATGACTCCCAGGAATTACATTTTGATCATTGACTAGTTTCTTTATTATTCTAGAATCCAGTTGAATTGGATGGCCTAAAAAAGGCACACATTCGGGATGGTGCTGCTGTTGTGCAATATCTTGTCTGGTTGGACAAGCAGGTATACTTTGAGATCAAAAAATCCAAAATGAAAACCTAATCAACGTGCTAGTTTTCCCTTGTCAACCACATTATGCTTTTGGACTGATTTATTTAGAAGCATATGCAAGGAAATGTTTTCGTAAATGATGTGAAACCATGTTTGCAAAAGCGCAGATGCAGGAGATTTATGGTGCTTCTGGTTTCTTCTTGGAGGGAGAAACTGCAGATGAGAAAAAGAATTCGTAAGTCTCTCTTCTCTGCTCTGTGTGAATTGAAAACTAGTGCAGATTTACTTTTTCTACCTGACTACACATAGCTTGTGATGTGTTGAAAGAAGGCCAAGTGGTTTGAGGCTGATTGATAAAACTCTACTGTTTTATTGTCATTGGAATGTACCGTGGCAGGAAAACTACAAAATTGACAGAGGTGACTGTCAGTGATAAGCTAGAGAGTTTTAGAGCCTCAAAAGAGGTGGGTCAAGCTGCATCTTGCTTAGACAATTTCTATGATCCAGTACTTCTTGATGATAGGCTACCATTTGCTAGTCATCATTATTGCAATATTCTGAATGTGAAATTGAAGCTATCTTTGAACATGGAAATGTCATTGAATTAGGATTTATTTAATGCCACATTTTATCTCCATGTCTTGTTGATGGATTTCAGTTTTGTTGTTTTTACTTGCAGCATTTTAGAGGCTTAAGTTTCCCAACAATTTCTTCAGTTGGTCCAAATGCAGCAATCATCCATTATTCTCCGCAGGCTCAAACATGTGCTGAGCTTGATCCAAACAGCATCTATCTGTTTGATTCAGGGGCACAGGTTTGACACATTTAGGATGACATTCATTCATTAAATTGCTCATAAACTGGATGTATTTTGAATGCTTGCTTATTTATGATGTTTTTGTTTTCAATTTATTTGATTGATTGCATGAATGAAGTATCTGGATGGAACAACTGATATAACTCGTACAGTCCATTTTGGAAAAGCATCAGAACATGAGAAAGCATGCTATACTGCTGTAAGTGCTACAGTTGCTCATTTTGGATTCACTGCTGTAACAGATTCTGAATCTGGTTTTCTTGTTTTTGTTTTATTTTCAAGCATTAACTCTTGGTTCATACAGGTTCTGAAAGGTCATATTGCCCTGGGCAATGCATGTTTTCCTACTGGCACAAATGGTATCGTGAATTTTACATCTTCATTAATAAGCAAAAAGTTCAGGTCCTGTAACACATGCTACTGTACATGGAAGCATTAACATTTACTTCCACTGATCTCACTCTAGGCCATGCCCTTGACATTCTTGCTCGAGTTCCTTTGTGGAAGGATGGCCTTGATTATCTGCATGGTACTGGTCATGGAATTGGGTCTTACCTAAATGTGCATGAAGGTAATTCATTAAGTACAACTGCTTGCTTCCACCATTTATGGTGCTGTTTGATAGCAAGTTAATGGATGAATTTTTCCCTTTCCATACTGTATTTTGGGCAGGGCCTCATTTGATTAGTTTTCGGCCGCAAGCTCGCAATGTACCTTTACAAGCTTCCATGACAGTAACCGATGGTTAGTATTAGCTTTCTTTGCCATTCCTAATAAAGTAGTATTTGCTTTGCAAAAGAGGCTATATCTCCAAGATTAAAGGGCGTAGCTATATGATTGTCCTCTGATACATTGTTACAACATGGGTTATTTTCTCTCCTAATGTAAGCAGGTGCCCCCTTGGTCACAAATGTCTGGCAAAGCATTAAGGCTTTGGCTTGCCAGACTACACAATTGTTGGGTTCTTGGCCTCTACATTATATTGGGGCATATCTTGTCCAAGAACACAAACTACCAAGAGCATTTCTTGTAACAACTATATGACTTATATAGTCCATTACTTAATGGACATCTCTTGGCCTCTACATTATGCTGGGTCACATCTTGGTCTCCATTTCTTTTAGCCTCTACATTATGCTGGGGCACATCTTGTTCTTCTCTGTCTGTGTCCCAATCATAGTCCATTACTTAATGGAGTAATGTTCACAATGTGATTGTAAATGAAATCCATCCATTTCTTATAACCTCTTTAAGACCACAGATGTGCTTGTGCTAGAACCACAAAAATATTAACATTTGGAAGTTGTGTTTCTCAGAACCTGGATACTATGAGGATGGGAACTTTGGTATAAGGTTGGAGAACGTGCTTATAATCAATGAGGCTGATACGAACTATAATTTTGGTAACAAGGGTTACTTATCTTTTGAGCACATAACTTGGGTAAGCATGCCTGTGTAACTCATCAAACTTTATGCAGTGGATATATTACTTATCCTGTGTGTTTATGTTTTCAGTTCCCTTCTGATCTTGTCTCAAGTCAGTGTTCTTCATTCTAGATTTCTATACATGGTTCCTGTGATATATTTTGACTTGAATCCCAGGAAAAACTTCCACCATTTTGTTTGGTGCTTCTGGAACTTACAATAATAATAATAATTATCATTATCATTATTATTATTATTATAATAAAGAACAGATATATATATATATATAAGGAATTGTGTGGTGTATGGTGCAAATCCCAAAAAGACTAAACTGCAAATTGGCTGAATCCATGCCCGCAAGAATTCATAAAGAAGTTAAAAGGAAAAAAATGGAGGAAGTAAATGGCAGTCCAACATGTAAGATTACGTCTTGAAATTTGTCTAGCTGTGAGCTCAGCCACTTGATTAAGCTGTCGGCCTTTGTACTCATCTTTGTTGACAGTGAAATCTCGTTCCCTTTGGCTTGGTTGACTTTTTGAAAGGAATGCTGAATTATAGGTGCGACATATGATCATGGAACCACCATCCTTTGGTGTCACTTGTATTGGGGATATGACTTGTTCAGATGGCTGCTTGTAGAAAGTTAGCCCAATGTTCGTTTTCCATGCTTCTTTCCTTGCCCTTTTCTTGCTTTAGGGAATGAATTTCCTGTCCTGCTTAATATATGTGTGTGTGTGTATATATACATTAATGGAATGTAGATTCCATTTTTGCCTTTTCATCAAGTGTATATGTTGCTGAAGAATTATTCAATATTTGATAGCTAGCTTACATGCTGCTAACCTGTAGTCTGATCCCTTGATGTCCAGGCACCATATCAGACAAAGTTGATTGACTTGAGCCTATTAGGACCCGACGAGATAGGTTGGCTGAACACCTATCACTCAAAATGTAGGGATATTCTGGCCCCCTATTTGGGTGATACTGAGATGGCGTGGCTGAACAAGGCAACCGAACCCATTGGCGTGTGACATTTCATTTCAAGGAAATCGGAAACCCCAAATGAATGGTCCCTCCAACACTTATCCCCGATACTCTGCATAAATAAAATCTGCGGAAGAAACCTGAAGTATCTGCATTCAGTTGTAAAATAATTTACTTCTTATGTTGTAATTTGCATAACTGGATATCAATTAAGAAACTGCTTTATTTCTATGAATAAGCCGTGTGTTCCCCTCTGTTATGCTAGTCATTTCGATGTGTTTTGTTATTGGTTTTGATCAAGCAACAACATAATCAGCCTGTCACGGCATATTTTATCGCTCAACTTTCGGCCATTGCAGACAGTAGAAAGTGCAGGACATCAGCCACAAACACTTCATGCCGATGGGTTTTAGGTGCCGTCAATCTTTGATTTCGAGTACATCAATCTAGTCTCACTCTCATTCGCTACACGAGAAGGAGAGTTGTAAGAGGAGCGACATTGTTATGGTGGGTAACCAATAAGTAAATTGTCAAGATGGTAACGAGATCACGATCGGGGCATCTGTAATCCAGATGTCTGAAATCTGAAAGACGTGTAAGCCAGCCTCATGCCCCTAGTGTCAAAACTTCAAACAATACGAGGAACTTCTAACGCGAGGAAGAAAAGGAAGGAATTTTTACGTGAGTTCCGCTGCCCAACTGCCCAGATTGTGGCGCAAGATCGAAACGATTTTATTGGCTCTGTGGTGGATATAAAATAAGAAAAAGCCCAACGTGGCACATAGATTGGCAGAGAGCATTGAGACTGAAACGAAAAAGAAGGGAATATGGGCAAAAACACGGCCTTTTGCTTGACTGTCTGTGATCCACTCCACGAAGAGTAATAAGATAGGACCGTCTCCACAACTGGGTCGCCGAGTTGACGGAAATGCGACCAATAAGATGAATGACAAGATCATAGGACAGGCTTATGGTTGTCTGTTCCTCCTAGTCTGATTCTCGGTGGAGACGTTTTGGTGAAGGGTTTATTATGATTATCAGATTTCTTTAGCGAACAACCCAAGTAATTATGCAACCGTGTTTACTCCGAAAAATATTTGTTGGGCTTACCTGTTTTATTATACTCACTGCAAAATTAATAAATAATTATTTATTAATAAAGGCACGTACCACGCTGTATAAAATATAAATATAACCTTTTTTTAACTGGTTTGTGAGCTATTTTTATTAAATGTGTATACCTCGTCGTAATATAAGATATAATATATCCAGAGAGACTAATCGGTGAAGGGGACAGTCCGACGGGGACCCAACTTCACGTGTCGGGAGTTGTACAAGAGACACGTCAAAACCTAACGTGGCCCCCACAAAAAGCGTTGTGGTCCCGCAACTGCCGCGCTGAAGGTCGTATGGGCTTCTGCGTCGCGCGTGTGACGCCGCCGACTGCTTTCTCAGATCCCTACCAAAAAAGTAACGCGAAATTGTTTCCAACGTTTTTTTTTTTTTTTCAATACAATTGTTTGCAATATTGCATGATAATCCAGCAAATAAACAAATAAAATTAAACGATCTCCATTAAAAGCAATTAAACGGACATATTATATATAATTAACAAAAAAATAAAAAAACTAAAATTTATAATTTTAAAAAATGATATTTTATTATTATTATTTTTTTATACATTGTTAGCTAGGAAATTGTTGTGTGAGGACGTCAACAATTTTGGGAACCCCGATAACGTACCATTAAATGTTATGGGCCTTTTGGCCTGCACTGCAACATCAATGTGGGGAGAAGTAAATAATGTTAAAGAGGAAGATGGTGGCTTCATATTGGTAAGTCTCTTTGTTTTTTTTTTTTTTTTTGGCATGTGTGGCAATAACGTCGAGTTAAGTTTAGTCGAACACGAAACTTAACATCCACATCCAATTTTGAGCATTCACGTGGGGATAACCAAGAAAACATGATTCGTGTAAAAATCTTCTGCTTAGAAGGATAACCGAGAAAACAAATACAATAAAAAATTAAAATTTGATCGGGTGATACTCAAAAAAGAGATCTCTTAAAACATAATATATATATTTTAATTTCGGGACTGTTGTGTTGGGGGGGGGGATTTGCATATAAAGAAATGGCACATCTGGCCAGATTGATTGGTACTACTTGTGTTTCTGTTCCTGCTGCATACCCATAGTCATGTCTCTCGCATGATTACTCACACACACACACACACACACACACAAAAAAAAAAAAAAAAGGTTCTCCTTTTCACATTCTTTAATGTGGGCTGGAGAGGCACAAAAATAGACCGAGCCTTACTACAAAACTCATCCATTTCCCAGCGAGTGTGAAAAGGGTTGAGACAGAGAGACAAGAATCTCAAGCGAGGCAACAGCAACTCTTCGCTCAAAAAACTTCAACAAAGAGAGCCCCGGCCTGGCGATAAAGGGAATTATTGGAAAGAGAAAACGGAAGAGCAGAAGCTACGCAGAGAGAGAGAGAGAGAGAGAGAGAGAGAGAGAGAAGGTTGTCGCCGGAAAATGACTGGCGAGGGATCGGCAGGGAGGACGCCGACGTGGAAGGAGAGAGAGAATAACAAGAGGAGGGAGAGAAGGAGAAGAGCTATAGCTGCAAAGATATATTCAGGGCTTAGAACTCAAGGGAACTATAATCTTCCCAAGCACTGCGACAATAACGAGGTCTTAAAAGCTCTCTGTTCTGAGGCTGGCTGGATCGTCAAAGACGATGGCACCACTTATCGCAAGGTTTCATTTCTCATCGATCTTGGCCCTTTTTCTTAATTCTCTTCTTTGGTTCTTGTCTTTTCTTTTTTTAGCTTCATTTTGTCCCCGTGGAGTCAAGTTTGCCTTTTATTTCTGTTGATTCAGTTCGTTTTAAGCTTGCCCTCTTTTCGCAGTGTAACTCGATTTAAGTCGTTGAGGTGGGATTTGATCTATAAGATTTTAAAAGAAGAAAAATGGCTAGTTTCTGGAAAGTTGTTCTTTGATGATTGCCTCTGATCTGTTTTATGGTGGTTTTTCTTTGTTTTTTGCCTGCTTGTGATTTGTGGGGTATTGCAAATCATGAAAGTCGAAGGTATTGGCCGCAATATCCAGCGTCATTGAACCCTCAAGTCTTCAATTGTTTCCAAATTTGCTTAAAACAATTTGCAAGTTGTATGTCTCCGTATTGGCTCATCACTCTTGGTGAAATGTTCCTCTTACAGGGCTGCAAGCCACTCCGGACTGAGATGGGAGGTACTCCAACAAATATCAGTGCCTGTTCCTCTCTTCAGCCAAGCCCACAATCGTCTAATTTCCCAAGTCCTGCACCTTCTTACCATGCCAGTCCATCATCCTCCTCATTCCCAAGCCCCTCAAGAATCGATGGGAACCCCTCCGCTTATCTCCTTCCATTCCTCCGCAACATTGTCCCTAGAAGCCTCCCTCCTCTGAGAATATCCAACAGTGCTCCTGTAACCCCACCCCTTTCTTCTCCTACTAGAAGTTCCAAGCCAAGACCTGATTGGGAATCATTGTCAAATGGCTACCTGAACTCCTTTCGCCACCCGCTTTTCGCGGTTTCTGCCCCTTCGAGCCCTACGCGACGCCATCAGCTCAGACCGGCTACAATACCAGAATGCGATGAATCTGATGATACTATGCACTCTGGCAGGTGGGTGAGTTTCCATGCACCAGCGCCACAAGTATATCCTCCTTCGCCTACCTTTAATCTCGTCAAACCGGTAGCTCAGCAGGGTAGTCTTCAGGATGGACCTGACTGGCCAGCAGCAGCAGCAGCAGCAGCATCATTAGAGAGGGGGAGAGGCTCAGAGTTTGAGTTTGAGGACGGAAGGGTAAAGCCGTGGGAAGGCGAGAGGATTCATGAGATAGTGGTGGATGATCTTGAACTCACCCTTGGGAGTGGAAAGGCCCGCGGTTAAGCTTCCTCTGAATGATCTTGCTTGTGGAATAATCTCTCTTTTCAGGAAGGAATACCTGAATATCGAAGATTAGCTCTGATTTCTGCAAATTTAGGCAACCATGACTGTCTAATTTTCTTGCATCCCGTCTTTGCTATTAGATGTACAGTTTTGTTTCTTCTTGGAGCAATCGAAAGGATCTTAATTTACGCAATCGACTTGCCGCCGAACCCCTCCACGGAAGAACAAAAGCCCTTTAGCCCATTATATTCTATATGGGTCAAATAAGGATGCAAGCGAGGTCCGTTTATTTATTTTTAAGTATTTTGTAAGAAAATGCTTTTTATTTTTAATTATTTATTTTGTGATCAACAAAAAAATGTATATTTTTTTATCAACTAAAAAATAATTTATTTTCTTAAAAAATTTATGAATCTAAAATCAGTATGTTATTCTTCATACTTTTCTTAATTGCTCTATTAACAAGGTAGGCGTAAAAATTGAAAAGAGAGGGGGGGACAAAGAAAGACGCAAGGGACTGATGGAGATGAGATAGAGAGAGAGAGAGAAGGAAAATAGAGAGATAAAAAAAAATATAAGAGATTGAAAGAGAGAAAAAGAGAGAGGTTGAGGTAGAAAGAACAAAGTAAAAGAAATCAAAGAAATAAAAAGAGAGATTATAAAGAGAGTGAAAAAAAAAAAGAAAAAATAGATATAAGAGAGAGAGAGAGAGAGGATAAAGATATAAAAAATGAAAAAAATGAAAAAAAAAAAAAAACAAGAAGAAATATGAGAGAGATAAAAAGAAGAAAAATGTGAAGGAGAGAGATTTAAAAAAAAAAGGAAAAAATGAAAAAAATAAGAAGAGAAATGAATAGATAAAAAAAATTTAAAAGAAGAAATATAATAAAAAATAAAAATAAAAGAAAGTAAAAATATAAAAATTAGAGAGAGAAAAAAAATTAAAAAGAAATGAAAAAGAGAGAGGGTGAGAGAAAGACAGCATGGAACAATGTTATATTAAGAATTTTAAAAAATTTATAATTTTTTTATGTACACATAAAAAAAAATACGTTTCAGTGTCTCATTCAAAAATAGAAAATAATTTATTTTTTATGTAAATTTTTTTTCTAAATTATTTTTCCAAAAGAATTTTAATTTGATTTTTTTTTTTTTTTTGGTTTCTTAGCATTCATATTCGGAACATTTTCTTCAGCTTTTCATTTCTAATATTTTCAAATTGAAGTATTTCATACGTGTCCTTTGTGAACTACGGAGAAACACCATATCAAACGATTTAGAGGTAGTCATTACTTTTTTTTTATTATTATTTTTAATACGAAGACATTCTAGTGATTTACTTAGTGATTCTCGTACTTCATCGTTGTTCCAAGGTTTCAGCGACCTTAATGGCAACTGATTGACAAGTTACGCTAATGTTGTTCATAAAAATGTTGCGCAGGCACCGTAATTTAAATACACAGTAGACATAGGATTACATTGTATTATTATAAAAGAAATTACAAATGATCGTAGACACACAAGTAATTATATAATTATACGTTTTTAATTTATCGATTTATGATTATAGTTGTCCAACGCGTCAGCTTTGTTGAATTCGTTCCATTTAATTAACCCTTGTCGATTAGTCGTGGGATTATTCCTCGTACAATTAAAGCGAATGCAAATTTGCCGAAGTTTTTTTTTTTTTGGTTGGGTTTTCCACCGCTCCGTGATTACCTGGCAGAGCAAAGCTTTTTGCAGGGCAAAGGGACATCTCAGAAGGAACCGTGAAGCCTCCTTCGGGGAGCCCACCCCCCTCCCACCACTCGACGTGTTTTCCTAGGCGGGGGATGCGACATGTCACGCCTGATTTGCCGATGTTACCGACGTTTTAGCTACCTTCAATGTTCAATTATTAATGGCTCTGCCCTCTCTTCCGTAACGTACCTTCGCTGACTCGGGCGCATAAGTAATAATTTGTACATATTAATAAAATATTACCGTCTACTAACTCCGTCAAATTTAATTTTCCAAAAAAAACAAACTAAAAAGACGATCGGGGCTCCGGACCCTCTTTTAGTGAAATTCAATTGCCATTGTGAATCTCAAGTAATTACGCGAAGAACATCATAAAACGATAGAAGAGAAGTCCATCCCATGTCCTGTGTTTCTAGTACGGTTAATTGAGATAAATTTGCTGAAATCTTTTAATTTTCTTAATTTGATTTCTATTAATTTCATTTTCTCTCTCTAATATTTCGGCCCTCATTCTGAAAAACACAGAAAAGTTTACCCCACGGGCTCTTCGGTGGATCTTCTAGGCCCAGCCCACATGTTTTAGAAGAGCAACTGGGGTGCTGCAGACGGCGCTCGTGGAATCGCGGAGAGAGAGAGAGAGAGAGAGAGAGAGGGGGGGGGACAGGATCCAGCTCTGACAACTTAGCTAATTAGCTGGCCGAGGCCATCGAAGCCAAAGCGAGACTTCCCCACGCGCGGGAATTTTTTTTCTTGAAGTTTTTTCTTTTTTTTTTTTTGTGTGGAATTTTCCCGAGAAAGTAGCTGCCAACCCTAACTCCTTTCCCCACCGGTCATCACTGGCACTTAAACAAACCCCGTGGGCGGGGGTCCTTTTTCTCATTGGCACTCAGCGGTGTTCAATTCTCCTCGCGGACCGTCTCCCCATAATTAATATATAGTGAGGATTTATAGCTGGTTTAATCATCGTGCTGCCCATCTACATTTGTTGCCGTGTCCAATATCAGAAAACTAAGTTAAGGGCAGTTGCTTTCATTTGATTATTTAAAAAATAATAATAATAATAATAATAATAAATAATAATTATAAAGAAGACTTAGTTCGGCAAAAATTACTTAATACACGTGAATTGTCAGAAGAATTTTTGCCGACTATATTTTCTTGAGATTGAAAATTGAAAATTTCGAAATAACGGTGCCAAAAAGCTATTTGATCTGAAATTTTAACTTGAACAAAAATTTTCAATTAAATAATTTTCAAGAATAATGTCATTTCAACGCAAAATTTTTAATCATAAATATATAAAAATTGAAATTATTAAGTAAAATACATTAAATGTATTTTTAACATACGAGAAACCAACGATGAGATAACTAGGATTGTGTGGAATTGAAAATTAAGAAATACGCAATCCAAGGCCTGATGACACCTGGTAAATCATGGCACGACTTGGCCGCAAAGGCGCCTCTCCTCACTCTTTTGTAAGCAGACTGAAAGACAGAGAGAGAGAGAGAGAGTGTTGGGTGGTGTGGCGGACTATGATGATGGACTGCCCGACCGTCCAGTGGAGAGACCAGCCGGAGGGCGGCTCTTGTAAGTAGTAAAGAGGACTTGGCACTTTCGATCATTTTCCGACACAGTAGACCCATGCCCTCTCTCGCGGGGTTATTAATGTCTACCCGAAAGACAGTGTTTTAGAGTATACATCAATTACGTTCATATACCCCACGATCCCCTTCTCTTTATCTAATATGGGAGATGGGTCTTATACACTCGTCCGTCATACTCTCTCCCACCGAATCCATTGACGTCCTTGTCGAAAATCGGAACCTCCTCTTACTTATTTTTTCCACACGAAGCACTTAGCAGGAGATATCGGGACCTCCTCTTTCATACTTCTTCCACAAGAAGCACTTAGTAGGAGACATCAGAATAAGTGTCGAGGTTGGCTCTGATACCACTTGACACGAGATTATTACTCTCTGCCCAAAAGAAAACTTTTTAAGGTATGCAGTATCTACGTTTATATACCTCAAGATTCTCTTCTTTCTATCCGATACAGGAGATGGGTCTTATACACTCGTCTGTCACACCTCACATGAGCTAGAAATGTACTCGTCTCACGTGCCATGCTAGTCGACTCTAATCAATGTATATATATATTATTTATTTATATTTTTTTGATAAAAATGTACTCGTCTCACGTGACTTTTTTTCATATATTTTTTTAACATATAAAAAAAATAAATAAAAAATAAACTAATAAAAATAATTTATTTATTTATTTTATATTTCTAACTCATCTACTAATATGAGCAAAAGGACTTCTAAGATCTTATTATTCATTTATTATATATTTTATGATCTCTATTTAAATTTTTACAACAATTGTAAAAATGAAAAAAAATAAAAATATAAAATATAAGTATTTCTTGTAATTTCAAAATTTTTTTAATTTGATAATTAAAATCATAAAATATTATAATTTTTTTAATAATTTCTCTTACATATGTCTACATTTTTTTTAAAATTTATGTTATTTTTGTTATTATTACAGGAATGTAAATTAATTTTTGATCTACTTAATATACAAGTATTACCTTATCTATAATTATTTTCTAACCATAAAATTATCTATTTTCAATATTTTGTATAAATATTTATTTTTTTTGTATTTATACCCACTTAATGTGGGTAACAAATCTAGTTATTTATGTAATTATGTCAAAGTTGGATAAATTTATCCCCATTTTCGGCAATGATGACTATTATCAACCGTGCTTCAACTTTTTTTTTAATAATAAAAAATACCACATAATTATATCTCTCTCTTCTTTCTTTTTTTTTTTTTTCATCGTTTTATAATGAAAGTAGACAGGTTTCAAAATTTATCACTCTCAAAATTTGAATTAATAAGGAATTCAGCCCACTGGACAACCGGCGCGTCTCGTGACTCGGGGCCCAGGCAAAGCGTGCACAAGGAAAAAACACCCGAATTGTCTGGTCCATTTGGGTCAATAGATGGCCCAAGAACTCCACCACCCGCCAGCCCAGACCGTTGAAAAAAAGGTCCCGATCCCGATCATCCACGATGCAACACGTGTTAACGGTTATGTACCGAAAGCTGCAACCCATCTTGCGGGAGGAAACTCCAACGCGTTATAACTTCGGATGATACGATGATTTTTGTTTCCACTCACAGCCTTTGGGAAACGTACGAAACACTCAACTGACGAAAGGAACTGATAAATGAGGCTTCGTGGAAAACATCCTTCCATGGCCGGCGCCCATAAATTTTTTTTTTTTTTCTGTTTTTTCAAAACCGACTACACTCATCCATGCATCCGGACATAACATTAACAATACAAAAGTTCTTTTTTTTTTGTGTGTTTTATGGGATTTTGATGTGAAAGATAAATCCTTTTGTTATCCGAAAATAACGCTTATTTAATTGCAATGCAACAGAAGCATAGAGTATCTTTTGTTGATTGTTTGAATATTCTTTTGGGTGGATTACTGATGGGACCCCCCGATTGTTGAAATTGCAAATATGGCTAGTTGACTATGGATGATCCAGGAGTCAAGATCAGCCGTAGATGATGTGGATCTATTTCCGCGCCGCTACTCTAGTGGGGATACTTGGTATCTCCCCCCATTGATGGCCCATTATCGGACCCATTTGGGAGTTGGTGCCCCTCACCGATCCAGAAATCTGTTCCCCAGTAACCTGGAAGCCATGAAGTAAGTTCCCATCGATACCCTCTTGATCTCTTCTTTTCATTAGAATCATAATCTATCCTTAAACACCTGTTGGTTTTGGAATCTGATTTTTATTGTTAGGTGCATCAATTAATTGTCTTTTGTGTTATACGTACATGGTGGTTACTTTCAATTTCACTGTCAATGTTCTAATGGACGTCGAGGTGCGGTAACTCGCGGGTTGATTTCGTTATGAAATTCTATTCCGAAAGATTGTTTTTTATTTAATGCCTTTTCTTCAGTTAATTTAGTAGTCTTCTTTGGATTTAGCTGGTGTATTCGCTCTTTCGCCTTTGTTCTGAATTCATTTTGCTTATGTAACAGAGGAAGAAAGATTTTTGGGGTTTCTCTTTCTCTCATTCTTATAAACATGGCTGCTATTATGGAGCGTGCCGATGAAAATCTCCTTCCTGCTGTTTACAAAGAAGTTAGTGAAGCTTTTAGCGCCGGGCCATCAGATCTGGGGTATCTTACTTTCATAAGGAACTTTGTGCAGGGCCTATCATCACCCCTTGCGGGTGTACTAGTTTTAATCCATGACCGCCCTACAGTCCTTGCTATAGGGACGTTGTGCTGGGCCGTATCAACAGCTGCGGTGGGTGCAAGCCAGCGTTTCTTGCAGGTTGCATTTTGGAGAGCAGTTAATGGCGTCGGGCTGGCCATCGTGATACCAGCCCTTCAGTCTTTCGTTGCTGATAGTTATAAGGATGGTGTAAGAGGCACCGGATTTGGATTGCTAAGTCTGATTGGTAGTTTAGGTGGTGTAGGTGGTGGTGTTTTGGCAACAATTATGGCCGGTCAGCAATACGGGAACATGGCAGGATGGCGTTTTGCCTTCGTCATGATGTCGACATTGAGTTCGTTAATTGGCATTCTTGTTTTCCTTTTTGTCATTGATCCAAGGAAAACAATCAGCACCGTCAGTGGCACTGGCGAGAGTGTTGACAGGTACCAATCAATGGCTTGAGGTTATATAGCAGCATAACCTAACAGTCTTTGACGCCTAATTTCGATTGTACAAGATTTTCTGGCCCTTATTGTAGCAAACATATCGTTTTTTTTTATTTCATCAGCTCTTGGTTGCAGGGATGAGTTG
This sequence comes from Bruguiera parviflora, assembly GCA_019804595.1. Classification (NCBI taxonomy): domain Eukaryota; kingdom Viridiplantae; phylum Streptophyta; class Magnoliopsida; order Malpighiales; family Rhizophoraceae; genus Bruguiera; species Bruguiera parviflora. The sequence goes on along the minus strand of CM034047.1, from coordinate 997,740 downwards.
ATAGATAAGGGCAGTTCCAGTGCATCTTCTATTTGGAAAGAATCCTGGACGGCCACAAAAGCTGTTGTAAAAATCAAGACGTTTCAGATAATTGTCCTGCAAGGCATTGTCGGTTCTTTACCGTGGACTGCTATGGTATTTTTCACTATGTGGTTTGAACTGATTGGTGAGCGCATATACAAATTATATAGCACTTTATATAAACATTTGAAAGCTAAAAGGAAGAATTTTTGTGGTTTTGTTGATTCATCCACCGGAAATGTCAGCCAAAACAGAAGTGCATCTGCCATAATGCAAGACCCCATTTCCGTTTCATTTCATTGTTTGGTATAAAACACGATAATTATTGCAGATCATTGGTGAGAATGTATTGGTGGTTGTTTCATTTAACTGACTTGCCTAAGTATGATGTAATCTTGTCTGTTTTTTAGGCTTTGATAATAATCAGGCTGCAGCTCTCCTAAGTTTCTTTGCTGTTGGGTGTTCTTTGGGAGGCCTCCTTGGTGGATTGATAGCAGATAGAATGTCACATATATACCCTCGTTCTGGGCGTATCATGTGTGCGCAGTTCAGTGCCTTCATGGGCATCCCATTCTCCTTGTTTCTTCTTAAAATGATTCCACACTCGGTAAGCAGCTATTTCACATTTGCCGTTACCCTTTTCCTGATGGGCCTCACTATCAGCTGGAATGGCAGTGCGTGTAATGCTCCAATATTTGCTGAGGTGGTCCCAATGAAACACCGAACCATGATTTATGCATTTGATCGCGCTTTTGAAGGATCATTCTCCTCTTTTGCTGCTCCCTTGGTCGGAATTCTTTCTGAGAAGATGTTTGGTTATGACTCAAAGTCTATTGATCCGGGAAAAGGTTCTGCACAGCAAGCGTTTGCGCTGTCTAGGGGCCTTCTTTCAATGATGGCAGTTCCGTGGGGTTTGTGTTCTTTGTTCTACACTCCATTGTACTGGTATTTTAAGGATGATCGTGAAAATGCTAGAATGGCAAGTCTGAAAGATGTAGAGATGAAATAGGAGGCACCTTGAGGCACCTTACTTGGGTCCTCTGGCTGGTAGCCGGCAACACTTACTGGAGCAATTTTATGAGGATGAGCAAACTTTTCCTTTGAAGATTTCCATGTACTTGAAAAGAAAACACATCGTCTTTTGCTCAAATGAGAGACAGAAATACGAGTTATCACTGCCTTTTGAATCTCATTACTGACCAAATCAAAGAGTAACCAGCGAGGCTAGGGCTGCTGGTTAGACATCACTTTGGTCTTGTTTATACATGCCTGTAAACGGCCAGCCATAAGACTATTTCCACTCTTATGGTGCACTCCTAGAGCGCGTTTCTGTAACCTTGCGTCCATCTTTTTTCGCTCAAGATGTCTACGCTCCCAAATGATATCACCAAACTCCATCCTAACCCAACTCCGACGCAGTAAAATATGGCTTGCTTTTGGACTGCCACGATTAATGACAGCGCGATTGATAATTAATTAATTGTACGGCACGTTTACATAACAGTATTTGGAAAATAACAGAAAGAGAGATAGCATCATAATTTTTTTTTATATTTAATTTCATTTATTTGTAGAAACAAATAAAATAAAACTAATTCATATTATCTATTATTACCATATTGTCCTTTTTAGCATTAATGCATAAGGTTTTCTTTTTTCTTTTCGTCACCTTTACCCTCAAAACACAGAGGGGGAGGCGCTCGAGATGTTTTTGGGACTTGTAAGTGAATTTTATTTGCTGATGCCATTGGATAGTTCAAATACTTGGCGAGGAACATTTGCTATCTCTCAGAATTTTATGCTGGCCCCCGTTTCTCCGGTGTACGAAGATGGGAATTTCCTCAATCAACGGAATTGACTCAGCATTCTCTTGAAGCTGAATATGAAGAGAGCCCCCTAAAAGATGGAACGTGGAATCGGATGTACGCTGTTCAGTCATTTATAGAAAAGAGAGCGTGGAATAAACTCAAACAATCAAGCCAGACACCTAAGTATGCTCACATCACCTAGGAAGAACAATTAGCACACGATGCCCACACTACACGACTGATCAATCGGACAGAGAACACCATACAATCGCATCACAGAAGGTACAATCACATACAAATTGTCTATGCACCAATTGCTCGGTCCTCCAGAAACTACAGACCCCAGGTCCACCCAGAAAACAAAAGAGGATGACAGAAAAAATTTTTCAGAGGAGATGGCAATCATGGGCGTTCAAGCATTGATAATGTAAGTGAATTGACACTTTTTGCCATCCAAGAAAGTTTACAGACACCGTGCGAAAAAGGTTTGCCCCACATACCCTCCAGCCATTGCTCTTCTGACATTAGACTCAAACATCTTTGGGTTATCCCTCAACACTGCAGCAGCATCATGGTTAAGGGGATCTTCGTAATTAGGTTCCTGCACGAAAATTTTGAGGACAGCATCAGACCTGAGAGACAACTTGGAGAGAGCAAGGTAAAGGAAAAGCTGCAGGGTTTTGAACACAAAGTCAAATGAGAAAGAAAGAGAAAAAGACAGATAGACAGACAGGCACAGAGAGAGGCTCAGATACCAAACAGGTGCAAGGTCATAAAGATTTACTTCAGCAATATTAACTAATACCGTAAAAAGATGAAATAATCCATAGATGATAGTGTTAATGTTGAGAACAGGTTTCCAATCTTCTCGCAAAATGTTGAGGCAGACATTTCCTTCCAAGTCAATGTTTGGATGGTAAACCTGTGAGTAGAACATATTCAATTATCTAAAACATATAATTAAGATCCAATCGTGACAATTTCATGGAGCATTCACAAGTTGGATTTAAAAAATAAAAAAAGGAGGTAACTAAGCAAAATTAACCAGCTGATCTACCTTGGTCTTGCACTTGACCTTTGGTGCTTCATGGGGGTAAATGGGGGAGACCTGGAAAGAGAACACAAATGTTCCTCCTCTGCAACACAAATTAGAAAAACATCTTGGTAAATAACTGTTTCTAAAAGGGTTAGATCATATAAATAAATTTAAAAAGAAATTCATGTTTATACTCAAAAGACAAGTTGTTCAAGAAACATCTCCTTACAAGTAATATCCTTCATCTGGTCGAATTGAAACTTCGAAGTTCATGAGGTCATCCTTGCCATTGGGGAATGATATGGTGCATGATTTAGGTAGGTTCAGCTCAGATATATCTGCAAGGTGCAAAAAACAACAAATTGATATAAGAGAAAGAAGGAACTGAACTTACAAGTTTCACATCAAACAGGCCATAGAACCAGTAAAAGAAACTCTCTCCCAGTAAAACACATGATATTTAGATGATTCCATTCCTCTTAACCCAAAAAACCAAAGGAACAATACAATCCATCTCCTTAAATTTGCCTCTTGTTCTTGCAGGTTAAAGTTAAAAATTTACTGTTGTGCTGATGAATTATCTGGCTGAACAGAGATTTTCAAAAACCAACAGAAAAAGGCAACCTAAAGTTGACAATAACGACTTTTTCTGCCATTAAAACTAGAAAGAAACTATAGAAATATGCAATCACTGAAAGTAAGAGACAAACCCTTATGAAGACGCAATTCTCCAGCGGTTTGCTTTTTCATTGGTGGCCCTCCATTGGCATTCTCTGCAAGCTTCCTCTGCTTTTCCTTCAATTTAAGCAGTCCAATCATAGCTCCTAAATCAAAACCGACCGATGATCAACCAGCAGAGCTCAATCATGATCATCTCCAATAAAAGATTTCAATTATCAAGATATTCAGATCACAACAAAAACAGTTAATCAATCAATCAATGAAATAAACCTGCATGACACACCCACGTGCTCAATCAGCTAAAAGATTTATGATTGTCTATGGTAATTCACTAGCTCAGGGGCATCTTGGAAACCCACTTCAAGAAATGACAAATTAAACTAAAATCTCCAATGAGATCGAGAACTTCAGTGCCGTTTCCAATAAGAGCTAGGCTTGAATATACTTTTCGATCAAAAATCCGCACAAAACAAACAAAAATTAATCCAAAAAAAAAAAAATTGCCGAATTCGTTGGCTGTCCTGCTGCTTACATACAAATACCCAATCAGCGATTATATATCGTTGAAACAATCATAAGCAGAGTCAAATCAGCTAGAAACCCCAACCGAAAAAAACAATTAGACAAAACACAGGAAAACCCAAATAGAGAAAAAGCTAAATCGAGGGCCCAAAAACAGAGAAAATGCCAAAAAAGTTATGAGTTAGAATTGGAGGCTACCTGTTCGCGGAAAGTTCCAAGAGTGATAAAGAGGGAGATAAAAGAAGGCAGTGATTAAGAAAGGAGACGAGGGGGTAGATGGGTTAACATTGACTCAATTTTGCGAGTTTCTTTTGCATACCAAAAAAACGCATTCCCTTCAATAAGCTATAGTCGCATTGAAAGTCTCGGGAACAAATTTCGGTGAAAACAAATAACCAAAATTAATTAATTAATTAATTAAACCTTATTAACATTTTAATGGTCTTAAGGTTGAAGTGACAAGTTAAATTCAGTTAATAAAAATATTTACTAATCCCAAAGTAAAATTAAAATTTATTAATATTTTAATCATTTTAGGACGAGAGTCTACAAAATAAAATTAAAATTAAAATCAATTAACTCAAAAAATTATTAATATAAAAAATAAATTAAAATTTATTAATTTTATAAAAATACAGTATATTTTTACTCACATTTTTTTAATATAATACATACATAATATTACATCATATTAATTTTTTTTTGAATTTTTTTATTTTAATTAAATTTCATTTAATTTTTTTCTTTGTGTCTAAAATTAAATTAATTTTAATTACATTTTACCTGAATTAAATTAAAATTTTCTTATATATTTCATCTCGATACTTAAAGCAATGGTTAATATTGAAATTTACGACTCGATCGGTTAGAGAATAATCTCTAAAAGAGAACTTGAGTCTTACCGGCGGAAACAGAAGGATTTACGGAGAAGATTTGCAAGACACTAAAATCGCGGGGAACATTCAAGCATTCCGTCAATGCCATTGACTCGATAGAGTCAAATGAGCAAGCTTCCCCACCGGATCAGAGTTATGAACTGTCATGATCATTCAACAGAGTGTTTGCTTGTTGTAAAGTGACTCCCACAGACACACACACACACACACACTCTCTCTCTCTCTCTCTCTCCCGGCGGTGCGCGAGGGGCTTTGAGAGAGATGATTAAAGCCCCATGTGGGCGTCACTGGTCCATAACACCGGGTTTTTTTTTTTTTTTGTTATTATTATTATTATTTTAATTTTTAAATGGGAGATCCACAATAAGGTTAGAGGAGGTTAGACGGGGCAGAAACATTCATAGAATTGCATAAGCCATTTCAGTGAAGAATTGAAAATCACCTGTAAGGCAGTAAATTTTGGTACGGACACAACCCTATTATTTAGTAAGCAAATGTTTCTCATATTGCGCGGACCACGTACGTCCTTGTTAGCATTTGAGTACCAAGAAAAATAACAAGAAAAAAAAAAAAAAGGGCTCAATGTCAATTGCATGATTGCATCTTGCAATGCTACACTTAGGATGTGAAAGATGTCTGCATAACAATCTCAGCCGATTGATTGACTTTCCTTGTTTTTTTTTTTTTTTGGATCCTTTATATTTGTTGAGGTGGGAAAACATTAAATACCTATGTGTCTATTGGCAAAATTAAAAAGTAAGCATTATTGCAAATTATGTTTTTTGAGGTGCTAGTTTGATTTGGTAATTTAATATGTTTTTTATTGAGTTAAATTCAAATTTTTATTCGAACATTTATTTTAATAAAATAAATTTAAAAAATTTAAAATACAATACTAAAAAATTCATTCATATTAATATTAAATATAAAAATATATTTAAATTGAATAGTACTCAATTAATAAATTTTTTTATAAAAAATTTGAATAAAAACAGCAAAAATGACTCCGACAATAGATACAAATAATTGCTCTAACTTGCATGTTGTGAAAATTGAGTCCCATGTATTTTTCAACGGCCATGGAGCAAGTTCTTCAGACGCTATGTATGTCAGCTTACATGAAATTAAAGACGTTATATATGTCCCATGGTGTATGGTATTTACTTTTCATGCGAGTGATTTGTGGTTTTCATGTACGAACTGGCTCAGGCCCATTTATGCAGAGAACCCTGTAGCCTCTGTTCCAATTCAATGGCAACTTGACATAAGCCACCTAGTCCCCACCTAGTTGCATTATGTAAACTGAAAAATCTCGCTACAAAGAGAAAAGGGCTTAGACATAATGGCATCTCGCCATCATTTACAGGGGAGAAGCAGAGGCCTTTGGAAAAGGATGCTGGAGAGAAGACTATTGCCAGGCTGGATAAATTAAGAAATTCAAATGGATCATTGCCTACATAAAAAATCCGGTTAAATATGCAGAAAATAATGCAACGTGACGCCGCTGTCTTTCTCATACAAGAAACATTGGAAGAAGTTATAATGCTTTACATTGAGCAATATCTGTATCCTTCAAAACACGAAGTCCTTTGTTCCTCAACACACCAAAAGATATCAGAACTTGCAATTTTTTTCCTTTTTTCTTCTTCCATCTGTTTTGCAGCTTATGCAGGATGTCAGCTGATTGACAAGGCATGGGAGAGTTTTCATGATGTCGAGTTGAGAGATCGGAGTTTGATATGGTATATTGATGTTGAGAAGGAGCATATCAGTTGATCAAGTAATTTGATATTAGATTGATTTTTTATGTCTTTTTAAGGAACTCTGACTTGATTGAGACTATCGAATTGGAAAACCTTTTGATTAATGCTTGTATCACCGTGCATTCTGCTGAAGCCCGTAAAGAGAGCAGAGGAGCACATGCCCACGAAGACTTTCCAGTTAGTTACAGCCGTCTGGTCATTTTATTATTTGGCTTTTCTGCAAAATTTTTTCTGATGAAGTTGATTTAATGTTTGCAGAAGAGAGACGATGAGCACTGGGTGAAGCGCGCTTTGGGGTAAGTCCTTTTCAACCCTCTTCAGAATTATGTAATGAGTATTGGCTGTAGATCTGTTATTGTCACAGAACAAACTCAAAGCTGCACTAAGAAACTTGATTCGTCATGAGGAGGGATTGAGTCTGCCATTCTGCTTTCTGACAAGCAAGTAGAATCTCCTGAGTTTGTCCGTGGTGTACGGTGAGGCATTCTGACGTAAATCCATACAGAAACTGAAGTTTGATTCATTATAATGAGGAATTGAATCTGTTTTTCCATGGTTCTGACAAGCATACAGAAACTCTCAAGTTTGACCGCGGTATATGGCGGGGCATTCTTATGTTGTAAATCCAATAACATGAGCTTTAAGCTCAAAAATATCTCAACACACGGATAATGTGTATCTCATCGGTGGATGGAAAATGAAAGTTACTCTTCAACCAAAGGAAATAATAGGAGGATACGATACGTACTAGTGCTCTATCCATTGTTCTTAGTCAATTTCTGACTTATGGATGATTCAACATTATTTAAAAATAGCGAAAAATTATTAGAGGATCAAAATAATTTCCTTACCATTCATATATGTTTTGCGCATTTGACATGCAGATATTGGGAGAATGAGAAGGGTCGACTTGATTACAGGCCAGTTCACATGAATACATTGGATGATGAGGTTGAGTCATTCCCACCAAGGGCTCGTGTTTATTAATGCATTTGCTCGTTAAAGAGTGGTAATTTTGTATGGAGATAGTTAAAAAGAATGCAATAATCCAATAATGGTGAGAAACAAGTGTAGGCAACAATTTCTGTGGGTGCCTTATTTTGGCAAATATTGTAGCGTTAGGAAATGCCAATATTTCAAAACTTTGCACATATCACGAATTCTGTATTCGTAACTGTAAGTTAAGGGGGCGATTGATATATTGATTGTGTGATGATCATATGTATGATTGGGCTTCCGCTTAACACGTTAAACGTATTACGGTCGTCGGTTTCTCGGGGACAGTGTACTCCGATCGCAGGCTTGGCTACTTTGCTTTGATATGCTTTAATGTGACAATAAAATGCTGCGAGCTGCAAATCAGGACTTACTAGACATGGCTTCAGTTCTCGTTTTTCTTGAAAATTTCTTGAGAAAAATGACAATTCGTTAGATGGGGTGCAGGAATGATTGCATTCTTGTTAATGGAATTGATCATGCAACGGTTGAGGATCAAATATTATGTTTTTTTTTTCTTTTCCCGGGGGGGTGGGGGTGGGAACAACAGTATTTTATGTTGCTCATACCATGTGTATACTTGATTGGATTAGTTATCCGATTAAGATTTCTTCAACTGTGGTGCAAAACATTCTTAAACACTTATTGCTTTTGGGAACTGAACGTCCGAGAGGAGGGGGAAAGATGCACGCAAAATCTTGTCATATGTTAGTGGATACTGTGCTGTGATTTTGATGCGTGTATCATTACGCATACACTCCATTAAAGGGAAAAAGAAAGTCCAATCATCTACACCAACTGAATGGACTTGATTTAAGACATCATTGCATTCTTTAATACTTTGTATTATTGTCGTTTTTTTATGACTAACGGACAGTATTTTGCTGCTAAAGCTACGAACTTCCAGCAAGAAGTGATAATTCTAATGAGTTGGTTACTTGATGGTGCCTCCCACTACGATTGAAATAATATGCCTATTTCAGTGTCCAAATTCAAGATAGTTGGAGACGCCACCCAGCGCAGCTAATTCTTATTACCGCCACTAGCAATTCTACGTGTCTTTTCCACGATAAGCAGCCTTGGATCGCAATATCACTTCAATAGAACCTAGGATTGAAATATCTGGATTTTTGTGAACCATGCGCACAGAATCGTTTTTCGTTTTTTATTTTTCGGTGAACAAAAATGAGAGGCAGGTAGGTTGCCTCACACTCCGGACAGAAAGAAAAGGGAAGCTTGTGGTTTTTTTTTTTTTTATTTATGTAATTTAAATAAACAAACTTTCTGGTACTTGTTTCATAAGTCAAAGAAGAGAAATCATCTGTTATGGTTAAAATACGTGGTTATTGGTTCACTTATACTTGAAATGAGAGGAATAAACAACGAAAGGAAAGCCATTCCCGTTTGTTTAGTTAATAATCACCGTCATGTTCGGATAAACAATATATGTACAGCCACTCTCTGCTAACCAACGTACCGCTGCTTCGGGTACGAGGAAGATCCAAGCAGCTTACTAATAAACCAAACGATGATGGGGTCATAGATCTATAGTCTTGGAATGGACAAGAGACACACGCCAAGGGAATCGCTTTCCCTCTTTTATTTTTTAGTTTTTATTTTTTAACTGTAAATTGTATTAATACTTTTAGAGCATCAATGCAGAAGAACAACCCATAAGTCATCAGGGGCTCGAAGGCACTGCTCGAAAGGCCTATAAGATCAGAACAAAAAACGGACGTCAGTGATTCAAAATCAAAGCATCCACTCGACCCCTTATTTAAAATCACGCTAACCAAGTCATTTGATAAGGGAATTACTTCCACACATACATAAAATACTAATTAGATAAACTTTATGCATTGGGTTTATATATTATGTCAGCGACTCTCAACAGTTAAACTCAATGGATCAAAACTCTTCAAACATTAATATTAAATATATGCAGAACTTAAGCAATAATAACGACATCATAACTTAATGAATATACATATGGTACTTTCCCCACTCAGAGAGACAAGTGCATGAGCATGACAATTGCAATTTATAAACACCCTCAGGATAGATAATTATCAACTGCAATGGCAAATTCAATTTTATGATAGAGACTGATAAAAAAACTATAAATATAGGTTATGTAGAGATGTTATTTTAACAAATTGGGTTTGAAAGGTCGCTGCTTCCGTTTTCGGCCGCATTCTCATTATAGATACACACACGCACTCCAGACTCACAGCGGCCCAAGAGGTTTGTATGTGTATCCATTTATGTGAAATTGCATGTGCATAGGGCGCATATTGACATAAGAGCTGGGCTTGAGGTCTCTATTTTACTATGCCGAATAGTAAGACAAACTAATGCACAATTAGTGCATATCCTCTTCGGCCACTTTCAGATTGATTCGTCAACCTGGGGGCAACTTTTCTGGGGTGATTAAGCATGACCCCATGGCCTAACCCAAGCTTGCTATAATTTAGCCGTCGCTCCAGCCCCCCACACCACCTTAAGCCTAGAAGCTCGAGGAAGGACGCACCCAATCCCATATCTCCGTTGATTAAGTTAGGCCTATTTAGAAGGAATTACGGATTAGTGGCTAATGGGATTTCGTGCCCTGCGCAATATGGGCATCCAGCATCATTTTTACCAACAAGGGAGTTTTAGTTTTAGCAGCAAGAAAAAGAAAGAAAATATTATTGGCGTCCATACATGGGCAACGAGTTGAGCATGCTTTGTGGGGTCAACAATTAATGTCACTTTCAATATCATCGTAAACATGACCAATAATAAAGGATGTATGAGGTGGTGGGGTTCCACTTTTCATTAAGGTAAACATGGACTAGACTACAATAACTTGAACCTAATCAAACGGCCAACACCATATAATTGTGAAACCAATTGTCCGGTTCTTAAAAGGGATTAAATTAATTAACAAAATTGCTGTGAGAACGTGAATAATATGGTCTCGCTTGATTAATTCGGATGAATTCTCTCGGACAAATCGGAACTGGGTTGATGAGCCCTTGAGCCTAATTAACCAAGCTGCTGTGAATTTTTTGTTTTCTCTGGACTTCTATGAATTGCAAACTTTCAATTGTGCGATGCGTCAACAAATTTCTGACAACTTTAGATCTTAGATGTTACGGTGCTGACGTGGAGCCAGCACCAGGCCATGAGGCCCACGACAAACTTTACGTGGAGTTGCTTTCACTGAGCCCACCATTTCCAGCTCCTGCCACAAAATATCATTCACCGTTACTTTTTTTTTTTTTTTTTCCCGTTGTCGGTTTTCGGTTGGTCCAAGATTGCCTTCGGCAGGACCCACTTCACCACTTTTACCTCATTTGTCAGAGGCAATTGGGACCCACAAGGTCATTGAGGGCCCACTAACCGTCCTAAATGAACGGACACTAAAAATGCAAATCCCTTCACTTGCGCCCAGAAAGGCCTCTCCACCGTTCTAATAGTGCACTGCCTCTCTCCTTTCCATTCTCTTTTTATCTCTACTTTTTACCCTCAACTCAAGTCACCGTCTTCGAGTCTTGATCGAATTGGAGACCGAAGGCTCGACTGTAAAACCATAAAGGGCAATCCAAGGACACTCGCCATTTGCCAATGCACACATTCCAAAGCAGTTTACCTTAACCAAGGCTGAGCACTGGCAGTGACGTCACTGAGCTGCTTGATGTACACCTGTCAGAATTTTAGAGCCGCTAGGACTCATCTTGCTAGGAGTGTATTTAGACTAGGAAATGCTTTAATTAGGGACGATTCATGAATATTTGCGCCCGTGGACCAACTGATGTCTCGTCCAATCTTTATTCTTAACCACATTATTGTTTCCATAAACATATCAATATTATTATTATTATTATTATTATTATTATTATATCATATGATATTCCAAAAGAAAAGAACATAATAGATCATCCAAAAAAAAAAAGGGCAAAATATAGGAAAATGCAGCGTATTTTGCTTTGTTAGATAAGATTTTGCATCGTGGTGGGCGTCATTCTGAGAGTAAAAGTGACCCAGCCCATTTTGGGTGACGCGGACGCTCTATCCCCAAAACGGACGGTGAAGATTTCCTTGCGCTGACCGACCGAGAAGATCACAAAACAATGACGTCATGGAGACGGCGATGTGGACGCGCGCCGTATAATATTGACGTGTCACGACGAAAATGGAGGACGGACCCTTAATTGGCGCTTGCACCCCTAGCGCGGCGGGGCGTGAATAAAAAATGAGTGGTACACGGTGGAATTCGATTACGTGATGTTGTAACAGAGGGCAGGTGGGTCCCGCTAAAGCAGGAGCCACGTCACAGACTCTCCAGACTGACCCCACCCTCCGACTGCGAAGAGACAGCGTAAGCTGCTTTAGTACTGCAGTCTAGTCTACACGAAGAAAGAAGGGTAGTAGAGTACGCACCGTTTCGTCATCCCTGCCACGCCCTCCAAAATTTTTTTTTGAATTTATTTCATTTGATTAGTTAAAAAAATGGAAACCACTGAGGCCCACGGTTCTTTTGGACAGACTTTAATGAACGTTCTTCCCCCCGGGCTTTGTGATCTATAAAGATCTATATTTCTATTCCCTAGTAACACACACCCCCCCCTCTCTCTCGCTCTTTCTCTCTTTCTCTCTCTCTTTGGGGCCGAAACTCTTACCGGCCTTCCGTGGCTTGAGCCTATACAAGCTGTGATCTGTGGTCCCGTCGTTTCTGGGTCTCCACTTGTGTGAATGTACCACTCTTTCTCTGGTGTCTTTTTCAGTGTAATATTTGACCCGTTCGATTCACAACTTACTGACAACTGGTTTCGCGGTTAATGTGAGTTTTGCAGTTGACTTCCCGGCGAAACTTGGCCGGAGGAGAATGGCATATATGTGCGCCGATAGTGGGAATCTAATGGCAGTAGCCCAACAAGTCATCAAGCAAAAGCAACAGCGAGAGCAGCAACAACACCACCACCAGCAACAACAGCAACTCCTGGGCCTCACTTCCTTGCCCCTAAATCCCTGGCCCACTACAATGTCGACTAATCCTAATCTGGGTTTCGGGCTTACCGTAACAGGTTTCTCCGACCCGTGTCAGGTTCCTGGGGGCGGAGATGCCGGAGACCCGGGTTTCCAGTTCCCGCAAATGGAGCACCACCACCACTCGGGTGGGTTCGGGTTCTCGGATTTCGGAAGCGGGGCTTCTACGGAGTTCGACTCGGATGAGTGGATGGATAGTTTAATGGGCGGTGGAGACTCAACGGATAGTTCGACTCTTCTATCTGGTTGCGATGCGTGGCATAACGATGCTGCCGATTTTTCTCTCTACGCTCCTGATCCGTTTGTCGCCTGCCCGAGTCGACTCAGTGTGGCTTGCTCTCCGCCGTCTGATCTAAATCGAGTCTTTTACACCGAAACTACCAAGAGCCACGACCAAATTCAAGTTCCAGCCTGGGCACCATCGCCTCCTCCTCCCCAAGCCGCGGATAAGGACGTCGCACCAGCAGACCCTTCGCCACCAAAAGCCCTCGAAAACGACGCTGCTTACTTGTCGGCAAGTTCACCAGAAATTGAGTCAGCACCGCCGCTTTTAAAAGCCCTGCTCGAGTGCGCTCGACTAGCCGAGTCAGACCCTGAGCGGGCCGCAAACTCACTTGTTAGACTCAGAGAATCAGTATCTGAACGCGGCCATTCAACTGAGAGAGTGGCTGTATACTTTATCGAAGCTTTACACAGCAGAGTTTCGTCAGTACAAGCAGATAAGAGCACGACCAAGTTCCAAACTACAAGTGAGGAATTTACACTCTCATACAAAGCGTTGAATGACGCGTGTCCTTATTCAAAGTTTGCTCATCTAACAGCGAACCAAGCAATACTAGAAGCCACGGAGAAGGCAAGCAAGATTCACATAGTGGATTTCGGGATTGTTCAAGGGGTTCAATGGGCGGCTCTCTTACAAGCTCTGGCTACCGCCAAGGCTGGAAAACCCGCTAGAATTCGGATCTCGGGTATACCCGCTCCGGCTTTGGATAATTCTCCGGTGGCTTCGCTGTTTGCTACGGGTAATAGGCTTCGCGATTTTGCAAAACTCCTGGATTTGAATTTTGAGTTCGAACCCATCTTTACCCCGATTCAGGAGCTCAACGAATCGAGCTTTCGGGTTGACCCGGACGAAGTTTTGGCCGTTAATTTCATGCTTCAGTTGTATAATTTGTTGGACGAGACTCCAGCTGCTATCGAGACAGCGCTAAGGATGGCCAAATCATTGAACCCAAAGATCGTTACTTTGGGTGAATACGAAGCCAGCTTGAACCGTATTGAGTTCTTGAAACGGTTCAAGAACGCTCTAAGATACTTCTCCGCGTGGTTTGAATCTGTTGAGCCGAACATGAAGAGAGAGTCGCCGGAGAGGCTTCAAGTTGAAAGATTGTTACTGGGTCGCAGAATTGCTGGTGTTGTTGGGCCAGAGAAGCCGGGATCAAGAAGAGAACGCATGGCGGATAAAGAGCAATGGAGGGCTTTGATGGAGAGTTCGGGTTTTGAATCTGTTGCTCTCAGTCATTACGCAATGAGTCAGGCTAGCATACTTCTATGTAACTACAATTATAGTCCTTCGTATTCGCTGGTAGAATCTCAACCGGGGTTTCTGTCTCTAGCTTGGAACAAAGTGCCACTACTCACTGTTTCCTCATGGCGCTGATGAATTTGGTGGCCCGGCCTTGGCTTTGCTTCAAGTTTCCACCCCGTATTTTTTTTCTCTGGTGTGAAACAAATCAAATGTCTATGCCCCATTGATGGTTTTCGTGGTGTCACTTGATCAATTAGAAAGCTACTATATGTTTGATTACCATTAGTTGCTGTTGCAAGCCCTTCTTCTCTAGGTTTATTTAGGCTAATTACCTAGATGTTAATCGCCTTCTGTTTGGTCTTAGTCTTTAGGTGTGTATGGTTTCCCTTTGTGCTTCTTTGTCTCTCTCTGTTTTTTTTTTTTTTTTTTTATCCTTTTCGCTGGGTTTTTGATTTTTGTTAGAGTGTTGTAATTTTACCATCGCAAGTGTATAAAGCAAGGGAAACGAAATCGAAGAAAGAAAATGAAGGGTTTTTTTCCCTTGGGTGCTTGTAGATTTGAAATGATAACGAGTTATTATTTGCCTGTGTTGTATCCATAATTAATTGCAATAGTATTTAGAAAGAGAAAGTGGACGCAGAAAGCAGGGTAGGCCATGAATTTCTGCAAATAGTAAATGGTGTGTCCTCCCTCTAACTAATGTTAGATGCAGGCCCATATGGGCTTTAGAAGTCTGTGATCACTGTTAATTGGCAGTCGATGGAGACTGGCTCAGGGGTCTCTGTTAACAAGCAAATTGTTTTGATGCAGACCTCGACTTAATGCAGTATAGTTTGCGTTGAATGATCTAGCAGAAGATCTTTTGATTTTTCTTATGTTATTAGTCAACTCGTTATTATCGTGTAGCTTCTCCTCTTCTCAGCCATCATTTTCCTTCTACCCTATTGTATTGAAAGCGACCCGAATTTGCTCAGCTATCCGAGAACCACTCGGCCAGACTCAGCAGTGGATGCTTGACTTTGTTGTTCCTGGTCCAAGCCATCGTAACCATTCTGGATCATTCTTGAGATAGTTCACGAGCATCGAAATTTCTGATCTGCAAGGGGCCCCAATAAGAATAGGATGTGCAGCACATTCCAGCTCACTGCTGCTTTCTGCTATTTTTCGTTTAGTTAGGAAGGAGGAGGATTCGGATTGCTTTATAGGAATGTCTCTACAAGGTTAATCAGTTTCTGCTGAATAATAATGTTGTTGTAGTTGAGGTTATAGGCTTCAATAATGCCGTCGTCTCGCCTTTCGTGGGAAACCCCAGAGATCAAATTCTCGTCTCGTCCGGATGGTTAACTTTTTCTGTGGTTCCAAACAATATATCTGAATTGGTATGTAATCCCGAGGGAATCAAAGAGAACCTTGTCCGGTAACGTTTGCCGTTTATGAGAAACAAGTTTGTTATTTGCTTGCATGTGAATCATACGACGTGAATTGTCCAGCATGAAGATGATGTGTAAAGGTTTTGTTTTCTTACACTTTTCTACATTCCCACCACGGGGTGGCCCCCCGTTTGGCAATTAATATTGACTGCTCTAAATGGCCCCGTTACTCGAAAAATAAGCACCATTCACAATTTGCAGATCTTTTTAAATTCTTTCCCAATTACCCCTTATTTACACTGCAATTGACCATTAACCTATAATCGATGATTATTTGATCTAGATATAGCTTCTTCTTCGGTCTTCTACTTCTTAAACAAGTCAAATTGTGCAAAATAACAGCGGAAAGCATTTGAGACACAATGACTTAAGTCTGCCCGTCAAATAAATAATGAAGCTCAGGGGGAATCTGCATTATGCTCTATCAGGTTTCCGCAAGCGTAAAGCGGGCAACAAAATTAATATACGGAACCAACATCATGCTTGCACGACGCTAATGAAGTACAGTTATGCACCCCTGCACAGCTCTACTCCCCCACAAACCGTGAGAATTCTCTCACTATGTGGGATGTAATATTGGCCTTCGCTCGGGGTTTTTGGCGGTGGCCACTGGTGATTTTTCCAGCTCAATGGCCCACACCGTGGGCTGTCCTTACGTGAGTATTTCCAAACAAGTGACCATAACGCACAATGAACCGAAGAAGAACCGAGAGAAAACTTTCAACAACTAATGAATATGGACGCGTTTCAAACGTGACTTTGATAGTTACACGGCCTTCCACTTTTATTTGTTTAGTTTTTAGTTTTTAGCGTTTTTTTTTTTTCCTTAATTGTATTTCTCAAATCGGAACTTCAACGGCTACGGAAATGTCGGGAACAGGTCCGAAATGTATAAGGAGGGAAGGGACAAATTATTTATGTGGGCGGCGAGGGATTGTGTCAGAGGGGATCTAACACGAATGTGCTCGCTGGCGCTGGATGGCATTGCAACAGTCGGTGGTCCCACTTATTAGCGTAGCGATGGAGAAATTGCAACATGGACGGGTCCACTCGCCTGCGCAATTACATGCTGACACATCTTAAGTGGGTCACTAAATTTTATTAAATAATTACTAAGAATAGTTAACCGGATCATTAGTTAAAAATTATTTACCTATCTCTAGCAGGTTTATTGCTTTTTGACACAATAATTCAGGATTCTGATGTTTCTGTTTTTTTTTTTAAATAAAAATATGTCACAAATATATTAATTAGTATATTTATGAGTCAAAATTAATTTATTAAATAACGAATAATAATGATAAATTATAAATTTATATTAAAGTAAATAAATAAATAAATATATATATATATATATATATTTAAACACTAATCAAACTCTTACCTTAGGTAGTGAATCTTGAAGTTACCTAATGGTCATTTTTTTAAACACTAATCTAGTCAACAATCAATACTAAATTTTAATCATGTAAATGGATTTAAAAAAAAAAAAACTAAACGAGTATATGAAATTAAATGTAAAAATACAACAAATTTGAGAAAAAAAAATGGATTAATAAATTCTAAAGATATACTTACTAGTCAGATCAATTAAAAGTTGAACTTCTTAATAGTTTTTCTTCTTAAATAAACTGAACTCCTTTTTACTTTTTTCCAGAAGGGAAAAAAAAAAAACACAAAGCAGAAAGTATCTGCTTCCTGGTTCAGCTCATGAAGCTGTTGAGAACCAGATATGATGAGAAAATGAATCTCACTAAGAAGATCAAAGTTCTTCTTTTTAAAAATTAAAAGCTAAAAATATCACTATGGAAAGGAGAAATAAAAAAAAAAAACAATTGTTTTCGATAGAAAAACCAAATGAACAAATAAAAAAACGTATATGCATAAAACTGGACGGCACAGAAAGAGAGCCGGAAGCCTTTTTCTATCGATAAAAAAGCTTCATGTCCGTTACATACGTTGCAATCAACATGTGACTTCAGCCGCTACCGACGTGCCGGTGCCACATGTGAGGGTCACGTGCAAGAGCCCAAAGCCAAGTCTCCAGTAACACGAGGGTCCTGTCAGTTCTGTGCGAATGGGGCTGTGTGAATGGGATTCATTGAGCAACTCCAAGCCCGGACCATCCGGCGTATGAGCATTGGGCCTGACCAGAGCTGGGGTTCAGGCAAGTGTGCAGACGGGTCTAACAAGTACAACAAAACTTGACCCAAGAGCATTTTGGGAAGCGAATTCTCGCGGCCTGCACGTGCCGTTTGTTGACAAGGTCTTGCGTCAAATCCAATGTGCTTTGCTGAGATAACGCAACAACCAAGGAAAAGAATAGATCCCCTCACGCGTGTCGTCCACTTCTATCTCTATCACCGCCAGCCACACCTACAACCTAATATTCAAAACAGAGGTTGCAGCTCAGCCACGTAAACTCATCTCAGCCTTCCATTTTCAGACCATTCTTTGATCATGTTCGTCCATCTTACAAAACCCTTTATATAAATGGTGATGCGAGCCCTCTCTCTTCTCCATAGAGCCGATCTCTTCTTTCAGGGGCGGTCTCAATTCTGATCCATCTTCTTGTAGATCTATTCACCATGGCTCGTCCTAGGGGCGCGTGCTTCTCTCCGCCGTTTAGATCGCTTCACGATCTGCACGTCAATGGTAGTTTTGCGTGGTGAGGGGAACTTCATCTATGCGAGCGTAACCGTGGAAGCTGTTGCTCGATCCTATTCAAGGTAGTTAAGCTTACGTTTAATTAATCTTAGTATGCCGATTACGCTTTTAATTGCCTTAGTTCTTCAATTTCTTCTGTTTTATTGTAGATCGGCTATTGCGGCTTCTGCCCGCCTTGAATCAATCCCTGACGCGGTTGTCGTTGTCGCTCACGGTGGTCTGAAGTCTCCGTTCCGTGTATCTATAAGAGCATGAGGTCGGTTATCGCTTATCCTATTCTATTGTCCGCGTTTTGTGCCCGCGGACGGCCGCAGCGGATGTTTCTGACTACGGAGAATCTAATGGCTGGATGCGATGTGTGATATGTTGATTGATCTGAGGAGTTCGAGGTGGGATCTGTTGTTATTTATGTCTATGGATGTAGAAGATATCTAAAGGACTGAGCCTAATTTCGTGGCGAGGCTGAGTCCTTGTGTAATATCTCTGTCATCCGACCTTTGCCATGACAGGTGCGCTTGCTTGGCAGGTCACCCCCAATCTTAATAAAGAAAATCGTTCTTGTGTTTTCGAGGGGGGTTCGCACGGGGATTGCCCGGGTTCCCTTCTCACGCGTGTGTTTTGTGTCTGTCTCTGCTTAATTATCTTATCTCGTCTCCCTGGAATTCATTACCTACCAAGCCCGCATCCCCAGTTTCAGAGGAATGGGTCCGAGTCAACAACAGCAAAGTAACCAAAACCGGTCCACAATTGCCTAATTTCACCGGCAGGCGTTTCCAGGAAGGTATTGCTTCAATATTCCTCTGATTCTTGTTTCAGTTCATCCGCTCAGTTCAAGCAAATCATTTCATGGTCTACACGTTCTCAAATTATCTATGGTGTGTGTCGCTTAAGTATTAAATTCGCTTGTCATAATATTATCTTTACCACATGCTTAGTGTGACACATCTAATGGGGAATCAAGAAAAAATAGATTCTAGCCTCTTGTAAAAGAATAACACATCTTAGCTGGGAACTTGCAAATCAAACAAACTAAGTTAATTTTGCATGAAAGAAACAGTAGCAAAGTTGAACCATTCGCTGTGATACACAAATAAATGTCTGCTTATTGGAAATTGCAGTTTCATAAATGTTCCAGCTGTGCGAACGAGAAATTACTCGTGTTGGTATGTTGTTGCATCATCCATTTACTTGTGCAGTTAACTTTTATCCCTGGCAACTCAATTACCATTTCTACTTTCCGAGCATATCTTTACTTACTATTTACAAGATCTCAAGTGCCCTTTAATCTATTTTTGTTCCAGTAGCTAAGTGGACGTTTGTACATTGTAAGCATTGCTTTTGTATCTTATTTGCAAGGATACCTGTGCCTTTTAATTACTTACTATAAATACGCCAAGGCTGGCTGTAGTTTATATCGGAGGCATCTACCGTAAACCCTTGTCACCTGTTTACTTTTTGTAATCAGAAATTCGATAACATAAATTCTTCACTGTCCTTGCAATAATTCCTGCTGAGGACAGTGTGGCCAATATCCCTTGTTTGAGTTATTGTAATAGTATCGATCATGGTATGCAATTTTTTCTGCCTATTGGGGGCTGCTGGAGTCAAGGTCGGCCACTTTAATAGCATCAATCATGGGATGCTATTTTTCGTACCATCTGGTGGATACTGGAGTTGAGGTCTTTCAACGTAATACAAGAATCAAGGGATGCAATTTTTCCTTCCGGTGGTTGCTTGAGTGTAGGCCTGCCATCTTGTCATTGACGCTTGCGCCTTGGGTGTGTTGTATCGATCGTGTTTGCTTATGGAGATACGTTGTTTAAAGAAATGGCTCCTTCATGCTATACTGCTTGTGAGGTGACAAAGTATTCTTTAAAGGTCAATCTTTTTGTTTCATAAGTAATACTGTCACGTTTAATATTTTTGCCAGGAGATTGTTGGATAATGGCTCATCGAAAATTTTCCATTTATTTGCTTGATTAATGACAAAATTACTGTGTGTGTGTGGGTGTGTATTTTACGTTAAATTCAATATAGCGGTTTGTTTTGTTATATCTTTTATTTTAAATATCCGTTTTGTTTAAAGGTTGCAAGAAATTGTCGTTTCTTTTCTAACTTCTGGCTTCCTGTTTGAGGTAGGCACTCGGTTGGTTGAAATGGGTGCTTTTTTCGTTTGACCCTTCAAGTGAGTTCGTTCAAGGCCTTGGGATAGCGTTGATGTAGGATGCTGATAAGTATGGTTGGAATATCGAAGGGTAATTGGTTTCATAGTGGAATAACAAGATGGTTGAAGCATTGGTTAATTAATTAATTTATTGAATAATGCTCGGATCAATTTTCTCACCCCTTATTAGTTAATATCCAGTCTGTCGAAACTTTAGATGTTCTCATGGTCTATTTCTAAATATTTGCGGCGCTGAACTGCAGAATTTTTATGAGTAATTGAGCGTCATTATCATTTCTTGGATAAAAATCGCTATGAATGATGCGCCTGATGAGAGGAAGCTTGTGGATTAGCATATGCAAGGATATTAATGCTGTACCACACAAGGTATCCTTGCCAAAGAAAAAAAAATTAGTTACTCTGATTTGGGTTTTCCTGATTTATAACTAATATGTGTTTTATAAATATGAAGGAATTTTTTCAGCTGAAAATTTTCGGGCGATTATACTGGTACTTCAATTTTTATTCCTATTTTGGTGAGTATAATTATTCGGAAATATATATTCTTTCTGGGGCCCTCTTCAAGTGCAACTTCGAAGAAGATATAGCCGTGTTAAGGTTAATTATATATGACCGAGGTCCTTTGCCATTTTAGGCTAGGGGATGGAATGGAAGTTCTCGAAATATTTCTGAGGAACTTCATGCGTAAGAGAATTTTTTCTTGTGTAAAACTACGGTCATTCGGCGAGCCTTTTTAATATCTGGTGGTTCTAACTCGGTAATGGTTGATAGACTTGGAAACTCCCCGGTATGTGGATTTAAGAAATCTGTGATGGGTAACAAGAAAAGTTGCCTTGTGGGCTCGAGATCTGTAAGCTCAAAATGGTAGAGCGCTCAACACCCCCAATGGGACTTGAGAGGCTGGTGGTTCGAATCCACTCAGATCTATGTAGTGGACGTACGCAACGAATAATTTGGCAGAATTGCTTACAAGATTTTATTGAATTTTATAAATTGTTAAAAATAAGAAACAAGTTATAATTAATAAGTCAAAACAGATCTATTTTGTGTATATTTTTGTAGATATCGTGTGCGTTTTATGATATATGTCGTACAACTTCCCGATCAATTTGCATAGAAAATAACAAAAGAAAATTAATGTTTTAAAGTTATGCTTATGTGTTTTTATTAAAAAAAAAAAAAAGTATCGCAAAAATATTTGTGTAGCAAGACATAAATTATGTATTGTGAATAAAAATATTAAGAGCAAGGTGAATCGCTAATGGTTTTGAAATGAGAACTCCATCGGTTTGGATCAAATACACAAGTTATCTCATTAACTCTTTTTTGGTTGGCTTGTCCAAATAGAATAAAGGAAACGAATTCTAGACCCGAAAAAAAAAAAATTTAAAAATAAAATATGCGAATTTGCTCGAGGGACGTAGGATGTTCACAGAATTAATCTTTTTATCTTAGGCCCCTTTGAGTTTGGGCCCTCCCCCCCACCTTGTGTCGGCCGAGAAAGTATTAATGGGCTTACGTACAGCAACATTCAGTTGATCACCTGGCCGAAAGCAGATGGGTGCTTGGCCCTTCGGCCTAGAAGGAGGTGAGGGTTTCAACCCCTATTTCCTTCGAATCCCCCTCCCTCTCTCTCTATCGGGTGTTTTCGTTAGATGAAAAAAATAAAAAATTTCCGACACAAGCCGCGCGCTGTTCGACCTTCCGACATCTTTAGCATTTTGGCGTTGCCAGCTTAGCTATCGGCTGCGAATCTTTGGAGTATAATGCACAAAAAATTAATGATGACAGCAACCGCCAGGCGAAGCTGAAAGATAATATATATTATTGTCCATCCCAATCATCCCGGTATCGTGTGATGTACGAGGCCCCGAGAAGTCTTCGGTGTGAAAATGATAAAAAAATATATTTTTTTTCTTTTTAAATTTCGGGAATTCAGAGACTTTCAATTTAATTTAAATATAATTTAAGTACTACTTATAAATAAAAGAAAATCAAAAAAATATATAAATTTATACACGAAATAAATACTAATTTATCATAATCATTAATTGTCATTTATTACATATAAAAAATTTATCAATTGCAATTGCAATTGACTGTTATAATTAATTAATATCTATTTCTTATTTTAAATTTTGCTTTTCTCGGATCGAGTTCGCATACCAACCCAAAAAAAAAAAAAAAAGTTCCAGTTTAGATTTTAGAGAGGACAAACCATGGCTGAATCGCTTCCTGTTTCAGTAATATTAAACAGCCTGCCAGTTGGGTCAGATTTGCATCTAACAAACTAAAATTGTGATGTATCTATTCTAAGTATTGTAAAATCTTTAGAACGTTAGTGTTTTTTTTTTTTTTTTTTTAATTTTTAAATTTTTTTTATAATCATAACATGTATAGGTTTATTGTTGGGCCCATGTAAATAGACAGATTCCTAATTTTCCTTGGAGTGGTATTAAGTACCGATAAGCCGGCCCGTACTATATCGACACGCAGACCTCATAGAACATAGCCCAACGAAGTTGTATTCGTAGCGTCCCCAACTGCCCGCGTGTGATGTGTCGGTTATTAAAGAAGATAGACCTCTCTTCTTCGTCTTATTTCCATGGACGGTTGAAAAGGTCCATGGACATTTGAAATGATAGGCAAAACTTTCCCTCTGTGATTCGGATTCTCATTAACACAGTAGGTGGTCGGATTTATTGGAGAAAGGGATAGGATACCTGTCTTCGGCCTATTTAAATGCAAATTTTGATTCTTCTCGTCACAGCAGTAGGTGGTTGGAATTGTTTTGAGAAAAGGATAGGATCAGCCTGTTTAAGGCCAATGGTGTTTTTTACATGGCGGTGACCATTTTTTAATTAACTCGTACCCATGTAATGAAAGAATGGAGTTTTTGACAAATGGGCTTCTTCCATCTTTGATCTCTTCACGAATCCCACCCCATTTTGGAAATTGTGTTTGTGGTGTGAATGTGAATCATGATGCGTCTATAGACCTTGCACGGTTAATGGTACGTTTTGGCTTTGGGCCGTTGGTGAATGATCGTAGCTAAAATAAAGCACCCGTCAATTAGAACCCTCGTCACCATAGTTTTTTTTTTTTTTTAGGTCCATTGACTTTTTTCAGTCCTTTTTAGAGGAGAGGCGGCTTTAAACTCAAAATTCCTCTTCCAAACCTCTCCTGGAGACATGAGAGCTTGTTAGGGACCATAGCTTGATGGCTGGCCTATCCTGTGGTCATTACACCTGCCAAAAATTGTCGAACGAGAAAAGCAATTTAGAAACAGCACGAAATTTGAAATAAATAGGGAAAATGGAAAAGAGGGGGGGGGAAAGAGAGGAAAACTCTTATGTTTGGAAACCGATGGATAAATAGCAATTAAAGCCCCAAGGGAAACGTAAAATAATAATAATAATAATAATAATGGGGCTGTTTGACTTTTTGAGAAAGGGACTCTTTGCTTTACAAATGCTAACAACCCCACCTTCAATGGCGTAGGTTGTAGCCACACAAAGGTATTACGTTTAGGTTACGCGATCCTAACCTAAGATTAGTTAATAGTCAATGAATTGGTTTTTAAATGACATGTAATTTTGTCAACTGAGCTAAATTAAAGCTCAAAAAATACATATAAATAATTATTCACCATTTACCAAAAGTATAAAAAATAAAGAGAGAAAATGCTTATTAACACGTGAACACAAAAATTTTATATTACATAAATAAAATTTTATACTGTATTAATAAATTTTATAATAATATAATAATATTCATATACATTTTTATAAAAAGAAAAAAAATATTATATATATATATATAACGTAGAACTCTTTGCGGCAACAAAGATTGTCTGTGCACGCATTTCCAATTTGTGGAAATCAACCGCATCAGAACAATTCAACATATGTGGGGACAACTAGAGATTCTCACTTAAGTGCCTCAGCCTGATCCAGCTCGAACTGACAAAAAGAGCAACTGACATTCCTGGATGGTCGTAAAGGGTATAAAAAGAATTTTGAATGAATTTTCATTTTTAACGAGATTATGGTTAATAATTTAGTCTAACAAATGATACGGTACTTTAAAATTGAAATAAAATTAAAAATCGTGGCGTCATCAATTAAAAATTAAAATTGACCCAAAATTCGAGTGTTTTTCCTTATTACCCTTCCTCCTCCTCCCCCCCCTCTCTCTCCCCCCGGCGGAAATTACTTGCAAATTACTGTCCGTATATGATAGCATCACTCGCTTTCTCTCGTTTTCCTTTGATGAAACGTATGAAGTTTACAATATGACTTGTGGGGTAGTTGGCTTGCCACTTGTCGCACAGGCTGTTTACACGAACTCCCCCCCCCTTTTTTTTGGGTTCCTTACAGTTATTATATTTTTGAGTCAGTCTAGATATGAACCAAATTATTTTATGGGATGCAAAATTCATTTTCAAAGTCAATTTTGTCATCGTGCGAGGAGGATGACCATCCAATATCCGATGCATTGTCAGGAGAAAAAAAGTGAAAATTAATAAATTTCATCTTTTTTTTTAAATTTTTTTAATTTTACCTTTTCACGAAATAATGGTCAACACAGGTGATGGAACCCATCGCGCTTTCAATCCATAAAGCTAACACAGAGGTCAGTGGACCGCAACTGCCAGTGGCTCGCTCCCATTCTCCAGTGCCCTTTTGTTACGTTTTCTTTTCCCACACTCAGCTCAGCACACAAATGCATGGATACAAAGCAAAGCTGTAAAGAAAAATCACAAAATTCTCGCATTCCCTCTCTTCTGCTGGCTGTCCCCCAAAAATCAGACGCCCTTCAAGCTCATGCTATAAATGACCAGCGGCCACTCTCCCCTGGCTGAGAGGGTCTGCCGCTCATCAGTTATTTTCCTATTAAATACAACATGCAGGGATAAAAAGAAGAAGCTGTTTTACTTTTAATCTTCAGTTGTTAAGAAGGCTTGTTCTCTCTCTCTCTCTCTCTCTCTCTCTCTGTGGATCGCCAGGTGTGTCATTAAACACTCTTTTCTTGCTTTCTATGATGCATATAGAGCTAGAGAATCTTAATATTGTTTTTGAAATGATGGGGTCTACTGAGATCTGTTTTAGGTCAGTTCTTTTATGGTTCTTTCGAGTTCTGATTGTGCCATTCATCCAAAAACAAGTTGGAAAAGAAAAAAATAAAAATTCTGATATTGTCTTATAGATTCTTTTTAGTCTCCACGAAATGTTTCGCAGTTATCGGTGATTTGTGACGGGCGATTGTGTTGGTAAAGTTTGGATTAGTGTTGTTCAATGATTCTCCAGTATTGTCGTGTGTTTCTGATGGACAAAACGTCATGACCATGGAAGTTATCAAGAGATTGATGGTCGTGGTTTTTGGAGAGTGAAGGAAAAAAGATTAGTGAATATTGTTGAACAAACTCCCAGAAGACATATGGTTAGTTTTCTGCCAGTCCACCGTCGATGTATGGAATAGGGCCCAGAGTCGGACGGGTTGGTCGAGATCTTAATGACTCTTTCCTTGGCTTGGAAAATTTTTAATTTGGTACACACCAAATTTAAAAAAAAAAAAGTTAATTTAATTTAATATTATATATATAAATAAATAATGTATTTAAAATAAATTATTTTTATTTTATTTTATATATTTTTATAATTTATTCATATTTTATTTTATATAATAAATATAATTTTTTAAATTACAAATAATAAAATAAATTTATATGATATAAAATTATAAATATATTATATTAAAAAATAAACATAATAAATATCGTTAAAATAAAAAAATATAACTAAAAATTGTATATTTGTTATACTCGTTATATATATATATATATATATATAAATAACAAGCATCGCTTTGTTATATCGTGCTTTCTTCCTCCGTTGGTAGATAAAATCCCTTGTCAAGAAGATTTTGTTACTTATTGCTGCACAACCCCAACTAAGAAGAATACCGAAAAAAAAAAAAAAAAAGGCAAAAAAGGAAATAGTTGTGTTGTTTTTTTTTTTTTCCAATTTTGTATGTAACAGCTTCTTAGTTTATCGATCCATTTGCAGTCAACATGTTTCTTCTAAAAAGACAACCACGGAATCCTCAAGGGAATGTTTCATTAGAACAAGATGCCAAGGTACGAATGATTTGGACAAAAGATTTTAATTTTTGAGGCATAAAACATCCATCCCCTTAGGATGCAATTTGCATCATTTCTTTGTTTGCAATTTGAATCAAACATACATGAGTTCAAGCATTGGGAACGGGAACTGAACTACAATGTTTTAAAAGCAGGTTAATGAACTCAGAGCTGCGCTGGGACCATTATCCGGTCGCAGTTTGAAATACTGTACTGACGCGTGCCTGAGGAGATACTTAAAAGCTCGGAACTGGAATGTTGACAAGGCAAAGAAGATGCTGGAAGAGACACTCAAGTGGAGGGCAGCCTCTAAGCCTGAAGAAATCCGCTGGGTATGAGAGTTTCATCCCTGCCTATATGTTGCCTAAAGTCTGGAGCTTTACCAAACAATATGCTAAATAAGGCATTACCGTTCACATTTGATGACTGCTTGCTGTACTTCTTGATTGGCAGCATGAAGTGGCACATGAAGGTGAGACTGGTAAAATCTTCAGGGCAGACTTTCATGACAAGTATGGGAGGACCGTGCTTATTATGAGGCCAGGAATGGAGGTTTTGGTACTTGAATCCTTGAGCATCCATGCCATCTCTTGCTATTGTGAATTTACCTTTGTTTTTTACTCTGATCGTTACAGAATTCAAAGTGCCCAGAAGACAATTTCCGCTATGTGGTGTATATAATCGAAAATACTATCCTTAGCCTTCCTGACGGCCAAGAACAGATGTCATGGTTGATAGACTTCACGGGCTGGTCCTTGAGCACTAACATCTCTATTAGAGTATCTCGTGATATTATGAACGTTTTGCAGAGTCACTATCCTGAGAGGCTTGCTATGGCTTTTCTTTATAATCCACCCAGAATATTTGAGGCATTCTGGAAGGTTTGTCCTATTCGACTCCAATTTAGTATATTCTATAAAATCCATCAATAAACTGCTCTCTCAACCTCAGGGAACTTGCTGAGTGATTGCTCTATTGGTTAGAATGTACATAGAATTATCTTCCCAGGTTGTGACCTCGTCGGGCATACTAATCAAGTTAAACTGAAAGGTCTTCCACGATTGCTAATGACATTTAGCATCAGCAATTGTGTTAGTTCCACTCGTGCCCCATGAATGCTGCCTTACCTTGACCAGATGGGCAGTTATTTCGGTGGTGCTCATAACCGCAGTCCCTTGTTCTCCTTTTGGGACGAGAATCATATGGGGAGATTTACGGAGCCCTCCCTTAATCATGGGAATCGACATAGTTACACGAGAAATTATGATTCCCACCTGCAGTTCAACTTGTATGCTAGTTCTAGTTTCCCTGTCATAATGAACGTAATGCAGTTTAATAAAGGTATATTCTGATGAGGCTCTGAAACTTCACTCAAGATGGGAGTTATGCTGATTAGTAGTTCAATTATTGGACTTCAATTCTTCTGTTCATACAATAAGTTTGCGTTGTGTCTGTTTACAGGCAGCCAAGCGCTTTCTGGATCCAATAACTTTCCAGAAGATTAATTTTGTCTATCCCAAAGACCGAAAGAGTGCTGAGCTCATGAAGTCTTTCTTTGATGTTGAAAACCTTCCCAGAGAGTTCGGGGGAAAAGCTACAATGCAGTATGATCACGAGGAGTTCTCACGGTTGATGGTCCAGGACGGGCCCAAAAGTGCTAAGTTCTGGGGTTTTGATGAGGAGCCAAGCCACAATGCTAATGACCGTTTGGGGGCGCAGATGGCACCAGAGCTAGCAATTGCCCGACAAGTTGGCTGAGTCATTCTTGCTTGTGCGCTTTGCGTACATGCAATTAAACAAGACAATATACGTAGCCAATCAGCTCACATCAGATTTACCATCAAATGATCCCCAGATGAACATCGATGCTTGTGCATATTATTAAGTGCCTTCTTCCTTTTCTCTGACGAGACATAAGAGAATAAGAAATTAAAACTTCATCATACTTTAGTTTTCTACCAGCAACTATAGTCGCTATTCATTCTGAGGAATTTTAAGTTTCACGAAAGTCTCAGTTTTTTCCCATTCCAAGTCTTGTTGAGCTCAGCGGGATCAAGGGTGTGCCAAATCTATACAAAAGCAAATTTGAAATTCGTCGACAGTAATAAGAACCCAGTAGAAGGAAGGCAGGACACACCATCCTCACGCTTGAGAAAACGTCGTGTTCTTAAAGTTTGTAAAGAACATTGAAGCGCATTAAACCCCGAGGGTTCAGCTGAAGGAATCACATCCGCCATTTCCAACATAGTTATTCCACGATGATCACGCTACTTTACAATTGATGTACCGCGCTTTCTCTAGGAAGCTCTCAGTTCTCAGCATCATTATGTCATCATATAACAGCTAAAGCACCTCTCTCTCTCAAGCCGCTACCAGTGCATGAATATAAAGGCCATGTGCGTAAAGGCGAATAGGCTTGCATAAGTACCCCAAAACTAACTACCCGGTATAATTTGCCCGACCACATCCTACTCATCATTAGCGGGAAGCTGAGGTTGCTCTTTAAATCCATAATAGAGCAAGACAATGGAGGTGATGTTGAAATGAGAAGACGTTCCAACTAGGAAAAGAAACCAAAAAGGGTAATTCTGTGTTCATCTAAAAAGAAAAACTGAAAACAGAAAATGGCCATCTGCTGGGAGCAAAATGACCGAAGAGGCTACAAAGCCTACACAACAACTTGCAGAGTTTACACACAAGCTTTATATTGCAGGCATGAAAGTCCAGGCCATTCTTAATTAGCACAGATGCTTACAGCTATAAGTCTACCTTGCAAAATGTTCTGCTCTCTGCATTCAAAATTGAGACTCCTGAAGCATCTATGAGAAAACAGAGCTAGTCCAGCCCAGAATAGGTATCTTACATATGGCAGCCAACATTTATGTTTGCAAAAATTACATTTGTTTATTACACCAAGAGTTGATGCTCTATGTACAGTGCTCTTGAGCAGTCCAAGTGTACTGGTTAAAGTTCATTGGAGTAGAGACACTCATCCACAAGTTGGCGAAGATTGGGATTCTCCAGGGCTGCAGCGACTCTTTCTTTATCATTTAGCTGCTTATTAACTTTTCAAAACCCGAAAAAAAACACACAAAAAGTCCCGAAGAGAATGTTAACTTGGAGTGACTCAAGGATAAGAATAGAGATGAAGTACATCATGAAGTATCTGCTTGCCGTTATAAGAATCTCCCTATCCATAGCTACGGACAACCAAGCCTGCGGGGGGCCTCAGGGCATGGGATGGCAATAATCATTCAGTTGTGTAACTATTTGCATTGTCACTATAGTTTACATGATTATCCAAAATAAGGTTAGAGAACAAAACACCATTAGCTATTTTTTGGTCATCACCATGAACATCAATGTTGAGATGTGTTCTAGGCATGGATATTGAGAACATATTCAAGAACAATCGCTAGAAGACATGAATGCTATACAGTTGAAGGGGCAATTAGAGGGCCCCCCACCCAAAAATAAAAAAAACTAATAAAAAACACTATAATCAATGCCAAGTTCAATCTCACCTGATTCTTCATCAGCATGAGATCCAGGAGAAACTTTGATGTCAACCTGCAGGAAGCAATATCGAACATATGGGTGACAAATTATCTTCTAGTATCAACAGCTAGATTAAAAGCCGAGGCGCAGACGGACCAGATAACCAGAAAAGGAAAATCCAGTTCGGGGAATGCGAAAAGGGTTCCACAGAAAATGAAGTAGTTTATCTCTCTAAAACAACAAGTAATGAAGAACATTTCCAGTTTAACTAAGCTGAAAAAGGAAAAAAAGAAAAAAGGTTCACCCATCTCAATTATCACTATAAGGAAGCATGCCAGCGGGAACAAATTACGACATATATCTGAAACCCAATGTAAAGGCCAACCTTATAATGTGGAGGGAAACATTCTTGTAGTTTTACTCTCAGGCACAGACCGATAACAGTTGCCATGCTGCAATGTTGGATTGTCGGAGTAAAAAAAATCCTAAACAAACAAACGAACAAACAAACGCCCACGACTTTTAACTCCGACAGGAGCATTCTAATGTCTGTAAAACACATAAAGTCTGTAATCATATACGGGCAACCCCAATCAAACCAAGTGCAACTTAACACTCACAGGATGCGACATAGCTTGTCGTCAACGGTAATCGATTCCTCAGAGAGAACACTGAGCTGCTCCAGTGAATACGGATGCTCTGGATCCCTTATATCCCTCACATAATTTGTCAATTCTTGTCAAAGATCACAACTTTTCTTTTCCTTTTTTGGGGGGGGGTCAAAATTAAATAAATAAATAAAAGCAACAAAAAATACCATCAACATCTACTATAGCTGAGTTCATGGCGGAATTACAGAGAGTAACAGTAACAAGAGACTAGTAAATAGATAATCAATAAAAGAACAATGATAAGAGGAGATGAGAAGGGAAGAGAAGGATATCGTAGATCTCAAGAGGATCAACGGCGTCGTCGCCATGGAGATCTTCCGTGCGGGCGATCCTTTCTTTCTTAGCGTGAACCACCGGATTTGCATTGATGAGTCCCAGAGTCATCTCTCTCCTTCCCCCCCCCCCAAAAAAAAAAACACTTGACTTTTCCCTTTTTGCTTCTATTTCTTCTTTTTTTGGGCTTGGGTTTCTCCTCCGTGCTTTTCTTGGCTTCCTCTTCCCTTCTCACTTCACACACGGGCCAGTGTCTGCACAGAGGAATTTTCTCGGTGCAACGAACGTGCACTTGTAAGAGCGAGCCTCTCTCTGTTGTATCCAATCACCTCGTGCCACGTCGGCTATTGAACAATATCCGTGTGCCTTTTTCTTTGAAGTGTTACTGTTAGATGAGACTAAAGGGGCTGGGTGGAGATCTCTAACATCCAACGCATCCTGATGCTGCCACGCCATCTTGTGGGCTCCTCTGTGTTTTTTTTTTTTTTGGCCACCTTTTCATATATATGGGAGGCAGCAGAGAAACGGCACCGTTTTCAAAATACAGATGCATTGGGCCCATGATTTCTCATGAAAATTGAAGCGGCTCCACGATCGGAGACAAAAAAAAAGAGAGAGAAACGACAATAATGGTGCACAGTGCTTACGATTCATCCCAGCTCCTGAGTAACTGCCCCGCGAAAATCGACGCCGTCGCTTCGTACGGATCAAAGCTCCTGCTCGGCTGCTCCGATGGAGCCATCCGAATCTACGGCCCGGAATCCGCCGTCCCCGACCGGCCTCTACCGTCAGATTTCCACGGCCAAGGCCCGGAACTGCGAAAGGAACCGTACGCACTGGAGAAAACCGTCACCGGGTTCTCGAAGAAATCGATCTTATCGATGGAGGTACTGACGTCGCGAGAGCTGCTGTTATCGCTCTCTGAATCTATCTCCTTTCACAGACTGCCCAATTTGGAAACTCTGGCGGTGATCACGAAGGCAAAAGGCGCCAATGTCTACTCGTGGGATGAACGGAAAGGGTTTCTGTGCTTCGCGAGGCAAAAGAGAGTCTGCATCTTCAGGCACGATGGTAATATTCTAATTGGATGCCTCTTCTTTTGCTAAAAATTTTGTAAATTTTTGTTAATTCTTTGTCTTAAAAGATTTGAATTAGCGTTTGGCTGCTAGGAAATTGTGACACCTGCCCCCTCATTACACTATCACAACTGTTCGTTGCATCTGTTTAGTCTTTAAATAAATCATTGCAATTCACGATATGAACCACAAATTTGCGACATTTAAATGTGCAATGGGTTTGTCTCGCGTCAGATTTTCTGCAACTGTGTCATAGAGCTCTTCTTTAAAATATATGTAATGCAGGTTGAAGTTTCTGCAAGTGTGAGCTTGAGACAGTAATTTTTTTTGTAAGGAACTAATTTCTCGGCTGATGTTTAGGTGGACGAGGGTTCGTAGAGGTAAAAGATTTTGGGGTTCCTGATACTGTGAAGTCCATGTCTTGGTGTGGTGAAAATATATGTTTGGGAATTAGAAGGGAATATTTAATACTGAATACCACAAATGGTGCGACGGCGGAGGTTTTTCCTTCTGGGAGACTAGCCCCACCTTTAGTGGTCTCTCTTCCTTCTGGGGAACTTCTTCTTGGGAAGGTACTATGTCCTTGACATCTATTTGTCTTTTCTTCTTTTTTTGTTTCCTCTGTTTTTCTGGATTGGCGCTGCATCATTTCTGAATTTTAGTTGCATTCACTTGAAAATTCTTTGGTTATACAGACAAATAAATAATTTTGCTGATTGAAGAATCAGCATTCTATTTTTGTTGTTGTGCTTGCTATGCTTTGGTCAACCTGTGGCTTGTCCTTTTTCAATTTTATCAGGTTTTCCCTAATGCTTTGTGTGAGTATAGACTGTACTTGGAAAATTTCCTTTCATTATGAGTTTCTATTTTCTTGTGTATCATTATGCAATTGATTTACATGTAAAATGAAATCAAAATGGTTTTTTCCCTGCTGTCTGTAGGAGAACATTGGCGTCTTTGTGGACCAAAATGGTAAGCTTCTCCAAGCAGAGAGAATTTGTTGGTCAGAGGCCCCCTCTGTCATTGTCATTCAGAAGCCTTATGCAATAGCTCTACTTCCAAGACGTGTTGAGGTAGCTTAACCATGTTCAACACTTTCAAAAAAAAAAGCCCTCCCTCTTGAAATTTGTAACCTTTTCAAAATATTCCAATTATGGTTGCAGATTCGGTCTCTCCGAGTTCCATATTCATTGATACAGACCATTGTTCTTCAAAGCATTCGGCTTCTCATTCAAGGCAACAATTCAGTAATTGTCACATTGGACAATTCTGCATATGGTCTCTTTCCTGTTCCTCTTGGTGCACAGGTACTCCATATGGTGTTTACTTTCCTTGTTTAATTTAGTTAAGCCATATGTCTATAGCTTGTGCTCAGGTGCAAACTTTAAAGAGAAGTTGGATGAAATCAAACCTTGTAGGCTATCCTGAAGATTTTAGACCAAACTTTAGAATTTAGATCATATTTTTCTCAATCTTATTTCCAACTTATATCACTATTGCCTGGCCTATTATTGCATTGTGCTTTTGGCTGTAAATTTCATTTGCTTACTTAGAAGTACTACAATGATGCCACACTTTGGAATTAAGGACTGTAATTGCACTGCAGATTGTACAGTTGACAGCATCTGGCAATTTTGAGGAAGCCTTGGCCTTGTGCAAACTGCTTCCATCAGAAGATTCAAGCCTTCGAGCTGCCAAGGAGCAGTCAATCCATATAAGGTAGATATTTCTTATTTGTAAATTATTGCAACTGGGATTTTTCTTTTAAAATTTTCATTTATTAGAGGATGTGAATGTTGTCACTCCCTGCAAGAGAAGTATTATGCCCTCTATTATGTTATACTTGTCTAGAATTTAGCAAGCTAAATTATATAAATTCATTCCTCCATCCAAGTGGTCTAGTGGCAGAGCTACCTAGGCTCTTAGTCCCTTGTCTAGGCTTTCAAGCACTAGTCCCTACATACCCAAAAAAATTATATAAGTTCATATTGTAGAAGGTTTTCAGATAAATATCTAAATCACGTTATACATTTTTGCATGTACATTTGCACTAAATGAGTTTTTTTTTTTTTGTCCCAAAGAGATGCCCATCTAGATTTTCCTATGAATACTTGTACCAAACAGTTTTATCTTTTTCTCCCGCAGATATGCCCACTATCTTTTTGATAATGGGGGCTATGAGGAAGCAATGGAGCATTTTTTAGCATCCCAAGTAGATATCACTTATGTTCTTTCCTTGTATCCATCTATTGTGCTTCCCAAAACTTCTATTGTTCTTGAACCGGAAAAGCTAATCGACATTTCTTCAGATGCTCTATATCTATCAAGAGGTTCATCTGGTATGTCGGATGATATGGAATCCTCACCCCCATCACAGTTGTCAGAATTTGATGAGCATACAGAGTTGGAGTCAAAGAAGATGAGCCATAATACGCTCATGGCTCTCATTAAATTCTTGCAGAAAAAGAGATACAGTATAATTGAGAAGGCCGCAGCTGAGGGAACAGAAGAGGTTGTTTTAGATGCTGTGGGGGTTAACTTTGGACCTTATGACTCTAGTAGGTTTAAGAAAACAAACAAGGTAAATAGCTGACTCTTCCTTTTTGTTTGTTGCAGATAATGATGTTAATTATGTTTTTAATTGTAAGAGGACGTTCATGGTGAACTCAATATTTAGATATTATATAGGTGAGAAGATACTCAAAAAATTGATACTTGAAATCTTTTTTCTTTTCATTGGAGTTATTTCAAAAAGAATTGCTATAGCAAGGAAGAAGAGGCTTGGTGTGTGTGTGTGTGTGGACATTTGATAATCTGATAACAGTGTTATGTTTTATACAGTAAGAATTAATGAATCTTCAACATGGTATAATTATGCTTATTAAAGGGAGAAAAAAAAAAGGCTTCTATGTCATTCCTGCTTACTGATTTGTGTATAAATAACTCATACTATCTCTTGCTCTTCAGGGCCGTGGCAATGTGGCCATTAACTCAGTAGCTAGGGAAATGGCATCAATAGTGGATACAGCTCTGCTTCAAGCCCTTCTTCTCACTGGACAGTCTTCAGCAGCTCTAGAGTTACTGAAAGTTCTTAACTATTGTGACTTAAAAATATGTGAGGATAGCCTTCAGAAAAGGAACCATTATACTGCTTTATTAGAACTTTACAAGTGCAATTCCATGCACCCAGAAGCTCTTAAGCTTTTGCATCAATTAGTTGAGGAGTCAAGATCAAACCATCCCAAAGCTGAGCTTAATCCAAAGTTCAAACCTGAGTCGATAATTGAATATCTTAAGGTACTCTCTCAACATACTTTCCTAGTTGTGTTAGTGGGCAACCATGTAACTGAAAATAGAAGCATTTGACCAAGTGATTCCTCTGTAGAATTGGTTCTTGACTTGCCAAGTTATGAGCTATGGATGCCTGACTGATTGCACCACTCTGGGTACATTTGTTAAATAGAAGCCAAATAAGAAAATTCTCACTATTTTTCCTCCTGATGGATGCAAGTAATTCAATTTCTGAATGAATTGTGTGGGATATGTTCCCCAGAATTTGGATTGTGAGAAAAAATTTCTCACATATAATGATAATTTCTTGGTATTTACCCTTTCAATGTTGTGTACCTAATGAGTTGTGTAATGACTTCTCTTATGTAGCCTCTCTGTGGGACAGACCCCATGCTTGTCCTGGAATTCTCAATGCTTGTTCTTGAAAGCTGTCCAATGCAAACTATTGAGCTGTTTTTGTCTGGAAATATTCCAGCCGACTTGGTGAACTCTTATTTGAAGCAGCATGCTCCAACTATGCAGGGAAGATATTTAGAACTTATGCTTGCTATGAATGAAAATGGGATCTCTGGGAACCTACAGAATGAAATGGTAAAGAGATATTGCTATACTCTTGTACTTCTGTCATAACATTGGCTCTTCCAAGTTTTGATTGACTTTGCAGAACAGTAGGGTCAGATCCCCTTTAATAAACTGGTTTGGAAGGTAGGCTGTTATTTGACGACACAAAATGTTTCTTACAATTTTATGGGTGACAGGTGCAAATCTATCTCTCAGAAGTTCTTGATTGGCATGCGGACTTGAGTTCTCAACAGAAGTGGGATGAGAGGACCTACTCCCCAACAAGGAAAAAGTTATTGTCTGCCTTGGAGAGTATCCCAGGCTATAACCCTGAAGCCTTATTGAAATGCCTCCCAGCTGATGCCTTATATGAAGAGCGTGCAATTTTATTGGGAAAGATGAATCAACATGAGCTAGCCTTATCTCTATATGTTCATAAGGTATTCTCTTGCAACTGGCATGGACTATTTATGTTTACACTTAGTGAGAGAGATGGTTGTTAACAATGATATCATTCCCAAAGGAGCATCAGACAAGGCTAAGAGCCCTCTATTTGGAAATGCCATGGTATGCCCAGCTACCATAATGGCAAGGTTGAGCTACAAAAACCACCAGTTCCTTGATGAGAATTTGCTGGTTTGATCGCATATGGTCATCATGTCTGTTTAGTTATAATTCCATCGTTTGTTCTTATTTGGCTATTTCCTCCTTCCCCTGGTTATGACTGATCAATGTCAGCTAATAAAAGCTATTTTTACCTTTGCAGCTTCATGTGCCCGAACTGGCTGTATCATACTGTGATCGGGTTTATGAATCTGCAGCTCATCAGTTTTCTGTAAAATCTTCTGGCAATATTTACCTTACTCTTCTGCAAATCTATCTGAATCCCAGGAAGACAATCAACAATTTTGAGAAGAGAATTACAAATCTGGTCTCCTCTCAGAACATAAGCACTCCTAGGGTTAGTTCTGGGTCTGCAGTTAAAACTAAAGGAAATCGGGCAAGTAAGAAAATTGCTGCAATTGAGGGTGCGGAGGAAATGCGAATCAGCCCCAGCAGCACTGACAGTGGCAGGAGTGATGGTGATGGAAATGAATTTGATGAGGAAGGGACTTCAACTATTATGCTTAACGAAGTCCTTGATTTGTTGAGCAAAAGGTGGGACAGAATCCATGGAGCTCAGGCCTTGAAACTTTTACCTAGGGAAACTAAGTTACAGGTATGCCCTTTTGATAAAATACATTTTGATTTAGAGATTGGTAACAACCCATTCCGTCTGATTTCAGATGCATATGGAAAAATGAATTAGATGAGGCTTCTTTTGGCATTTAGCAGAACTATCATTTCTGGGTAACCGTCCTTAACAGCTCTACCTGGACGGTCTTAAGGCTGATTATTTGTTGTTTAAAGTTATACATCTACTGATCTGCCTTGATATGTACTTTCTCGCTAATAAATAGGAGGAAATTGGTCCTTTTTCTCATTGGTTTTGTTCAATCTGTCACTGAATGTTTGATAAATTTGCTTTATTGGACATTAGAGTATTCAGCTGAATTCTCTTCTGATGATCTGCTTTGTTTTTATTTTTATTTTTTTCCTTTTAGAACTTGCTTCCATTTCTTGGACCTCTTCTCAGAAAATCCAGTGAAGCATACAGGAATCTCTCAGTAATCAAGAGCTTGAGAGAAAGTGAGAATCTACAGGTATCCCCTGTACAATCTGTATAATCAAGATCCAAGAGGATGAGCTCCGGTTTTTAAGTGTTAATACTTTTCTTTTATCGGCATCTGCAGTATTTAACCTGTTCCATCCATTCCCTTTAGTCCGCCTGATACTTTCTGCACCTTGAAGCTCATTTTCTACGGATGAATTTTGACAGATTTTTACTTGTGTGTTTTTATCTCCTCGTGTTATTCTAAACTAAAAATTATCTGGGACAGGTAAAAGATGAACTATACAACCAAAGGAAAACAGTGGTGAAGATTACCAGTGATAGTACATGCTCTCTTTGCCACAAGAAAATTGGAACCAGTGTTTTTGCCGTCTACCCGAATGGGAAGACACTGGTACACTTTGTTTGCTTTAGGGATTCGCAGAGTATGAAAGCTGTAGCTAAAGGCTCGCCGCTGAGGATGCGGTGACATTGTGTATTTAACACGCGGCCAACTGAAAGTTGCTTTTCCTACTAGAGTCCCGTATTGTCAGTTTTCGGCCATCAATTTTGGTTTCCAAATTTTTTTTCTGTGGCAACAGTTGGAGCATCTTTGAAAATTCTACCAGCTTGTTATACCATTACAGTGATCCATCGGCAACGCATGCTCACAAAACAGCAGCTGGTCGACACTGCAATCTTGGCATGCAGATGATGGGACGGTGGCTTCGCGTTAGATTGTGATGCAACTCGGATTGATTTTTTGTGGTTTGGATGCACAGCCGGCGTGTTAAAAGTGGCTTGAGATCAGCTTCATTTCAATGTGTTCTCCTTCCAAGGAGTGTCTGAATAATTGCACCAAAAGAAAGCGTCTGTAGAACCTCTGCATGGATGAATGGATAAGAGTGTCGTGTATGTTGTAGGAGTGGCTCCGGGAGATGCGTGCAACGCCCATAATTCTATTGAATAATAATATTCATCCCAAGCGACTGATACGAAAAGTTTAAAAAGATGAAACATTGGGATAGTGTTTAATAGAATGTATAATTTTGTTGATCTACATGGTCTGTTTAAGTAATAGTTTCGTATCCAAGAGGTTTTAACAGTGAAAAATAGTGTCAATCAGATTCTATTTTTATGGCAAGTGTACG
>CM034047.1:828639-958852 GCA_019804595.1 Bruguiera parviflora | reverse complement strand
TTTTAAGTTGATTGAGCCTCATGGCAATGATTAAGCACAAAAAGATTCTATCTGTAATATCTTGAATTTGTTCGTTCCATCACTTGAACTAGTTGGTAACAAAGTGTTACCAAATGCTGAAACAAACCTACTAACAGCAGTGAAATAGTGTGAAGTATGGAGCATGTCAACTTATATGAACAATGAAGCATCAACTTTTAAAAATCCACCTTATACATTGGCAGGCATGCCTAATGTGTAACAAGAGCACTGCTCTGTTGGAGGAAGACATGCTTCAGATTGCATATTCGAATTTACAATAGAGCATCAAGGACACAACACAATTCACAAGTTTGCAATTCACCAAAAAAAGGGCAGCAAGGATCACAAACAGAGACAAGGGAGATATTAATAATTACTTATGATAAGTGATGGTCTAGATGTTGAGGCCAAGAGTAGGACTGATAAAGTTGCTGTCTTCTCCATTGATCTTCAAAACAACCGTTGTCTTTCCAGAATTGTCAAGCCCCTTCACAAGATCAACCATTTTAAACCCAACAAACGCATAAACTAAAAGTTTATATGTAGAGAGTAAAAATTAGCGGAGCACATACACCATGATTATACGCGTTTGCTTCTCTTTTTTCTTGCTTTTCCCAATGATGCTCAGCAGCCCCATTATTATTAAGCACAAACCAAAGCTATGGTCTCAAAGGCTTTTGGTGCAAGCGGAATCAGAATAGGTCGCTGGGGGAGAGACGACGGGCAGAGTCACAGAAAGATGGAAAGATATTTATTAATCGAAAATTTATTTAAAAATCACCTGTACACACGGCCCAAAGTATTAAAGTTTTGGACACACAGTGGCCCAAATACTTCGCAACACCATATCTAAGTGGACCTTGAGGGCCCTTTAGTATTGGAGTTTAGGTATTCGGGTGGCCTAAAAACTTCATCACATCTTTCGATATAAGTGGGCTTGTTGGCCCAAGAAGAGTTTCGCGTATTTCCTGCAGCTCCACCACGGACCTATTACTCAAGTGCCACCACGGCATGCCATCGGCTCCTAAAGCCATGCAAGAGCTATAACCGATATGGCTTTTGTTCATATTGCTCTTTAGTTGAGCCGGTTGTCTTATTAGCAGGAGTTGCTTGCATCACTAGACCATGGACAATAGCAACCATGAAAACCTTTTGTTTCGAACTCTTTTAATTTTGGGTCCGGGATCGCCTTAGCCCACTTACTCACGGATCACCTATTCATCCTTACCCAGATCATGTGAGCTAGCAACCACGAAAATCCTCGCGAACTCGATCCACAATCTTGAACTTGTCCGTCAAAATCCACATTTTCCAGTACTCAATCATTGGTTTCATTCAGAGCTCAATACTAATAGGTCCAATATACAATTGTGCATCACACTTACTCAAAATCTAAGTTTATTAGTTTTTTTTAAGAAATATTTTAATAATTTAAAATTTAAATTTTTATTATTAAATTTGCAGGTTTTAATTTTGTGAAAGTGAGTGTGAGATTTATGAGAATAGAGAAATTACCTAATATACCCCTAATAAACCAGAAAAAAAAAAAGTCAAAGTTTATTAGTTTAGTTAACAATTATATTTCTAAACCTATTACTATTAGAATTTCATTCCGGTGTGGTGCGGGATGTTAGCCTCACACATGGCTCAGTGGAACGGTTGAGAACTAGAAAAAAAAAAAAAAAATGAAAAATGAAAAACCCTTCATATTCCACTTGATGAGAGCAAAATAATGTGAATGGGGCTTTGGTAATTGCTTGGATAACAATTGTGCTGTTTCAAAACAATCCGGCACTTGCCACCACAAGACATTTGGATGCAGAACTGAAGGGGTTTTCTTTTTTCTCTAAGACCATCATTTTTCCATTGCCTGTTGCTATAGTAATAGAGCCTCGTCACAAATTTTAGAATTTGGGACGTACGTAGTGCATCTATCTGCAAAAAGGTTCAAAGCATAAAAGATAAAGAAATTGTAGGTCTACACCATGAAGACTATATCGGAACCCATGATTGATACCTCTCCCAAATTTGAGGCATTCATTATCTTCGGGCAGAAAACAAGCTATCAATTGGTATAAAGAGGCGAATCATTTGTTAAATGCAGTTTTAGTGCTTAGCAAACAAGGGATGTACTTCTTTTCCGATTGTACCCCAAAAAACAATCCAGAGATCAAGGGCAAATGAAATTAATGACATTGCCACCATGGAAGATCTTTTTCATTAGCTAACAAGATTAATGCTATCGCCCCCGAGGAATTGGAAAAAAAAAAAAAACAATATTGGAGACATTTCCAACAATTAATCCTTGTACATTTGATGGATACATAATGTGATATGTCCAAATTGTCTAATGCAAGGCTTCGTTATCCTGATAAATGGTGCGACGACTTTTTCTTTGTTTATATATATATATAATGGAGGGTTAAAAAAAATCCAGAATCAAAACAAAAGTACTCAATACATCATCAACTATATTGAGACATATATTCTTGGGTCAAGAAACTCTAGTCTCATCAGCAAATAAGGTTGAGAGCTTGAGATGATTCAATTAAGAGAGAATTGCAATTCATGGAACCCGATTAATTCCGAAATAACTATTAAGTCTGCAATTCATTCGGCCTATTTATTTCACACACACACACACACACACACGCGTAATCTGCATATCTCAAACTTTACCAGGGAGAGCCGAACATTGCGTAATGAACATAATAAGAACTGGAGTCAAATTTTAAGTCATAATTTATTAGATTTTTGATATATTGATACTAAGTACAAATTACCATCTTAACATATAAAATCATATTTTCTATTGAATAAATGCACGCTTAATATATATTGATGACGAAGAAAGTAAACGGATGCAAAGGAGTAATTGAGATTTGAGATTTTGCTGCACGGTTCTATTACACCCAAGTCTATTTGTTAACTTATATTTTACATCAACAAAACATAACATAACAGGTACCTTACAACTAAAATGCTAAAATCACATGACATATAAGCACCCGGCCCGAATAACAAGATTATTATGAGTTTCATATTCATTATTCCATATGAAAATCTGGCAGCTTTAAGTACTGTCTAAACTGATGCTACCGCAGAAAAAGAAATCAAAACGGAAAGTTATCACAGGGCTACAGTCGCCTAGACGTACTTAGAGGAGGCAATTGGAGGTGAACAGCATCCCTTAAAATATACAATACTGACAAGAATTTTAGAAAGAGATAAGAGGTGATAAATAAACCATGATCTAAGCAATTTGTAATAAATAAAAAATTAAGTGATTATAAGAATGAATTATAATTAATAGATTAAATTACAGTACGTACACTCGTACGTAAATCTTGTGTCTCTTAGCAAAACCCAGGAATTTTTAACTTTAATAGGCCGGCTCATAAGAGGGTTTCTGTTCCACACCCTCTTTTCCCAAATGCTGGTCCACGGTTCTTTTACTTCTCTGTATTGCCTTTTTCTTTTCTCCACCCAAACTAAATATTAATTACTACTTTAGCGTTATCTGGCACTGGAAAAGAAGATCCAGTCAACAAGAAGATCACTAGACCAATCCGAAACACTTTCACACCCACATAGATTAAAAGAAGAAGAAGAAAAAAAAAAAAGAGGGGGGGGGAAGTTTAAATGAAAAATCTCAAACCTTCAAGAGACAAATTAACATTCCAGTTGAATCTTGTTGCTTTTGAGGAATGTGATTTTTATGTGCTCAAAAAGCACTGTTCCAAAGTTCCCTCTAATACTGTGCAATCTCGTTTAAACGCATAATATTGCATGCATGCATTGCACACGTGGCACCTTGACAAGGGAGAGGACCATGATTAACATTTATAAGGTCTAGATACGATCTGGTCAGTGGTTACATTGGAAAAGAGGAGCCCAAACCAAGAGGGTCCCACCAAATCCTGCGTTGCCACATAATATCATGATTAACCAGCACGAAATAGGGCGTCTATCTGAGTTTGTGGATTTGTGAGGGGCGATGTGGGTGAGGCGGTGAAACTTTTTCGTCGGTTTGGACGATTAAGCAAAATCCGAGGGTTCCATTAAAATTTAATGAGAACGGGGCCTAATCTGACAATATGTAACACCAATTAACTCACATTCACTCGCTAAGTTCAGTCTGTTTAGCAAATTCAGCCTACATTTTGTATGCTTGTACACACATGGATGGGAAGGATACGTCGAGCTCGGCGACTTGGGTTTGTAAATTAGTAGGGCATTACAGTGATTAATTGTTATAAAAGTACCAAAAGAATAAAAAAACACATAGATGGATTAAACATTCTGCAGGATCCAACTTTGAACTCTGATAGTTCTATCTGTCCAATGGTCTTTGAGCTCTATTTGTTCAAAGAAAAAAAAAAAAATAATAAATAAATAAATAAATAAATAAATATATATATATATATATATAGAAGAGTCTAGCTGCTTAATAGTTACCCCATAAAAATGAACCAATCCCACACAAAAATGGCGTCGTGCTTCTTGGTGTGACATTAACGTGTGAAGGGGCAGCCCGGGGGATACGAGAAAATCCTGCATGTGTAAATGGCAGTGTATAAATAAAACACATTGGTGTCTCGGGCTAATGCTAGTCTTGGTGGTTTTTCAAAGTGGAATAGAGAGAGCATCTTTTGGAAAGCGGTAGTCGTCCCGTTAGTCCAACTGAGAAATCTCACCAATCTCTAGACGATCTGATCTCTCTCTCTCTCTCTCTCTCTCTCCATGTTTTTTGAGTCTTTTGATCCAATGGGGTCGATATTCCAGAGGAGTTTGTTCGGTATCGTCCATCCATCATGGATGTGGGGTCACTTTCTTTATTTCTTACCGTGTTTAAAATTTGTTTTAATGTGTTTGTTCGATAATTTTTTTTTCTCCTAACCTTTTCTTTTTGTGAGTTTCCATCATTTGCTCAAGACCTCTCTCTCTTTCTTTTATTAACCCTAGAAGAGGAGGAGTTGTTGGTTGCTTTGATGATTGCGATGCTTTTATCTTTCTTTAGTTTTCACTTTTCCATCTCCCACATAACAAAATAAAATAAAGTAAAACTCTCCGGATCTTCTACAACTACTCTACTATATATATGTGTATATATATATATATATATAGACACCACAGGCTTTAAGCGTATACTATTTTGAATTGCAATAGACGCGGATGAAATGATACTATATGCCAATAAAAATCGATTGCTTATACATAGTCTCAATCATTTCTTGGGAGCATGCATTAAACCATTAAACCATCAGTCGTCGTTATATAATATATAATAGTGTGACATAATGATTTTCGTGAAGTTCGTGTCTGTGTCTGCGTCGAACAGTCTGCAGTGCATTATTTTGGTGGTATCCTAATACTATTTGCCACTCTCACTGGGAAAAATTAATTATCGAGTACTTGTGGCACTGCGATGAGTGATGTTTGGATTCGAAGATTTGGATGGGAGGGAGGAGGGGGATGTAGGCGATTGCCATCATGAAATTTGGCCTCCTTTTGGCTTGTGTTCACGTGATTCCACTGCCGCTGAGTACTCGTTTAATTACTAGGCCTTGAAGCTGGTCATCCTCCATTAGAGATTGACCGA
This sequence comes from Bruguiera parviflora, assembly GCA_019804595.1. Lineage (NCBI taxonomy): Eukaryota > Viridiplantae > Streptophyta > Magnoliopsida > Malpighiales > Rhizophoraceae > Bruguiera > Bruguiera parviflora. The sequence continues at coordinate 953,229 of CM034047.1, read as the reverse complement.
ATGGATGGCCGAGCACGGCAGGGATTGAAGGACCCAGAGAGTATTCTTAACCTCATCCCAATCCCTCCTCTTCTCGAGGGGCCTGCATGATTTTACAAATTTCATTATTACAGTGAAAATAAAAAAATTCTCATATTTTTATTCTAAAACAGTTTTTCTCTCTTTTTAATTAATGTTCGTGGGAGTCGACTACATACAATTAAGGCATCGTGATGCAGAAAAATTGAGATACAAAACCCCATATAATTTTTCGTTTGTAGGGTTTAACGAAATCAATTGTTGTAGTCTAGACTATTTCTTTTGCTAAACCAAGTTTTGGGTCCTAGATAAAAATTGAGTAATGTTTGGGAAATAAAATGATATAACGTATCGTAACATCAACTCATGCCAGGTTGAGTGGTGAAGTTCACATGTACGGTGAAAAATGATTAGGCTATATTACCTTTAGTATAAAAAATTTTTAGCGTTTCTAACATTACTCGTAAAAGTTGTTAATCTCAACGCTAAACATATAGCAAAGAAAATTATGATAATTTGGAGTGCACTTAATTTCTATATATAACTAGCAAATTTTTATATATAACTCACGCATTGATATGCACAAATTTGAAATGACAAATAGTAAAATTTACAAAAGTATAATATGAACTTAATACTTGATCTAATTCACTCAAAATTAAAAAATGATTATAATATAATTAGAGCTTGACATATCTAAATTCAAGATAATTTTATGTCTGAAATAATACAGTAATATTTAAATTATTTAAATTTGATTTGATCTATAATTAATATGAATCTGACCTAATTAACCTAATATGCGGCTCAAAATAAAGTATTATTTGTTCAAAATAACTCAAATAGCATGGAACCCAAAACAATGATATCATACAAGCACAATTATAATAACTTAAGATAGGTACAAACTCACGAGAAATATTATATTATAATATTATAATTATTAATTATACATTTATAATTACTTAAATAATTAGAGTCATATCGCGAACATATAATTAATAATTTTAATATGATTTATCACATCATATAAGTATGGTTTGCATCAAGAGAAAGTTATGTTTATATAATAAAACCCAATTCAAATAATTCAAATTTGAGATAAATCAACTCAAAATGACCTTAAATCTAAATAATCATATTCTTTGAGTGATTCAAATTCGCGTGACTATATCTTGAATGACCCATAGTTAGAATAACCTAAGCCGCCCAATGGAACCTGAACTACACCCAACCCAGCCCTAAACTAACTTATTTGCCACATATAATTTAAATGTCGAATTTCAAGGATAGTAGGAATTTTAGTGTAATTGACATCAATCATCATTAGGAGCAAGACTGGTGAACGGTGATAAAACAAAGTAGATGATTTATGAATATCATATAAAAAGATAATTCTTTAAACGTAGGGTCGATAGGTCTTGTTTGCTTCCTGTCTCTCCTTTCTAGTCCGCCTAACTGAACTCTTAATGCAAAAGTATACAATAATACTAAATATTAGGTAACTTTTTGTAATATTAAGCTTAATGAAAATGCATCTAATTAAGCTTACTCTAATTAAGCTTAATGGGAATGTATTCGGAGCGCGCGTGTAGTGGAAATGAGACGACTGGGGAGTGGCCGGGGGGGGGTTGGAACTATTGCATTTGCCTTGGGAGGCTGGCGGTGGCAGAGCAAAGGGGCCGGAGATACGCATACGGACAGAGGTGTTGACGTGTTGGGCTTGAGACTCTCTCAAAGCAACGATGACAGGTGGGGGGGGGGACCTCGTGATCGGAGAAGACAGATCCCTTGAATACTGCTCCGCTAGTCACGTGGGCTCTTTTGACTACCCAACCCCAGAGCCTCCCCCTTCCCTCGCGTTGTTAGGAGCATCCTTTTTCTCCCTATTTCTTAGAAAACAACTATAAAATAGCAATTTACAATACTAGAGAGCCCCGACAAATTTGAATATCGTATGCCACAACAGAGTGCATACATACTTTTTGGTTTTTTGAATCATAATGACATACATACATGCTCCTTATCTAATGTATGTAATGAAAAAGTTAAGGTAATTAAAATTTTTTTACTTAAAAGTAATTTTACAAAAATAAGATTATAATTGTTAAATTTGTATATTTATAATTTTATGTTTGTACAACTAATAATAATAATAAGTATAATTTTTGTGGACACACTTAAACTCGTATCTTTTTTTATTTTTTCTAATGGAAACACGTTATTTTGTATCAAAATTTTGCGTTAAAATTCCGCTGCAATGAAATAAAGCCCTGTCCGTCGTAGCTCATAGCGCTAACTGACTATCACCCAATCTTTTTTTATCATTTTTTTTTTAAATAACATGCAAATTGGGTCCATCTCTGTCTGACTGTCTTTATAACTTTTCTTAACTCTGCTATGCATCTGTGCATCTCTTTAAATTTGTATTTGACGACAATGGGGGACTGCAGGTGGTGCTGACTGGTATTTCGCCATTTTATTAGCTTATAAAGCTACCAGACAGCCCTTGTTCTCCGCCCCCTTTCGTACTACTCAGCTCTCTCTTGCAAGTTCTCTTTTGTTTTGTTTTTTTTTTTTTTTTTTTTTTCTTTTTCCCCATTCAAATACTATGTCATTGCAACTCGTTCTGGGCTCACTGTTTGGCCAGTATTCTGTCTGCCACACCTCCTTAAACCTCTAACTATAAACTCCCATCTTCTCCCATTCTCACAGCCCCCACAAACCCTTTAACGCTCTCTCTTTCTTTGTTACACAACAAACACGACCGTCTTCAGTCTCTTTTTGGCCGGCGATCCATTGCCAGAATCGGAGAGAAGAAACTGAAGTTGAGATGATCCATAGGTGCTGTACCTCGCAGGGCAACACGGTGGGTCCATGTTCATGTGGTGATCCGTTCCATAGCCAAAGCAACTCTTTCTCCATGCTATTTTCCATCCCAAACCAGTACCATAAGTCATTTGATGAAACGGACCTGTACCCTTTGACGTCCCCTTCTTCTTCTGTTGATTGCACTCTCTCCTTAGGCACCCCATCCACTCGTCTAAGCGAAGGCAACGAGAAGCGAAGCCGTCATGATCGCCCTCCTAGTCTGTCAAGCCTTCGTTGGGACATATTGCAATCCAAAAGTATGCCTTATGCTCCGCAACTCCATAAGAACAGCCGTGCAAGCAATAGTAGTGGCAATAATAATAATAATAATAGCTTGACCAATAGTGATCCCCTCCTAGCTCGCCGCTGTGCTAACTGTGACACGACCTCTACTCCGCTTTGGAGAAACGGCCCAAGAGGCCCAAAGGTGCGCAATGTATTTTAATTCCGTACCCCCTTCTATCAGTGTGTTGAACTCTTGGTGTTCTGAACGCTTATATATATATATATATATATCTTGTGCAAAAAATATGACTTATTATCTTGATTTTTTGGCCAATGCCCAGCAATTTTCAAATGGTTTTGCCCTTCTGTGTTCTTTGTCTTGACCCCATTTTGGTTTGCAAGCTTTTTAGTGTTGAATCAATGCAAGCATTAATTAAGAACTGTTCACGTAGATCATGTCTGTGGACTTGCAGTCACTTTGCAATGCATGTGGAATTCGGTTCAAGAAGGAAGAAAGAAGGGCCACAGCTGCAAATGCAAACAGTACAAATGCAAATGCATCTGGAGCAATAATGGACTCTCACTATGGTTGTCAAAACCATTCGTGGCTCCAGACCCATAAAATGCCATCCTTATCTCCGGCCAATGAATTCAGATTCATAGAAGATAGTGATCGAGATTCTGATGCCGGCATTCCCTTCCTTTCTTGGAGGTTCAACGTTACAGATCGGCCTGGCCTTGTCCATGACTATAGAAGATAAAATTTCAATGGAAGGTAAAATAAGAAGGAAAAAAAAAAAAACAGAGAGAGAGAGAGAGAAGAGAGAGAGAGCGCTGGAAAGAATGGTCAAGATCATCGATGCAGTGACTACAACGTATAACGACGATGATGTTCAAAATGTTTGTGATGATGTGGTTATGGTCTAGTCTCGTCAAATTCTTTTCCCTTCCCTGTTTTGTACTTTGGTTTTTTCTTTCTTTTTTCTTCTTTTTCTTTCTTTGTTTTTTTTTTGCCCCTTTCTTTTGTCTTCGTCTGTCGTGGACGGAGTGAAAGTGGGATAATTCTAAGTTCTTGGTTCCTTTTCTTTCGGTTTCCTATTAACTTCTTTTAAAAAAAAAAAAAACTCGATCCTTCAGTTAAGTGGGTCTCTTTCTCACTGTTTGTCACCCAATTACCAATCAACTTAGTCAAATGTCGACATCATGATGATCATGTCATTTGCCAAACCGTTTTATCAGTCTAATGGAGCTTGATCAATATAATGGGCAATCAGTATATATGCGAACTGAAGTTTATCTGAACCTCAAACTACTTGTTGGGTTGGGTTGGGTTGTTTTATTTCCACAGGTTTCAGACAACCGAGGGATAATCAACTGATTGGCCATTTACTCTGTTGATCAGGACCAACGTGTTATTCTGAGTCAGGCACTGTGCTGCTCAGACTATGTAAATTGTTTTGTCCCCGTAGAATAGCTGTTGACCGTCAAAATGACTTCTGCAGAAACTGATACCCTGGTGGCAAGGATTAGTTGGTCCTTTTCTTGTTCTTTTTTGACTTTGGTGCAAGGACTTAAACCCAGGGTAAACTTCAACCCCAGCCCAACCGTGAAAAGTTTACTGGCGAACCTTTGTAGCCTAATAAACTTAATAATGTTGTTGGTGGTTCTGATTATTATGATATTGTTATATTTGTTAATCGAATCGCAGTGTTATTTGTTGAAGTGGCTAATCCAAGATGGTTTTCCCATGTATAAGATGAAAAGGAGGAGGATACAAGTAGAGGAATTGTTGATGTGTATGTGTCACGTTTTATGGATTTGGTGGTTTTTGATGTCAATGCACGTTTAATTCATCAACATACAAAAAATTGAAATTGAGCAACAAAATTCAGCTATATAATTTGTCAAGTTTTTGTTTAGCATGTACAAAGGAACGATATGATAGGAATAGCAACAGTGACATTTCGGCTCTGCTGGCTGCTATTCCAAGGATCAACGCATGACTCTAATGGGAGGCTGGATTGGGACTTCCGAGTTAACACCCCTACAGCTTGGAATTGTGGCTGATTCGAAAGGGTCGGTTCTTAAATTAAGTATAAGTGCAGAGAATATCGCAAAAAGTACACGACAGTTGAATTTGAACATTTACCGAGGATGGAATTGTTGCCATGTGGTTCATAATGCGTTAAGAAATGCTGAACCCCGATTCAACAATCCACCTCAAAATTTGATAAATTAATCTCCTGGCTTTCCCGTTGCTTGAGATGGATTTTATTTTTCTAATAAGATGCACAGTCTTCATGTTGGAGAACCCGCTCTGATTGACGAGGAGTCACAATAATTATAATTAAAATTATTAATTACGTAAAAAAATATAATTATAAATATATAATCCAACAATTATAATTACATTTTTGTACATTTCCCCTATCCATGAAGAGGTCCACTGCATTAAGAGATGAAAGGAATCGGAAGTTGAAAAGCGAAGCATGGGTCTTTTCATTTTCGCACATTGATTCTAATAATTAGTGTCTGTAGATAATTCTCTAAAAACTAGGATCGAAACATTCTTTGCTTGTTGGGCGTCCAAATAAGGGCAAAATCAAGGACATCTAGTATTCATTCTAGTTATGTGATTGGCTTCTGGGTTTTCTGAGACATCCCCCTATTCGAGGGTCTTCCTGTTTTTTTTCATTAGGTCACTAAAACGGTTGGATGTCGTGTGGCCATCCATGTGGCTTGACTAACTCCTCGGTTTGAAATTACTTCGGCCACCCCCACCCTTGGGTTAAAGGAACCCCGCCTACCAACACCAAGGATGGGCAGCTAACATGGTTGAGTCTACTTCTTCGACTCAGAGACCACGTCTTCCGTTTTTTCACACTTTGGGTTTGTGCAGGTTGGCTTTACGGGCCAACTCAAAATAACAAAAGGACAATTTACGTTGTGGTCCAGTGATGACCTTACTTCGTTGCACGGTTGTGCCCATGAACGCTCATGCGCGGGAAATGATTCCGGAGAAGGGCCATATATGTACAAGTATTCTAAACTTTGAGGCCGATTGGGAAAGATTCGAGATGTGCTCAGCCGTCATTTTGGGTCTCCTTTCGGCCCACAAATATCGATTAGTACAAGACATTAACCAAAACTGGTTTGGTCAATGTATTGGGGCTGAGCAAAAACTGGCTTGCTCAAAGTGTCAAGTCTGAGCTTTGGATGATGAACCTAGGAACACTATGTTTGCCCAAATTGAGGCCCAATCGAGCCCGCAAATTGAAGCACGCTAGGCTTTCTAACCAACAAAAACGACCAACTACTAGATATAATTTAGCGGTTAATAAATTAAAAGTTTAGAAAGAAAAAAAAACTAAAATTCAAACCCTAAACCTTAAATCATAAAAGAATACCTTCTCTCCGATTCAATTAGATTAAAATAAATAAAAAATAAAAATAACATTTTATTACTATTGTATTATTTCTCAAGTATTATTATTATTATTATTTTTAATCCTCGGGGAATTATGTTTTGGATTTTCGGTTGACCATTTTCCGACGTCTTCTGTTTTAAACAGTGTACTCCACTTTCAATTATAAATTTAGAATAGTGCCACCATTCTCTAGTCTAATTGGAGCTGCGAATAAAAAAAAAGAGAGAGAGAAAAAGAAAAGAAAAGAAAATAAGAGGAAAGGACAGCGGATACCAATTATCAATCAAGACATAGGGGCAATGGAGATGGGGAGAAAAGAATCTGGACGATCAGTTAATATCGCAAACTTCATTTTCGTCAACGAGCAGATTGGAGAGTAGGTAATGCAGTTGATCAAAATTTATCAGCGGGGTCGAGTTTGACAGATTTCGTGCACGAAAAACTTAATCCTCCGACATTTTTAATTCGGTTTGCGATTAAATCTACACATTCTCGATCATTACTTTTTTGGGCCAAAGTTAGTCAAACAACAATCATCTATAAATCTTATGATTTACTCAAGTAATTAATTAAGATACTCATTTCACTCAATGAGAATCATTAGGGGCTCCCTAATTTGGCCTATTTGGCTTTTTTTTTTTTGTAAAAAAAAAAAAAGAAAATCTTTTCTGGCCCCCTACAATTGCTGTCACTGAATGACGTGGTGAATCAAGTTTAGGTCTGTTGTGTCACAAAGTCACAGCGCCATACCGAGTTCGGGTCTTCCACTTGGTGGATGGCCATGGATGTCCTAAATTCGAGATCATGTTGTCGTGCGGAATTAGTAAATAGGATTCTTCTCCCGTTAATTGAAGAAACATGACCTGTAAAACTTGTACAGGACATCAACACATGGAGAGACAATAAATAGGAATGGTTAGTTATATATTTATAGGTATATCATTAATGATAATTATAATTATAATTATCAATAATTGTAATGTGCAAATTTGAATTTGCTTTTATGTCAATTTATCCACGTCTACGTATTTTTTAGCATTTGTATATTTAGATTATTACAATTTTTAAATTATTTGAATTAAGCTTCTCTTATCTTAAGAGCAATGTGCTAAAATGCGACATCATGAGGGGCCAACCTTTCCCCACAAGAGCAAGCAATGATAACAACCTTGCACCAAACCATCTTCGCTTGTAGTTTAAAAACATTTCCCTTTCCACTTGGTTCAATTCTCAAGCTTCAATAAAGAGAGAGAGAGAGAGAGAGAGAGAGAGAGAGAGAGATGGTCAACCTTGTGGCAGCACAGAGGCCATTGTTGCAGGGGCTAATGAAAATGGCAGGGGTGAAACCCCACCCAGTAGAGATCGAGCCAGGCACGGTAATGAACATCTGGGTTCCAATTGAGACCTTAAAGGAACCCAAGAAGGGCGAAAAGGGCTCCGACACCGCCACAACCTTAACCAAACCAAAAAAGCCTGTGGTTGTCCTTGTCCATGGCTTTGCTGCAGAGGGTGTCGTCACGTGGCAATTCCAAGTCGGTGCCTTAACCAAGAAATACTCCGTCTATATCCCCGACCTCCTCTTCTTCGGTGGTTCCATCACTGACAAAGCCGACCGGTCTCCAACATTTCAGGCAGAAACCTTGGCGAAAGGTTTAAGGAAGCTAGGAGTGGACAAGTGCGCGATGGTCGGGTTTAGTTACGGTGGCATGGTGGCATTCAAGATGGCCGAATTGTATCCTGACCTCGTTCAGGGACTGGTCGTGTCTGGCTCGATCTTGGCCATGACTGACTCGATTAGTGATGAAGCATTAAGTCGGCTAGGATTCAAGTCCTCCTCTGAGCTTTTACTACCTACTTCTGTCAAGGGACTTAAAGCTCTACTTTCCATTGCCACTCACAAGAAGCTTTGGTTCCCCAATCGACTTCACAAGGATTTCCTGGAGGTATGTTGGCATATTTTGCTGACTATATTCCTGCGTTTTTGAGCCTTTCCATCCTCTGCATATTTAAATTAATACTATATATCTTCTATATTGTTGCTGAGAAATTTATTTCCTTTAGCATTGTTGAGAGAATTGATAGTTTTCACAGGGCAGGTGTGGGTTTGAGCTCCAGACCTAGGGTTGCTGGTTTCAGTTTCCCCGTACTAGGGTTTTTTTCAGTTTTTCAGTACTTCTATCCTCTTAGTTGTCGTACGGGTTCAGTGAATAAACGCAGAATAAACGCGATCACATATCACATACTAATTACTATTAATTATATTTTTCAATTTTTAATATATAATTATAATTAATAATAAATATTACAAATATAGAACTGAATCGACATAATTAAACAATGCACCGTCGTCCAAACACATGCTTATTGGTGTCCTTTTCTTAAAGAGAGGCTCGTTTTGCCAAAAATATTAAAACATAAGAGAGAGAGAGAGAGAGAGAGAGAGAGAGAGTCATTCGTGCTTTAGGACAATCGGCGACAGGTAAGCAAAACCGTGTTAGAGAAACATTAGACTATGAGCTGACACTTGCCTGAGGAAGAAAATGACTACGAATATAGCTCGTAAAATGGCTACGGGTAGTAGAAAATTGACCAAAAGCAATCTTCACCAACCGGGTTATCTACCGAAAGGGATCTCGGCGACGGGATGTCAATTAAATTCGAGATTGAAAATCTTATACGCAGTTATTAGCGTCACGAATCTTTCTTCCGTTCAACTGCCCATGCCCAATATTTTACGATATGGCAACTAACGACATCGTATCCTTTAATTATAGGAAAATGTTTGATAAACACACACGCGGATAACTTTGATATCACACAACTTGATTTTACCTAAAAATTTATTATATATTTATATAAAACTCTATTATGCAATATTAAATGATATTCATGTGGTATGTAGTATCCTGCATTTGAAAAAAAATTTACCTAAATTTACTGCCGTGTACATTAAAAAAAAATAAAATTCCTGCATTTCTACAACAAATGGCGGCAAATCTTCTGACTATTAGAATTTGGTTGTCTTCATCGTTGGTAAAAATAAATCTCTTATTTTTTCGTCGTGTCGCCTAAGGTTGTTTACGGTTCAGATAATCATGATCCCCAATTTCGGAACCAAGCTTAAAATTTAGTGACATTTAAATTATATTCATATTCTTATAATTTTGCATGGTAATGGAGACGGTAAGATGTCTTTGCTAATAGAAATCAAACGATTGCAGGTGATGTTCAACAACAGAAATGAGAGAGGTGAACTCCTAGAAGGATTAATTGTCAGCAACAGGGACATCACAATCCCTCAATTTGCACAGGTATGGAGGATATCATGCGTTGATTGCTTTTCTCATCTAAGCACGTCTAACCCCAACTTGTATCTTGCAGAAAATACATCTCCTATGGGGCGAGAATGATCAAATCTTCAATCTGGAGCTGGCGCAGAACATGAAACAGTACGTTTCCTAGTGACCATAGTCAACCTCTTTTTTTTTTTTTTTAATTTATTTGATCATCAATCAACCTGTTATTAGAGGGTCACGAATCAAGACCATTGAATTCCTAATGGCTGATTATGGCCCACAAGTGAGGCCATTAAATATGTTGTCAACAGCAAGCCAGCAACTTTGACGGTAAAGCCTACAAATGTGAATCCTAATGTCATGTGAATCTGCATCTAGGATGCGTCATTTTATGTAATAAAGTTCTTTTTCTATCAAACAGATAATAGAATATTTCCCTGTTTGATGCAATTACAGGCGACTAGGCGAGAACGCAACACTCGAGGGCATAAAGAAGGCAGGCCATCTGGTTCAAATAGAGCGACCCTGCGTTTACAATAGGTGTCTTAAGAAGTTACTTGCTTCTTTCCATGAAAGTGGAGTCCAGAAATGACATCCTGCACGAGCATCTTGATTCTGCTCCTATTATTTTCTGGAACCCATAAATGGGCATACCACAATTATATTTTTGTGATAAGTGAATTATATCACCCTGCCATGTCTATGGCAAGAAGGAGAGAACGTTGCTAAATAAATTTGAATGACATTTCCCATATTTATTCCTTTCTTTTCACGGGGAAAAAAAATCAATATTTATACATTAAAACAGTGCAAGATACATGCAGTTAAATATCACCGGGATCACCAAGACTGCAGCAGTGTATGATTTGATCAAAACCAGAGGATAAATAATTGAACCAACGTTTTCATCTGAAGGATGCTTGTATTTCTTCCAGAGTTCTTCCTTTTGTTTCAGGAACCCAGAGAGCAACAAAAACGAGTGTAAAAGCAGTCACAAGTGTACAAATAGTAAAGGCCCCTGTTGACAAAGGAAAGAGGTTTTTATTAATTAGACATCGGGATTTAAGCAGGCTTGTGCATGCATAAATGCAAACACAACTTCTATTCATAGATTCAGGCACGAGAGAGAGAGAGAGAGAGGAGAGACCTCCGGGGTTCCAACTCAAGAGCAAGTTTGCAGTCATTGTGACCAACCATGACGATAGCCAATTTGCTAAAGTTGCTATGCTGCCGGCAAGGCCCTTAATGTTCACTGGGAGTATCTGAAATGTGCAGTTCAGAAAAATTAAGCACTTGTAGAAAGCACTTATGTAATTACATTTCCACCATCAGCAAATCTTCAATCCGTTTTCACATAAGCAATTTTCTAATAATTCTAGAGGCATCCCTTAACCACCCTCTAGATTTAACAATGTCCTGTACCTTTTCATTTTGGAGGTAGAGGAGGTCGTGGCCTTGTGGAGCAGTCAAAAGTAAGAAGAGAGGAGGCAGTGGGGGATTTTGATATTTTCACTTAATTAAAAGAAGAAGTCGGACCATTCGGCCAACTAGATAGAAAAAGGAGACAGGCTCCATGGATCATAACGGCACAGTCATAGCTCTCCCAAGGAAAATGATAGCAAAGAAACATGTAATGCATACTGCAAAAATAGTCCCTCTTCATCATGATGTCCTTGGCCCCGAGGTAAATAAACTAGAGTGGACAGTGACTAGTTCAGAATGCCTCCAACAACAGGTTTCTAACACCGATCATAGACATTGTTCGTAGCAAACGCATTGTCCTATACAAGGAATGCTATCCAATTTGCCAGAATCTAATTATCTAAGGTTTCCCCAAGATACCTTGATTTATTAAAGTAGTCATTTTCAGTAGTTTGTTAAATAGGTGCATGCTCCAAAAACAAAGAGTTGGAAGGCTGCCTAAAAGATGTTCATTGAGAAGACCTTTCATCCAAGCACTGTCAACTAATCTCATCAATTAGTTTAGCAGAATAAGTCCTATGCAGTGTGCATCGAAACATCCATTGCAATTATGGTTAAAATCAGTGAACTTAAGCATACCTCTGACATTATGACCCAGGGAATAGCACCAAGTCCCAGAGAGAAGAAAATCACCACAGCCTGTAAGAGTTCAACAAGCTAATTAAGAAAACCTTAAAAGCAATCAGGACACAATGAATTGACATCCGCAAACACACACAAAAAGCATAGAAGAGATCATACCACTAGTCCCACAAGCGACAGTATTTCCATTATGCTGTACAAATGAGAATCTTGAGATATGGCTCCCTAGTAACATTTAGTAATGACAGGAAGAATGAGAAGGCATCCCATTATGCGAAGTTTGGCTTGATGATTGGTTGAATATGCATCCACAAAGTTGATCAACGTGAAGTTTAAGAAATTACTAACCTCCACATAAAAGGCAACTGAAACAAGAAGCAGGCTAAGAGTGATTCCAGACGAAGACACCTGAGCGTGTTATCAACGTCAGAGATTACACTCTTTTCATCCTTTTTTGCTCCAGATGATTCTACTATCCTGATTAAAATAGCTGAACATGCAGTAGATACTCACAATGAGAAGAAGCCTGCGCCCAGCTTTGTCTATCAACCATGTAGTGGCCCCAGTAGCAAAAACCTACAGAAGGGGAAGCTTCTTATTAGATGGCAATACAGTATTTCTTCCTATTTTTAAATATCTGAAACAGGAACCATAACTGCTCTCTCTCTCTCTCTCTCTCTCTCTCTCACACACACACACACACACACAGAAGAAGAATCAGAACATAGAGTGCACTGATACAATACCTGAATAGCACCCAGGCCAAAAGTAGCAAGATCACTTGAGGAAATCCCTGCAAAATATGGCCATTTAACAAACCATTAAGGCCAACTATTCTAAATTCAAAATCATAGTAGCTAAGATTGTTTACAATAATATTAAAAGGCAAAAAGGGACATTTCAGTGCACAAGATTCCTATGTTATGGATTTTAGTGAGGGTTAAGATATACGAAGTCTTACCCTTGTTTTTACAAAGAGTTTGTGTCCGCAAAAAGGAAAATATTGGATAGAGAACAAAACACATGCTATTCAACCATCTTCATCAAGGTATTGGTAGTATATTCCTCACTCATTTTTTTCTAATTCACATCAGTATTTTATTGAAGAAGCTACGGGAGCATAATGGACACCACAGTGTTTGATTGGCTTTGGAACGTTAAACTTGACACAGTAACTAGAAGGAAAAGCATCATGGAAAGCCGGTTGCAAAGGCTAGAATCATTACAAAATTCCCATTACCAGGGTTATTATATGTTCAAAAAAGTTGTTGGCTCTTTTGCCACTCCAAGTAGCAATAAATCAGTCTTGGATGCTTATCTTAAACTTTCAGTATATATAAAAGCTGGAGATCAAAGTCAAATACGGGTTTATCTTACCAGCACTTGAAAATATTTTAGTGGAGTAGAAGAAAATCCCATTAATACCACTGAGTTGTTGGAGCATAAGTAATCCAATTCCTACCTGCGCAATACACACTAGCATCAAAAGGTAGGTTCTCAAAATAAAAAGAAAGTAACCGAACAAAGTAACTGAACCACTCCGAATTTTAAAACAAACCAGTCTACCATCAAAGGATACCAATATCTTCTTCGTTTTAAATCAGAAAACCGTATTGTTGTTCTTTTGCTTGATGATGCTACAGATCTCTGCAAACAGTGCAACAATCACATGAGGGTAACTTTGTCATGCAGGTCTGAATATGCACATGAATCATGACATCTTCATGCTTGTTATCAAAGAGTAAATAAGTGCAGAACTTTCACAAATTTAAGACTACATAACCATGTATGTATAAGTTTATAAAGGTGACAAACAGATAGAAATATATAAACAGACAGCACTTTGGTTCCATACCTTGATTTCATTCACTTCAGCAGTAATGTCCGTATCAAATCCCCGTAATACTTGCAAAGAGGTTTCAAAATCCTCCATCAGCCCCATTTTGGCCTGTCTCCATGACAATCCATCCCATCCCCCAAGAAAAATCAAACGGAGAGAAAGAGAGAGAGAGAGAGAGAGAGAGAAGGTACAGTGTGAAAATTAGAGGGATAAAGAGATACCTCAGGGAAAAAAAAAAAATGCAGAATCTAATCAGTTTGTGTTTATAACACATACCAGCCATCGAGGAGACTCGGGTATGAAAAATAAGCCAGGTATTAGGATTGTACAAGGCAAAATTCCTGCAAATAGAAGTGAACATCAAATCAATCAGAATTCGTTCACCAAAATCTTAATTGATGATAACCATCAAATTGAGATCGGCTTTGAGAAATTTCTAGCAACTTATCAATTCACTATGTTCTTTGTTTTGTGAGATGCTCTTCTTCTCTCGAGGAGGGAATAAATAATATAGGCTTTGCACATGTTTTTACATGCACGTCAACATAAGACGAATCTATGAAAATATTGAGTAATAATTAATGTTCAAAAATTAAGTAAAAATATGATCTCCCTAGTAGCAGTGGAAATTCTACTCCTGTAAAGGTAAGTTTAAGAAGTTGGGGGCTTACCTAGAACTGCAAGAACTCTCCAATTAACAAAAAGTCCCAACAGATAAGCTAGCATTATTCCGATGGTAACAGAGAGCTACTCAATAGAGAGATTTATACCATCAGTTTGTTGGCACCATTACGATATTGCTAACAATTAGAATCAATTGCAGAAGCTTGCATAAACAGAATCAGAATTAAAAAAAAAAAGAAGAAAAAAAAAAAGAAGAAGACCTGATTAACTGATCCAAGGCTCCCTCTCATGTTCTGAGGTGATATCTCAGCTATATACACAGGCACCTGTACACAAACAATGCCAAAAACTTGATCCACATTTTCAGCATTATTCGAAATATTAGCAATAACTACATCATTGATGCCTCAATTTACCGTGTACGAGATTATACCAACCCCAAAGCCTTCTAGCAACCTTCCCATTAATAAAAAAGACGAATCCTGCAAATCGCATCAAAGAAAAAAAAAAAAGTATATATATATCTCTTAAAATAACATGGGCAGATTTCAGTCAAGGTTCCTAGTGCATCATTGACACCACTCACTTTGGCAAAGGATATGCTCAGCCATCCTATTATATTCGGAATTGCAGCAATCATCAGCGACTGCAATTCAAAACAAAACGTTCGGCAATCGAATATCTCCATTCAAAATGGTCTGTTACAGACCACATTAAGCAATTTGACACAGGAATTTCTGGTTGTTTCGAATGATCGTCTACGAGACAATTAAAATTCAATGAAAGGTCACATCACATACCCCTTTGCAGCCAATGTACTCTGCAATCTGACCACTGGCTATCGCCCCAATCATAGCGCCCACATTCGATAGTGAACCAAACAGAGAAAACTTCGAAGCCCAATAAACTCACTTTAATCACCAAAAATCCCGGAAAAAAAAAAGAAAAAAAGAAAGTAATGACGGGCCTCAAGGCCAATACCTCTGAAATTGATAGATTAAGATCTTTGACGATATCCGCTTGCGTAGGCGAAGAATATCCACACTACATGAAACATATATATATATATATATATTTTTTTTTGAAAAAAAAATCACAAATGAGAGATGGAGATCGAGAAAAGAGAGAAACTAAAGTGCGGATGAACGTACGGTAAAACCGAACTGGATGGGACCCAAAGCGACGATGAGGACGCAGAGGACGACGGAGACCGACTCGCGGAGGATCTGAGCGGAGGAGCTCATCATGCTGGATTGCCTCGAGCTCATCCTATACCAACTCCCCGTGTGGAGAAAAGGTTTCCTCAGGTCCCTTCCATCTTCCGAATCGTCCCTCGAACCCATAATTGGCCAACAACAACAACAGCAAGAAGAAAAAAAAAAAAAAAGACCGAAAAACAAAAGGAAAATGAACGACTTATATGCTCAGATTGAAAATGGTAAAATGTAATGAAACTAAAAATGGCTTTGTTCCGTCCGCGCGAGCAGCTCATCAAGGGGTAGGAGAGAAGAGGAGAGGTGGGATTGGCGGGTGTCTGTCTCTGGGGTGGCTCGCTGCCGATGGCACGGAGCGGCGAGAGCGCGCAATGCGTCGGACTCGTGGTCGGTCCCAAAGGTTGCGTGCAGTTTTTCTCGTTCAAACGCCAATTAACAAAAAAGTACTGTCCCGTGCCAACGACCAGAATTAGTTTCCTCCATTTCGTTGATACGCATACAATTTTTGTGACTCGGCCGTTGTTGCCAACGAACGCGCGACGGATTTGTTCCCGCCATCATAAGTTCACGTGAGCATTCTTGGATGAAGCAATTTTTATTTACTGCTGTTTCAAATAAATATTCGCTAATTATTTCATATAAAGTTTCTTTAAATTTAATGTCA
The DNA here is from genome assembly GCA_019804595.1 of Bruguiera parviflora. Classification (NCBI taxonomy): domain Eukaryota; kingdom Viridiplantae; phylum Streptophyta; class Magnoliopsida; order Malpighiales; family Rhizophoraceae; genus Bruguiera; species Bruguiera parviflora. The sequence continues at coordinate 936,985 of CM034047.1, read as the reverse complement.
TTGATTCTCTTGCTCGCGCACCCATCTCATCTGATTCCAAAAATATCTTTCTGTTATTTTAAAGATAATAATCGTTATTTTATTTAAAAGACCAAAAAAAAAATAATAATAATAATAACGGTCAAGTTTTCAAATATTAGGAAAACCGAATTGTAGTAGGAGCCGCCAATGTCTCGATATCCGCCGGCCACCGCCATATTTTCCTTCAATTCCTAAATTACCCTCCACGTTATTATTTTATTATTTTTTTAATAAATATTTTCTGTTAACGGTAATATTTCAAATCTCAGCGCAGAAGCCCATTATATAAGGCAATCGACCTCGTCCTGCGCTCTCTCTTTTCTCTCGGTAGACCCGAAAAGCTAGATGATGAAAAAGAAGAACAAAAAAAACAAAAACGCCGAAGGAGAGCGAGAGAAGAGACGCCTTTTTCTCCTACTGGCGCGACATCCGGCGGCGGCGATAATGGTTCTCTTTGCTGTTTCAAAGTAAATGAGGTCGACTTTCTCGGTCCCTTTCATGCCGAAGGAGGAGTCGATTCTCACCCTGCAACTCATTCCCGCGGCATTCTTGTCGCTACCTTTGCTAATTGTCAATCGTGCCTTCTTGTGTTCGATTTTTTTTCTTTTTCTTTTGAAGAAAAGAAAACCGGAGAAGAAGACTTAGGGCAAAAATTGCTTTGCCTCTTCCCGGCTACGCAAAGCCGCGGCGTTCTTGTCGTTACCTTTGGTAATTGTCAATCTTGCCTTTTTTCTCTCGTTTGTTGATCTTGTTTTTCTGTAATTGTTCATCTTACCCTCTTGTGTTTAATTTAGGTTTCTATAATTTTCAGTCTTGCCTTCTTCTGTTTAATTTGTTTTTCTTTTCAAGAAACGAAAATTAGGGAGGGTATTTTAGGGCAAAATTGCTTTTCCTCTTTCTGCGTTTAAATTAAGTTAAAGAACGTGTTGTATTGTCTAGGTTTTCTAAAAATATTCTTTTCTAACTACGTATTCATTAACTTAAAATTGCCTTTTTCTTTTCAATATGTCTGCAAAGAGAAAAAATGTCTATCACTCAAATAACCCTATGTTTTGTGCTTTAAATTTGAGATCGAGGCTTTGTTGTTGTTGTTGATGAGCATGATCCAGGTCCCTCTTGATGAGGGAGAGCTTTTGCTCTCCTTTTCTATGTTATCTTTTAACTTCTTGGTCGTCTCATCTGGTCTTAGGATTTGATGCGTTGCTTTTAGGAAATGTAAGGATTCTAACTGTTCTTGCTTGATGATCCAAAAGCATGGATTTAAAAGGAAAATGCAGGTGTTTTGTATTTATCTGTGATGTGAAACGCCTGTTTATCTCGGAAGGCTGTCTTCCATTCATCAGGAAGCGAGAGAAGAGGGGATGGGAGATTCCCAAAAGTATCCTGTATCTTATCAGGTAAGGTTTTGGTCCATGCTTTTTTATTTTTCATGCAACTTGTCAGAGTTGTTTTGTAATGGTGCAGATCAATAGTTCTCTTTCGTTCAAAGACACAGAAGTTCAAGTCTATCCATGTTATTCTTCTAATAATTCTTCAACAGGTTGAGGAGCACAAGAGGAGGAGTTCTTCTCTAAAGGATTGAACGTGAAGTTTAAACTCCCTTGCCTCCTAATGAGGAAAATGTTGACGATGATTTGTAGCATGGCTGCTAAAAAAATAGTATGTCTATACGATGATTGCAGGACTTTGTTCCAGTCTAAAATTCCGATTAACCTTTGTTTTTCATAGATGTTCTTTCCCTTACACTGCTGGATTTTGAGGTTTCTGTTGTTTTTCTTTTGTGAGCTTTACTACTAATTATGCTCATGACCTTCTTTTGCAACCCATAAACAGGAGACTAAAGAAGAATTCTTGGAGATAGAGTGAGCAATCCTTTCAATCACTGAAGCTGATGTTTAGAGGGAATAGATGTATTTTGAAGAAGCACTTGTGGTAGACAATGGTATATACATGTTACTTTAAACATGTTACTATTATAATGCTCACTATTCACAGGTTGTTTGCCATCATTAATAAGCTTGTTAACTTTTAGGCAAGAGGTTGATATTAGAAAAGAATTTGTTAATATGCTGGTTAACTAATGGTATTTTCTCCTTGTTTTCCATCATAGACATTTTGGTAAAGATAGTGAAGACTTGTTCTCCTCTCTTATCTTTCCCCAGAGTATTTAAACGTTAGCTTAAACCCTTCCTCTAGGGTGTTTTCCCCAGACTTGTTGTTTTCCAATGGAGTTTGATTTTTCCAGTGTGCTAGAGTGCTTGGATCCAATGGCTAGGATGAATCCTTTGGGAGGACCCACAGTTTTTAAATTACCTTAAGATGGTTGTTGTGGTAATCTGCATGGGTTGGAGAAAAAAAAAATGCCATGAGGGTAAGCATTAATACTTGATCTGGTGTGTCTCCTTGAAAAGTTTGCTGACCTTCTCATTACCTTTACTTGGAGATCTCTATTGAGAACTGATTGCATGCATGATGCCCCTGTTAGGATTGGCTACAATGATGACATATGTTGTGCCAAGATGATAAATTTGTAATGACCATATGTCTATTTTAACTTCGATGGTAGTTGTGGTTGAGTCAGTTTTCTGTGGAAATAAGTAGGATATTGGAGGCAAAAGAACTAGGATTTCTGAAGTTCATACAAGATAGGTTCGTCATTTGTTCTGCATTTGCCTTAAAAGTGATGGTGGAATGAGGAATCCCTTCTAGTATAACTTTTTTTTTTTTTCTATTCATAGGCACTACTTTGTTCCAGGTGATGCATTCTCCTTTTAAGGAGCTTCACTTTGTCGTTCTGTTATTATTTATATGAGTATCTTTACCCTTCTAATTCTTGTGCAAAACATGTGAAGTTTATCAGCAATGGTTTTTACCCATATTGTGAACTTCAATATTTAAGTAGAAGTTTTATTGTCATGGCACATTGTGGTTTCTTTCTTCTTTTACTGGTCTTATCTGGATGATAATCGAAGGCACCCTGCATGGTGAGAATGCAGTATCAACATTTAAGGTTTGCATCTATCTCCTTATGTTTTTACTTTTTTTTTTTTTTCAAAAAGAACCTATAAACTCATTTTATTTTATTGCAAACCATAATTGGTGCTTCTTGTAGTTGTCAGCTACTGTAATTCCTAAGATAGAAGACAGAAAACTAAAAGTTAAAGTTGCAAGGAAAAAAAAATTATCATTGATCCCTCTTTTGTATCATTGTTTCTCTGACGATGCTTTGAAGTTAAGTACATATATGTTAATGTTAGTCACAGGGAGATATGTTATGTTAACTCTTGTTGGTGCTCAATTCATGATAAAGCTCTTCCAGGGAGCACTTCCTTTGGACACTCTGCCTCTTCTCCTCACATATTCTGTAAGCCATCTCTCTTTTGTGGTTTAAGTTGAAAAAAACAAATTAGTCCTCCAAAAAGTTATCATTATTGTCCCGCATGATTGCAGAACATCTTTTAGTTGTCTGCTTCTTTAAAGCTGATAGATCTATTCTGGCAATCACTACAGAGAAGAATTTTATAGACAAATGGAGGCTCGGGTGAAATTGATTGGAGTGAAGATTATGGGAACAGTTTAGACATATCTTCTCTTACATAAGAGATGATGGGAGGGGTAACTTTCTTCATTTTTCTCACTTCATGTTTCTTGTCATATTTTCACATTGATAACAAAAGCTCATTTTTGAAGGTTTTTGCAGCTGGTCTCGAAAATAAAAAACAAAGTTTGATCAAAAACTATTTGATGATGAATGGAAATTACTATTTTGCCAACTAAGAGAGGGGACTTGCTTGCAGGTGGTGCTATATGGGTATAATTTTATAGAATATATGGAGGCTTTATACTTATTGCTGTGGATAACACTTTCATTTTTGTTATCCAAGGTCTGCTTCCCTTTTGGTTGTCCACCTGCACATCAGATAACCACACTTGCCAAGGTTGTGGCTTTAGTGTCAAGGGTGACTTCTTTGAATGTTCAGAAACTTTCTTAACATAAGAAAGGTATGTCTGTCTTTTCTATAATTCTTTTTCAGCCATGCATGGCCATCTGTAATTTTCTTTGATGAAGTGTCTGATCTTGTTTCATTCCAGTAGTCTGTCAAATGATGTTTGAAGTATGCTTGGCTTTCAAATGTGTTTTTGTTAAGCATATAGATTGGTTGGGCCTCTAGAAATATAAGTCAAAGATTAACCATTGCCCTTTTTTATCAATCACAGAATTTTCACAAAGATATTGATGTGATAAAAATATGTTCCTTTCTATTAAAGTATAATTATGATTCATATCCTGGGTTTTACCTAATAGTCTGAGCTTTTAGGTCAATGAGTTTCTTAACAGCTTAAACTTTTAAATAGATTGGTTTCTTGACACTTTCCTTACACTTTTTGACATCAAACTTACAAGAGATTAACAAGACACTCATTCCTGAGAAGTTTCTGTACAGCCCTTATTATAGTTTCTCAATTTATGATCAAAGGCTGCTCTTTCTTTTTGTTTTTTTTTTTTTTATTCTTTTAAGATGTATTAGACCTATTTTTGGGTTCATTTTTTGTTATTACATGTTTTATTTTGTAATGTTGCAGAGGAAGGACACCAACCACATCAGAGAAACAGCTTGATGCTAAGGTCATACAACAGCAAGTTCATATTTTTTACTGCCGTCTCCTGTTTTTTTCCTTTTTTTTTTCTTACCCCATCTCTCGGTTTTCTTTTTCTTTTCTGCTTGGCTATTTAGAGCTACAATTTGGTATTTTGTACCGGATGGACCTGTAAGGAGAAACGGTCCTTTTAAATCCTCTATTTTAGTTACATGGCATGATCTGGTCCTTGGCGATATGTTTCTATTAGGTTTATTCATGGTTTCTATTTTTTTTTCCTGATCATACTACATCCTATTACTTGGAAGAATTATATAATAGGAACAAAAAAGCATAACATTTGGATCCACCAAAGAAAGTTAAACTGCCAAAAGTTTGCATTTTTCCTTCTCAGTTTCCTGTTTTAGTAATAGAATTTGTGGGACAGTTTTACACTAATTTTCATGACAACTTTTGCAGAATGCTCTGGAAGGATTTGTGCTGCTAGGGTCAATCTTAAATGGAAGCTCCCAAAAATATCCAGTATCTCATCAAGTCTTCACCAAGTAAGGCTGTGATCTATGAATTTTTATTTTCCCTGTGACCCATATAAGTCACCTTATAATTGTCTTCAACGATAGTTATCTTTCATTTGATAACACAGAAACCAAGTCCATGCATGTTATCCTTCTAATATTCCTGTAACAGCTTGAGGAGGGCAAGGGAAGAAGTTCTCCAACTTCATGTAACGCTGTTTATAAGCAATCGGAAGAGAAGGTATTTGAGGCATCAAGTTAAAGTTCTCTTACACAACGAAAGGTAATGAGGCACAGAAATTGCCCATCACTCTGCCATTTCACCCCACCATATGTGGACGGAGGGGAAACCTCTCAGTTGAGGAGCGTAACCCAGCGATCCTGCAAACCAAGTGAGTTTGGCGTGCTCACAAAATAAGAGGAAGTGCTCCACTGTTTCGTTCGCGGTGCAGTTGATAAGGCAGGATTTGTCTGATATTGCCTTTCGTTTGAATAAATTGGTCCGGGTTGGCAGTAAATAGCAAGCAGCTCGTAATAGTAATTGCTTAATTTTTGGCAAGACTCCCAGGTTGCATAGTCTTTTCCAAATTTGTTGGTTATCGGATGAGGACAAAGCCCCACCACGAAGGTTCTAATTCTTCCTGTTCACCTCTAAGTGATATCCTGACTTCACAGTATAGGCCCCAGACCGATCATAATGCCATATCAAGTAGTTGGGTTCACCACGGTTGCCGTGAGGAATTTCTCAATTGCACTGACTTCCTGGCCCGAAAACAAGACGTGTAATATCCTGCTATCCCATTCTCTCCTGCCCACATGCAACAGGTGTGCTACCAGCAATTCTCCCCCATTCTGTGGTCGCGGAGTTTGGGACTTGAAACCCGGAAGGTTCGGAATCCAAAGATCCTCCCATATGCACACAGTTTTGCCATCTTCAATGCCCTAGCGCACGTCCTTGGTAAGCAAATTCTTGCCCTGCAGCAAGCTTTGTCATCCCCCAAAGGACGGTCGGCCCATTTTTGTGGCAAATGTGCCTGCAGGGTAGTAGATGCCTCTAAGCACCTTAGCCCACAAAACTTTTGGATCGTTCACCAGTCTCTAGCATTGCTTGGCAAGCATGCCAGTATTCATGATTGCCAAGTACCTGAACCCTATGCTGCCCTGAGTTTTGGATTTTGAGACCGTATGGCGTGGGATGGAACTCCGGTAACCACAACTTTTATATGGACCTCTCGCCCTGCTAGTGATAGCAGTTTTTGTTTTCAGTCTTGCAGCTTCCGTTTAACTCTTTCCAAAATATATTGGACCGCCTTATTCTTTGACCTTGCCTACTTTATAAGAAGCCCTAACTAGTGTTTCGAGTGCTCGAGATGTTTAATTCCTAATAATTGACAGCTGCTACGTTTTAAATTTTTTGACATGTTAGCACTAAATTTTATGCCCAATTTACTCTTGTTGACTGAGCATCGCAGTGGTCATCTACCAGTGACATGATGTTACAAGCTTTGGCTTCAATTGTTGCCTTTAACAAAAGAGTGTCATCAACAAAAGAGAATGCGTGAGAGAGTAGGACAATGGAGTTTAATCTTTAGCCCCACAATAGCCCTGTCTTCTGTTATCCTGTTTAACATACGAGATAAGACATTTTAGACAGACAAGAACGAGTAAGGTAAGAATAGACTTTTATACAATAAACAACGAGTCACTTATATTTTGACTTTTAATTAATGTCGGCCAATTCCAGATGATTAATATCTCCTGTTCTTGCCTTCTGATCTTGACTTTTAGGGGCCCTCTCAATAGACCAAGGCCCAAGGGCCAATGTTGGTTTCCTCCACCACTGGGGAACGCCGCTACCTCTGCCTGCTGTGCCACTGCCTCCCTGCGAAACGGGAAAACCCCTTCCTACAAAGCCAGAAAGCTAATCAGACTCACAGATGGAAAAGCCCATAACCCGTTCCAATTCTCAACGATTAAATAAGCCTTCCTCTCCGCCACAAGCCACCGCCGGCGTCGCCGCTTCCCAAAGCTCTATGGCCACTTCCTCCTCCTCCACCAAAATTCCATTTCGTGCCCGAAAAATGAGAAAGATTGTCACTAGTGCCCTCGCCAACAAAACGACCACCATCAGCTCTTCCTCGTCTTTTTCTGTCGGTAAACCTCTGTCGCTCAAAGGTGAAATTGACGTTGCTCTCGAGCATCTACGCGACTCCGATCCTCTCCTTGCGACTCTAATAGGCACCCATAAACCGCCCGCGTTTGATTCTCATAGCCTACCATTCCTATCTTTGGCCAAATGCATTATTTATCAACAACTCGCTCCCAGCGCCGCCAAATCAATCTACACGCGCTTCCTCACGCTCTGCGGCGGCGAGTCGGGAGTCGTCCCGGATAATGTAGTCTCGCTGTCCGCTCATCGGCTCCGAGAAATCGGGATATCCGGCCGAAAAGCGAGCTATCTACATGACCTGGCGGACAATTACAGGAATGGGTCTTTATCGGATTCGTCGATTCTTGAAATGAATGACGATGTCCTTTTGACCAGTCTAACTGCTGTTAAGGGAATCGGGGTCTGGTCTGTGCACATGTTTATGATGTTTTCGCTGCATAGACCGGACGTTTTGCCGGTGGGCGATCTCGGGGTGAGAAAAGGAGTTCAAAGCCTGTATGGGCTTAAGGAGTTACCGCAGCCACTGCAAATGGAACAAATTTGTGAGAAGTGGAGACCTTATAGGTCTGTTGGGTCTTGGTATATGTGGCGGATGCTGGAAGCTAAGTCCTTGGCTAAGCAAGCTAAAAAGGATAAAGCATCGTGACAGGGTGTAAAAGGCTACTTCTTGGGGCCACGTTAAAAATGGAGTACTTATAATGTTCTCCTTCGAATAAGGTACCAAACTACGGTAGATCAAATTTGTTTGCTTGATGCTCTTATTTACAGCTTTATGGTGTCTAAAAATTGGATCTTTTTCAGCCTCATATTGTTCAATCAAGACAATGCTATCTTGATTTACCGCTATCAACTCTGACTAAAGGGAGCTTGCAAACTATGCACTTGCATGGTTGCTTCAAACTCCTTTTGGATTGCTTAGAGGTCATGGTTGCATAGCATTATATTTTGAAGAGCGCTTTGTTAGTGTGTATCTGATCTAATGCATGTATGAAATATCACTTCTCTGTGCTCTAATGAATTTATGCTTGGTCTCAAGTTTTTACCGGGGATATAAATACTCTTGGTATAGATTATGCTCCTCGGCTTAGGATTTCAATATCATTGTTGTTTGGATTTGGTCGTTTTCCTGGTGACCTGTAAATCAGCTGTTAGTGGTGGGGATTGGGGGAACCTCTAGCTGTGCCAGAGCTCGTAGTGTTGCCATGGCCCTGCTGTCATGATACAGAATAATCCCAGTGCGGTATTTATCCCCTACGCATTGGTGTGTAGTTGTCCAATTATGAAGGCTTTCCTCTTTGAGATGTGCATTGGTAAAGTAAAATATGTTCCTCCACCATTGGAGCCACATAAAGGAAATACAAAGATGTTTCCTTACCCCACATTTTGTTCTGCATTCTTCTTAACGCATTCTTTGGATTGTTTGATTCCGTCTTCACTGAAAGGGGCATGGTCCTTCTTGATCTTGACCTTGCTGTTGGACCAATTTTTTTCCTCATTAATTTGTTCATTAAACTGCTTTTTTGTTTATCGGTGTCTTAAGAGTCTGGCAAAACCTAGTTTGAATCCTGTTTTATAATTTTGATTTTGAATTTCTGATGTTGTGGCCTTGCAGAAACTATCATTTAGAACTTCATATCTGCATATTAATGCATTTTAAAGGCAATTACCTGAGGAAATGCCGGGAAAACCGTATCTTGTTGTGGAGATACAGATTACTTTTTGAAGAATTGTGAATAGATTGCTCTTGGGTTGCTATTAGGTTGAATTTTTTCTCTAATGAACGTTGAATCCGTTTCTTGTTTTATTTCCTTTTGTTTATAGGTATGTTCTATCTTTCAGCCTCTCTGCTTATCCTTGGGCTTAGGTCCGTCTTTTGACAAAGCCCCCTACAAAGGTTCTGTATAAAGTAAAGCCCCACCCATTTCCCCACGAGAGTGCACAATTAAAGCCCACATTATCTGAGGCCTTTCTTTTTTTGACATTACCAAAAGATGTAGAAATTACGCTATATATGGGAATGGTGAAGAGAATGAATAGAGCCGCTTCACAATAACGGTAAGTGATTGGAGAGAAATTTTTTTAGGGGAGTGGAGAGCACTTGAATGCCTGGATGTGAGGGCAAAGCGAGCTGAACCTGGAGTGAGCCGAGACCGGCATTTCATTATAGTGATCTAATTTACAGATTTACAATTGGACCATAAAAACGTTTGGCTCGTTACACGCTTTTAAAAGGAATAATAATAATAAAATTTTCATCTTCGCTGATAGTTTAACCCCGAAAAACAGTAAGTTTCATCCTAACAACTGATATTAGAGTACCAGAGACGATGAGTCTACGGGCGTACTGTAGCATTTGAGTTTGTTGTGTAGTTTAAGATATTAACACGTATTTCCTAATAGTTTTGAGCTTGCTACATGCCAGCATTTTTTAACAAACTGGATAAGCAATTGATGCTAACAGAAACTGGCAACTGGCCCGCAAAACCTGAGTCTGGCGAGTTCATATTATGAAGTCGCAATATTGCAAGAGAGCATTTTAATCTCGAAACAAAGAGACCCAATTGCCGTTGAGTACCCCAGGCTGATTGAGAAAACCTGCTGTTACATCCACCACGCCGTCGAGAAAGAATTTGTTCTTTTTTTCCCTTTCGGCGCCTGATGTACGCTGGCATTTGTGTGGTCATCTCTTGCCGCCTTTGCTCCAACAAAAATCCTCTGGAATTGCAATCATTTTTGTCGTGTAGTCGACTGCACTCACGAAGCTGATCAGATGGGCTAAAAAGAAACACGAACCGGCTCCTTTTGGACAAAGCATTATGCGGGCATGGAATTTTTGAGAACAAAATGATAAATTTTCAATCAGCTTTGAGAATCTATCGTAGATAGCTGATAGAATACCCTCACTACTCATGGAGCTGATAAAAGTGTTTTGTTTGCATTTTGACTAGATGGTTGTGCAAATCGACCACAACAAATTGCTGTTAAAGAAAAGCAGGTGAAGGGTGGAAGCTTGATATCCCCGTGTAGTTATCTGATAAAGATAATTCACTTTAATTTCAAAGTTACAGCTTTCAAGATTTGGGTGCAAATTAAATTGATGGTGAGTCGTGTCTACCGGATTTCACTCTATCGGAGCGGGCAATACAGTCCATCACAAACCTAGAATTATGGACAGATCAAGACCTAGGAAATTGATCGATCAAATTGTATGACTTAAGCTTAGATCAAGGCTTCCACATTTGCTATGAGTCACGTACAGGACTTGATTGCGAAGTGGATTCCTCGAATTATTGTCTTGCGTCAGCAATAATAGTGGGATCCAGATGTCATCTTATGGCCTATGGTTACGTGGAAGAGCAGGTTGAAAAAAAAAAAAAACACATTTAATTAGGTCACAAATGACCGAGAAATTAAGTAGAAAGAAATAAAAGGGAATATTTCTAATACTCGGTCACATTTTTTCATGAGATAAATACATAAAAATAATGGGCAAATGGGCAAACACATCACAGTACGTACAGGCGATATATATATATATATATATGTGAGGCTGATGTATCTTCGAGTCAAACCATCTCTCGAGTGAAACAACAGAGCCAAGCATTGGGCATTGGCCAGAAGACGGTCCGAATGGAATCTCCCATGTACAGAGTGCACTCACGGACGCTATGGGCCACAGCCACAACAACTGGTGCTTTCATGTTGTGTTCACAATTGAAATTGACTGTACAAAAAAGAACCAAAAAAGAGAGAGAGAGAGAGAGAGAGAGAGAGAGCATATATTTGATATCGTACCACAAAATATCAAGGTGGCAGAGCTCCTTTACTTGCTTTCCAACCCAGTGGCGTACGTTCAGATCTATTTCATTGTCTCACGGATACTCCCCAGCTGGTCCTTCGAGAAATTTTAAGCGTTTCATTTTGTTACCGGGTGACGCACGGATCTATATCTGAACGTTGTTTTTGTTCACCAAGGGTGCAGTGCACTCCCAGTTGCGCTCATTTGTACAAAATCGTTCCGTAAACTCAATTTCTTTGAGAAAAGCTAGTTCTCAAGTGGGCAGATGCGATTTTCCGTTTGGAGGAATAAAGACATTATGGTCGAGCACATCACTCTGAGATTAGCTTAGTCTGTTGAATAATTAGACCTTTGAACCTGTTTCGTAAGATGAAAGATAACTGTTGCTTTAAACATTGTAAGAATTCCATCCCGCGACACCTCACGAACCTTGACGAGGAATAGCCCAACCTAGGTCTTGGGTAGCAATGTTTTTGTCTAATAAAAAAATATATTAAATCATGGACTGTAGAATATAATCAATTTAAATTTTTAACAATTAAATTTTTTTCCCAAAAAACTCTCGGTAGTGTGTTACATGGTGGCACCACCATCACCCAACGTGCTAGAATGGGCTGGGTCGTGGAACGTTGGATCCATTATACATTTTTAATTCCATGCAATTTAATATCCCATTCAAATTTCTGAAGGAAAACGTAGGTTTTTTTTTTTTTTTTTTTTTTTTACAAAAAAAAATTTTAAGTGAAAAAAAAAAAAAAAGAGAGAATTCCACGAAAGCTGACATACTGCATGACATCTTGGGCTCGGAGGGAGTCCAACAATCAATGGCACACGCATGCGTCCACAAACATGCAGAGGAGTCGACAAATCCAAGCCTAGATTTGCTTGTCCAGATTCGGTTTAGAAAAACTCCAAGCTCTGCCTCAATGCCGTACGATCACGCTGTGTTCTGTGATTTGCATTCTCGTATCTGACTCCATTTTTGTTAGGATATTTTGTGCATTTGTAGCACGAGATATGACGTTATCCAGACTACCGAATTGAGTGTTTCTTCAAATTAATGAATGGCCTGTGACCAACAAAGACCTTAAGAACACTAAGGACCTCATTCGATTTGAAACAATGTGCACCAAAAATGATTATGAAACAAGGTTTTTATTTTATTATCATTCTTATTATTTTTTAATTTTTTAATCTTCTTCTTTTGCGGCACGCCGCATTTGGGAAACCCCACCTCACCATTGCTTTGCAACATGGATTTCGCTGGCTTGTGGTGTTAATGACTCCGATCTAGAGTTGTGGTGATGTACTTAGTACAAATTGACATCGCATTAACCTCGTTGATTCGCCCAAAAGGCAAAGAGCCTTTGAAAGTTGATCTTTTTCGGCACATTGAAATGGATAGCAATGTAGTACCGTATAAACCTATGGAGCAATGATTGGATGCGCATACTACACAAGTGAATTGAGCTCTCCTTCCTCAACGAACTCACTAAAAGAGCATGTTCTATAAATCTAACAGGAATTAACACGTCTATAACTATATAGGGCATGTTTAACACGGAGTTCAGTTTCTATGTTGACCTAAAATATGAAAATTACAATTTCCAAAGAGGAGAATCATACGAAGTCCTCGAAAATTGACATGACACATATAAATAATTGCCAAACATTTTTTCACTTTAGAGTTTTGTCACATTGGCTCTCCTTTTGTTCTTTTTCTTTCCCGTGTTTAGATTTTTTTAATTTAAAAAAAAAAACCGAGAAGATTGGCATTTTTTTCTTGAAAATTAAAATTAAAAAAAAAAAAAACAGAACAAATCTGATACAGAGACAATCGATGTTTATTTGGACCTTAAATGTGAAAAGTGTAAACGGGTAGCAACCCATTTGGAATCACGAGCATAAAACATATTGCACAATAGTGAAGCCAGGTCCACCGATCTTATTGGGGGTAATTTTACACTAATTTTTATTTATTTATTTATTTTTAGTGACGTAGCTTTACAGAATTGAGTTGTCGGTACGCTAAATTTCAACTTAAAGATAACCTGAAAGGAAGAGACCCTCTAAAGTCACTTGGTTGGGCTGTTGCCTTGTGCTATAGTTAATTGTAGAAGACATTCTTTTTCTCTTTTCTCTCTTTTTTTTTTCTCTTTTCCTATTAGTTTAGTCATTGATCTTTAACTCCTTTAATCTAAAATTTCTTTTTGATGAAAATCCTCTAATTTAATCTTTAATTACTCGGAAGTTGTTCCCACAAGCGATGCAAGATCATATTCTGGCCAAGCGTGAAGTAGCTGCCATAGCTTTTTTTATTTTTATTTTTAAACTCAGAAATAGTCAATGATTAATTTTTTAGTTATTAATATGGATAAAGGTTTTTTTAGGGTTTAGGATGATTTGCACCACATTCCATTTAATGTGGAAATTGCAAAGGAGGTACCTATTGGAATTTGATCCCAAGTTCTCCTCGCTAAGCTCAAAGCTGAGAAACCTCAAGCAGCTAAGTAGCTGCTGTAAATAATTTAAAGATTAAAAAAAAAAACTAATTTTACTCATTATATTAAAAAAATTTATAATTATATTTATTTTTTAAAAACATATGCAATACATTAATTTCATTAATTAAGATTTGATTCATATTTAATGTTTTTTATTAAATACATTTATTTAATAATTTCTCATGATACATCTCTCTTTTATTAATATATAATCAAATTTACTTATATGGTATAAGTTTTAGTTTAAAAAAATTGAATTTTCTTTTTACTATTACGATTTTTTTTCTCTTTTTTATAATATTTAAAAATATATGCATTTTTTTTATTTTAAAAAGTTTTAATTTTTTATTTAAAAAATACATATGTCATGTGAGGTATAAGTAACGTGTAGGTATTTATTAGGTGATTGCACTTAATGAAAAATATTTAATATATATTAAATTTAATAAATAGAATGAATATGTTAGATAAATGTAAAAAAACAAAAATGAAATAGGCATAATTATAAAAATTTTTAAATATAGTAGATGAAATTAATCTTTTAACTTAATTTAAAATATTAGCCTCAAGGCTGAGTAGGACCAAACTTATAAAACGGTAGTTTCAGATTTTCGCTTTGTAATTTTAGCACTTAAAACTATTTTTTTTTTCCCTGCATTTTTTCCTCGATTGGCCTTGGAAAAGAATGGAGATTCCATGACTGAGCAAAAGAAAAGAATAAACAATTTATAAGTATATTCATATATATATATTTATCTATTTCTTTATTTGGGCAAAAAAAAAAAAAAAAAACCTTCGTGACAGGACAGAAAGCAAAATGTGCAAGCTGACTCACACACCAGTTAGGTTAAATTAGAAGGCGGTGACGATATTTCATGCTTAACCACAAATGTTGATTAATGAGTTACTTCAAGAACAGGCATTAATGTTCTGACCTGGAGTCGGATTAAGTAAAGTTTTAAAAGTAATTGACTAAAAAATGCTCATCCTCATGTCCCACCTCAAAATTCGAATATTAAACGGTGTCGGTGATATCACTACAAACATCGTCTCACTAATATCTATGAGAACTTCTGCGTTAATCCAAGTTAATCGATTTTGGTATTAATGAAGAGTTCTTTTTAAAGATGTCTTTAACGGTGAACATTTAGCGTGCGAGTGCTTTTCTTTGACTTAATGTATAAATAATTATTATCTCGATATAATTTGTACATGCATTTGTTTTTGGGTCAAGATATATGACGTTCATGTAATGAAGCTTGTTTTTAAAATTAAAGAAAAAAAAAACACTAAGAAATTGCACGAGGCTAAATCACATATTTATATTTATTTTATCCACCAAAGAAAGGAATGACCCATCCATTTGAAAATTAAATCAGTATTTAGGCAAATCCTGCTATCTGAAAAAAGTGGTGACTGTTTTCATTGACATAAAATTTGCTTCTTAATATAAAACGTGTATGCCCCGTGCTATTAAATATTAATAATTGGACTTTTATTCCCACTTTTAAATACTTTTGGGACAACCTATGTTGACTGTTGCATGATCAAGCTTTGAGTCGACTCCGGTTAAGTAACCAACGATGCTCCCCTTAGATTAGAAAATTGAAATAGAAATTCAGCGTCCAAAGCAGAAATTGAGGTGGAAGATTCGAATGAAACAGCAACGTCGGAACAAGGCCCTTTATTTGTATCGGCTGAAGTGACCTGTACAGAGACAAATCAATGGAGATTCTCCAGCCCCAAAAAGCACCCAAATAAAATTAAAAAAAATAATAAAAAGAAAGCCCAAACAAGCCCTTATTTGTCTGAGAGAGCGAGAGAGGGAGAGAGGGGCCGTATGATTCTTATGCGTAATTCTGAGTAAACTTGTTTATTACTAAATGAGTTAGTTATTATTGGCCAGTATCATCCAATCAGTTGCTATCAAATCATTACTAAATCAGATATAATTAAATCAATCGCTATTAAATTAAATATTATCGAATACACTCCCTACCAAACCAAACATTATCTGGTTAAATGCTACCGAATCAATCACTATGATATTAAACGCTACCAAATAAAGTACTAATAATTCGAGTCAATATCAAACCAAACACTATCAGGCCAGGCACTACTAACTCAGTAAATAAACTCATAAACTCGTGTACCAAAAACTTGTGTTTTTGCCTTAAGTATCGTGTCCAAATATGTGTTGGGTCTATTAGTATTAGATGTTCTGACCTAAGGGAGATGCCGACAGTGGTAGCACATTAGCATCAACTGTTGGAGTGAAAAGGATGGGAGAGCCAAAGTCATTGTATTAGGGAAAGAGGGTGGAGTTACAGGAATTGCATTAGGCGCACAAACGCAAAAGTCCGAGAGAGAGAGAGAGAGAGAATCTAGCGGGCCAAAAAGGACAAGAACTGTGCTGTGGACCACCATTCTCGCACTTTAATTCTCTTGACCCCTAGTCCCCAGAGGAAAAAAAGGCCTCCCTCTTTGTTCTCTCTTCTTTCTCACTGATTATCCGACTTAAAACCCTTCAGTAGTAGGGCACCTGGCTCCTCTTATTAGGTTAACCTAAACCCTTATGGAAATGGCTTAGTCTGTGAATCTTGAACGTTATAGGAAGGTTCCAAGCAACCAAGGCAAACATCGAGACAAAAACCCTTTTTTTTTTTTTTCTCTCTCCTCTCCTCGCCCATACATTTTACCAAAATTAACCCGTGTTCGTGTGGGTTTGGATTGTTCACGGTTGCGGAATTAGGGAGGGGAAGAAGATAATACATAACACAAAACTACACACAAAAGAACGAATTGTTGTTGGGGCAATAATTAGGAGCTGGACCAGTATGCAGACTACGGAAGAGAAATAACATGATCCTGTCGGTTGTTCTGCAAGATAACACTTCTGCGTGTGTTTGTCATTATTCTACTCTTTCATATTTAGTCATCAGTGCTCTTTCTCAGTACTACTATCTAAGCCATAAAAACCATTTTGTGGGATGGATTTTAATTTATAAGAGTGGATTGGATGGGATGCCAGGAAACAATCCTGCAGGACCCTTTTCTTTATAAATAAATTAAGTCTGTCCACTAATGACAATTCGCCATCGCTGCTGCAATATCAGCCTCAAGGTAGATGGTACTTCTGGTGGCCAGTGAGTGACTGAGTGCACTCACAGCTTTTTCACTTCAAATCTACGGTTAATTTTATCAAGGTAAATGGTAGAATTAATCATATAATTGAATATAATAAGGGCCCATTCGAGTTTTTTCTTTTTGCCTTACGAATTTATAATCCCCTTTAAAGGTTCAGATTATTTTCCTGGCACTTATCTCTTCTAAGTTGTTTAGTCATTTGTCTGTACACTACTCAATCACTTGCTTACGTCTTCAGGAGTGGGATTGACATTGAAATTAGTGAAATGGGTTTGGTGGGTTTCGGCATCCATGAATGTCAAGATCACAGAAAAAGAGAGGGAATAATCTAGGGAGTTATCTAAATGATTAATGCTTTTGATCAAGTTTGTTCTCCGATTAGATGGGATAAATTAGGGTTACAAATTTCATAGAACAAGCCCACTACCCTTTGCAGAAATCAAGGAAAGGACGACAATACTTAAGAAGATAGGTATAGTTATATATATATATATATTATTTATTTATTTATTTAAATAGAATCAAGGGTTGGAGACTTGGATCAAGACCTTATATTGGGAATCAGTTCCATGGAACTGAGGGGCCAGGATAAGGGAATAGGGACGAGAAGTACTTTGGTTCCAGCTTCAGGAGAAAGAAGAGAACATCAAACCCTTGAAGGCCCTCCTCTTCTTTACCAACATCATCACCACCAAACTCAAAAACCCACAAGAGATCCTGACCTAACACCAGATCCAGGCCCATCTGCACCTGCTGCCATAAGTGCAACAAACACTGCCACAGCAGCTCCTGGTGGATCAATTTCGAGATCGCAACAAACATCAGCGCCAGCATCAACATCCATTAGATATGGAGAATGTTTGAGGAATCACGCAGCAAGTATGGGAGGACACGTCCTCGACGGCTGTGGAGAATTCATGCCAAGCGGCGAGGAGGGCACGCCAGAAGCCTTGAAATGTGCAGCTTGCGAATGCCACAGGAACTTTCACAGAAAAGAGGTTGATGGAGAACCACAATACATAACCAATTATTACTACAAAACCGGTAGCCACAGAACTGCTTTACCTCCTCAACAGCTTGCCCCTCCACTGCCTCAATTACAGCCATCTCTTCATCATCAGCATCATAGACAACCTCATCGAGGGTTATCTATTACTGGACCAACCGCTCCAATTCCGCCGATAATGCTGGCATTTGGCTGGGGTCAAGGTGGTCCTGGCACTGCGGCGGAGTCATCAAGCGAAGATCTCAACATGTTTCAGTCAAATCTACAAGGGCAAGAATCAGGAAAGCCATCGTCATCGAAGAAGAGGTTTAGGACAAAGTTCAGTCAAGAGCAGAAGGAGAAGATGGTGGAATTTGCTGAAAAGCTGGGATGGAAGATTCAGAAGCAAGATGAGCAAGAGGTGCAGAAGTTTTGTTCCCAAGTGGGTCTTAAAAGAAGAGTTTTCAAGGTCTGGATGCACAACAACAAACAGGCCATGAAGAAGAAGGAAATGTAACAGAACCCCAACTCAAAGTCTTTAACTACCTTCAACACATTGTTATTGTCGGGATCAGATTAGATGTGAATAATCTAATGGGGGAGAAGAATATGTATTAATCGTCACTCCATACTAATTTTTCTCTAATTCCATTTATTGCTGATTAACCTGTATCTATATTCGTCTGTTCTAAACCAATTTCGGTGCTCAGTACCTGTGCAACATTTCGCATCACCAAACCCTGTATTTTAAAACTTAAGTTGAAGCATGTTGTAACGCAGGGCTCCACACCGTAAAGTCTGAAAAAATCGGGATATCTACAATCTCAAACAATTTTTGTAATTTAAACATGTCACCTTTATAATTGAGCAGCCTTCGCTTCAGGCTAATGACATAAAAGAATGTGCACAGTCTTTTCTTCTTATCCCATTCTAGCAAAAGAAAATGATTTTTATTGCAAAAATTCAGTATCGTGTCATGATCATGAACACATCAACGTGTTTTCCTACAAATTACATTTAATAATTCTTCCATATTGTATCCGTTTTGTTTTCTTATGAATGTGTCCGTCAATTTTTTTTTTTAATTTTTTAACAAAATTACGTTTACAGTACTGGAATGCCTGTCTCTTATTTCTTTTTTCTTCACTCTCTGTTTTGACCAAAAACAAAAAAAAAAAAAAAAAAAATCATGCGCTGGGTTGTCCCGACCGTCTAACCTGACACCCCTAGAGCAACTGCAACTTTTTGGGGTTCCTCGAACTTTGCCTCCTCGAAGAAAGATCTACGGTCCCTCTTTAAAGCCGGAGAGAGCGGAACATCTAGGCCCTGATAATGAAATAGCAGGCTCTTCCACGTCTAAATGCTTTTCTCACTCTCTCGTTTTCAAAGTTTTAAAAGCGTGACGTTCTCCTGTCAATATAACAAATATTGTTTACAAAAATGTTAAGAAGACAGCAAGAAATAAATACGTATAAATATGATTTTATAAATTATAATTATAATTATAATATATTTTTTGTATATAATAATTAATAATTATGATTAAATAATATGAATTTATTTCTAATTAACCAAAAAAAAAATGTTGGAAATGATAGTTGCTCGCTATGGGATGGTCTCATTGTTTGGACATGGAGATGTAGAGAATAAAACTTGGACCATGTATGCCGTCTCGCGCTAAGATTTCACATGGACCCCACAAATCTGTACTTTAACATGAGCTTTGGTTTTGTCTTCATTTTTTTTTTGTCTTGGCCGAGTTTCGACTCTTAAGTTGACCGAGAGATGGAAGAAATGAGATGCAATCCTAGTGCTAAAGATCATATCGGAAATTGGAACATTTTTTTAAAATTGGCAAAAAAAAAAAAAAAAAAGCTGCGTGTTTGTTTATTCTATTTTGTTTATTCTTCCTTTCTATAGGGGTTGCTCAAATTGGACTAGATTTCCCAGAGCCATTTCTCGGCTTAAATGTGTAAGCCAAAGTTAAAACGGATAAAAGAAGCATCCTATTCTTCTTAAAATCCCATTGCAATAAACAAAGATGGCAGTATAGACCTGGTAACAGCAACGAATTGGTGCTGAAGAATATCTAGAAATGGGTCTATATTAAGCTTATGATCGAGCAATTTTTATAGTGATTGCACCAGGATGATAAACTTGCCAACGTAAAGCAAAGTGAGGGATGAAGAAGTTAATAGACTTACACAAAATCGACTTGATGGTCACATTCTTTCTAATTTTCAGGGCAAGCTTGCCACTGAGCTTTTATGTACACAACTAAAGTCTTCCAGCACAGAATATGGCAATCCTGTGACTTGAATGACAAAATTGTATTGAAATTTGAATCTCATCGAACTGAAACTAGAAAAAATTTCAGTCAGAAACTATCTATAGAAAATATTATTCGTATAGAACGTGTTTCGAGGTTATTTAGAAAAATACAAAACAAAACTAGTAAAGGAAGCAGAGAGTGAAAGAAAAAAACGAAAAAGCCTTGGGTTATTGCAGTGACTCACAGATGAATGTGAACAATAGACTCAAAGCTCTGCGGTGCCTTTCCTCATCTCAGCTCTAATATCACCAGTGGCTTGTGACATCCTCTCCTTGGCAGCTTAATACGTAGCCTTGGCCTCATGGATCATTGTCTCCTTAGCTGATTTGTAAGCGTCTCCCACATTTTTCATGGCTTCTTCAAAAGATCTTATCCCACCCTCTCCTGGAAGTCCAGTTGCTCTTGCCACTGTGTCTTTGGCATTGTGTGCCTGCTCTGAGGTTGTGTTTGATGCCATATTAATTTTCTGTTTAACTTCATCATGCATAGTGGCAGCTCTTTCTCTTCCATACTCCATTGCCCCTCCCATTGCTACTCAGGCATTGCCTGCATTCTCTGAGGCCACATTACTGGCACTGGTTGCCTTTTTCTCTTCCGTATTCCAATGCTCCTCTTATTCTCTCTCTAGCATCATGAGCCTTTTCTAAAGCCATATCCTCCATTTTCCTCTCAGCTTTGCCAAAGGCATAACCTGCTTGATCTTTTCCATATTCCATTGCCTCTGTCATTGTGTCTTGGACATCTGCTGCTCCATTTGAAGCCATGTATGTGGCCATGTGAAGCTTCCGTTTGGCTTGATTCATCTTCCCCGAGGCAAAAGTCCCTCATATTGCCTGCCTTTTCAGAAGCCATGTTAGCTGTCTCACTAGCCTTACTGGAAGAATACCTTGAAGATTCTAGAAGAGCAGACATAAAATAAGAAGTTTTAGTTTTTGAAGAACAGAGTCTGGGTTCACATCACGGCAAGGAGGATAGATAATCACTGGTTGCAGCAGAGTTCATCACATCTGTGGCCTTTGAGGCAGCATCCCCAGCTCTATCCATCAGATTCTGAGCTCCGTCTCTTGCATTCTCTTGTTTGAGCCCCAGCCCCCTATTATCAACAGTGCAACTTTGGTTTTAAGCCAAGGACTTTCATCCTTCCCTAAAATGCAAAACTCACTACCATTTTTATGCTATTCTAGAACGGAACTTGCAACCATATATATGGAAAAACTTCAATTGCTAAGGACGCAATTAATCAGACAAGGAAACAAGCGGGTGGTTTGATACGTGCGGTACTGATGAAACCACTACCATTATTTATGTACTATAATAACTATTAATTCAAACAGTGAGATGTTCCAAGGAGACCCAATTAGTTATCCTGAGAATTTTAAACAAAAATAACTGAAATAGGACACAAAAGGCCTAAATTTGGCCCGGGAAAAAAAAAATCGTGGATGGAAGGATGATTGCTGTGCCATGTCTAATTAGACTATTCTACAAGTCTTGTGGGGTAAATGCAGTTGCTTTGTTGATTTGCAAAAGTTCAGACTTCAGAGTATACTCCATTCACACATGGAGAGAGCAGAACACCTGCCTAGCTATACTAGATATGAACAACCCCTTTTTCTTTCTTTCTTTTTTTTTTTTTACAAAAAAAAAAAACCTTTATTTTTTGGTAAATAATATTCAGAACTCTGAACAAGAATCCTAAGCCCACTCCACAACCACAATCATAACCCCAAAAGTCAAAATCTCCCCAGTAAAAAGCATGAAGCTTCAGCCTAATGTTGTTCATCAAAATAAAAATTCTTCCACCATCCAAAATGAAACTAGAAAGTCAAACGAATATTGACTCTATTCTTCCCCTGGAAAAAAAAATATTAATCTTTCAAATATCTCTGATTTCAAGATCAAATGCCTTAACTGAATCATTAGTTAATCATAAATGCAAAATTTGTGAACACAAAAAAAAAAAAAAAAATAGTGAAGGGGACGGGACCAAGACTCGGCAGCATTGTTCTTGGAATTTTGCATGGCTTCTGACGCGCCCTGCCTCATCTCTTCTGCCTTTCGCCTTCACATTCCCTGCTGCCATTTTCACTCTCTGCTCCGCATTCTCCCACATTTCTTCTCCACTGCCGCCACTACCACTCCAATACCAGCACTCCTCCACCGACACCGCCAACCAAACAACGGCCACCGCCGCCGCCATCATCACCGGCACACTCTTCCCCATCTCTCTCTATAACGGAAATCTTTTTTTTTTTTTTTTAAAAAGAGAAGTCTTAATTAGTTGCGCTTCTATGGCGGAGATGGAAGTGCAGGCGGTTGGCGGTGAAACGTGCCCCCATAGAGAGTAACGACGGTTTTCCCTTGCTGATGTCATGTTGGAATTTCATAACAATCTTTTTGTAAAAATAAATTAAACTAAGGATATGAAAAGTTAAAAAAAAAAAAATGGTGAGACGAGAAAATCCGAGAGAAAAACCAATAGAACAGACGTAGCTGCGATTTTTCAGCAAAATTTCTTAAATAGTCGATATCTTAAATATACTTATAATAAGTATAATGTGCATACCATCAACATCAACCTAACTTAGTCCATTGTCACGTCATCATAATATGAATTACCAAGTCTCGGTTGGCGACGTGTTGTCGTGTGAGTGGTTTATTGAATTGGTTTCACACAAAAAAAAAAAACAAAAAATAATAATAGAAAAAGGGATTGGTTGAGCACCGCAATACAGGACTCTCAAAATTTTCTTCCTGTTTACAAGCAGCTCCTGAAGCTTAGGGGAAAAAAACAACAAACGCCTGAAGCTTAAGAAGAATCCACTTCATTGACTAAGAATATTAATAAATGATAATGAACATGTATATAAAGAACAAAATTCCCTACCCATGGATTTGGGGGAGAGATTCTGTTACTATATCCTCAATTGCGAGGCCTCTTGTTAAGCTGGCTGACCGCCCTCAGCTGCTAGTTTTATTCGTTGGTGATGCTCTGCAACCTTGTAATCTACAACCTCCCTCAACAGCTGAGAATCCAGTACACAGTCAGGCCGACCGTAGACAGCTGCTTGGACACTGGCCATGAGTTTGGCTATTTCACGACCGGAGAACCCTTCTGTCTTCCTGGCAGCCTCTCGAATCACATCTTCAGACACGTCTCTTACGGTAATCTTTTGGGGCTTCCTCTTAACCAAAGAGTGCCAGCTGGACCCATTGTTGCCTTCATCGGACAGGTACTTGCTCAAATAAAGGTTGAGCAATTTGTAGCGTTCCTCTTCTCCTGGAAGTGGGAACTCGATCACTTCATCTATACGGTCAGCGACGGCACTATCCAGATCACCAGGCCTGTTTGTGGCAAGGACAAGAACTATGTCCCTTGATTGGTCCCCAGTTCGAAAGAGCAATGCATTTAGAGCACTTCGTTGAGCTTCACTCATATGAGTGCTGTTACGCCTGCATTATGTAAGTCATAGAAATATCAACTTGTTTGACCAAAAAGACTGATAACTGCATTTATCCTGGAGGAAAAAAAAAAAATTTTTTTGAAGTCTACAACAACAGTTATGGTTTTTCCAAACCATTTTTATGCAAAACCTGCATTTATTCCATCCAATCCAAAAGGGCGAAATGGACCAGATCCAGACTCATTATAAAAAAATATAAGGCATCTCCATCTTACCCTTATTTTCACAAAAAAGTTATTTTGCACAACTCAAAAGTATAGCCTCTATGTCACAATAGAGTGACCTTACTATTACACCAAGGCTTGCCTTTCATCCACACCTGATCACCAAGCTTAATTACAATTAACACGCATGTATCAATGACTGGGCAAATCCCTAACATAACAAATAATCTGCAGACTGCACAATTACAAACCAACTTGGCATAATTCAATGTGACATTGACTTACTCGCTCAGAAAAGCATCAGCCTCGTCAATAAAAAGCAGTAGCCCTTTCCGTGACTTCTTGGCCCAATCAAATATTTGATGGATTTTAGTAACAGCTTGTGCACCCAGTGGTGCAACATCTCCTCCCGTCATCATGGCATAGTCTAATCCCTAAAAAAATAAATGTTTAAGAGAATCTCAAAATTAGTCAAGAATTGTGTAACTAATTACCACATTCAATAAATTAATTGTGACTGATTCAATAATCCTATGCTCTCAATCAATCAATATTGTTACCAAATGTGAAAAGACAAATCCCACCATAAATATATAGATATTTGTCTACATAGTCAATGAGAAAAAAGCAATCCTCTTGAAAGTATCACTACATGGATCTGTGCAGTAAGTGTGTTCCTTTCTAAATTGACAACTTCACTAGGTTTAAATCTCAACTTTCCAGAGAGATGCAATAGCCAACAATCATCAAAATAAACTGAAATCCATGATGCAAATGGAAAATTGCTAGGCACAGAAAAATAAGTGAGCCAATGAGTTTATGTTCTACCGATTTTCTTGCTATCTGCCTTGCAACCATTGTTTTTCCAGTGCCAGGAGGCCCATAAAACAGCATATTGCGGAAGGGTGCCTCATGACTTTTAGTGTTTGCGGTAGCTCTTGCAAGGTGCTCTATTCTCTTTTGCAATGAAGGATGAAGGATAATATTTTTGAAACCATTTTTACTTTCCAAAGGTGATGTTGTCCCAGCTGCTGTACCATATTTCAAAACTCTGTTTCTTGCCTGAGATACAACCGGAGACAATGGATTTCTCGCAATTGATGATTCTCTGATCAGTGATGGTTGTCCCAATATCCGGTTGACATAGCCCCATGTAACTCTAGCACCTTCTCTGCAGACAATAAAAATATTCATTGACAAATTTGACAAAGACTAGTAAATAACACCCATTACTAGATGGCATAGAATTGTAAAGCTGGCAACAAGATATTAAAGAATGACAGTGTGGCAGCAGTGGTGGGCACTAGCACAGCTTTAGTCCCTAGCCGCACTTGGGGATGTCCGAGCAAGTTCAAAACGAATCATATCCAACCAATTCATCGACGGAACATTAACATGGTGCCCAATTGGCAATGCTTTATTAACAATTCACAAAGTTGGTAAAGCACGTCAGTCAATGCATATACAGCTTGTCCATACAGAAAAGTACTCTTGCGGCCAATTCTTGTTCACATCACTACAATACTGTTTTGCGACAGCCTTTGCACATGATGTTGCAAGCCAATGAAAAGTGCATGAACAGGGAAATTCAATGAAAGAGACATTGTCCAAACCTAGTGGTATATATTCCCGCAGCAACTGCAGTAGCTCCACCGACAGTCATCATCAACTTGTTTCTATCAGTTAATAAAGTCCTAAAACCACCTGGAAAAGAGATGTACATCCAAGATATTAAATGCTATCCAGAAGAATGTAACATTTGCTACAAAATTTCGTGAAGACAAATAAAATATCAATAGAACATAGTAGCTGCTTCAATGGCTGCAGAAAGCAATTCAATAGCACAGTTATGAGGCTAATCACAATATCACTTAAACAAAATAAGGAATAGATCCCTAAGTGCAGGTTCAACTTAATACTCATCCAGACAAGGAATGGCGACAAAAGGAAAAAAATGTGTGTTGGATACAGCCAAAGATACTTATAAGGAGGCGATATGCATTAAATTTCCATGAAAAATGTGACAAGAAATTTTTCAAATCTTCCTATTTTTAAAATAATCATCGTTATTATTTCCCTTTTTTGCATAGAGGTATGTGATGCATAGACTGAGTACTAACCCTGCCAAACAACCATTTTTAATCATGTTTTCCATGTACTTTACTAAATAATCAGCTGAATAATAGAGAATTGATGATATGGTAAAACAGTTGATGACCTTCAATGTGAGTAAAGGTTGTGTTGATTGCAGCAAGCCATTTTTCCCTTTCACCACTTATTCGTTCAATTAGCATCCTCCTGTTATGTTCCTCAGTCAATTTTGCCTCATGTGCCCTGCCTTCTGCCTCAGCCATTGCTTTCACTCTTATGGTTTCCCGTTCTATCTCAGCTCTCTCTTTCTCAGTTTGACGCTGTTGGGCTTGAATCTGCTCCTCAGTAGCCCATCTCGCTTGTTCTTGTCGTATGGAAGACTCCTCTTGCATTTTAACCAACTCAACATTGTGACGCCTCTGAGCTTCATGATCTGTCTGCAGTCAATGATAATAATGACAACAATGAATTAGAAATCAATCAGCTTCCAAGATGCAAAACCTTTCACTTTAACAAAGAATCTACCAACCTGCATCCTTTTTCTTGCTAACTCATCCTCGTATCGCAGCATTTGGGCTTTTGCTTGGGCTTGCTGCTGAACCAGATTTCTTTGCTCTTCCGCCAATTTTCGCTGTCTGTCCTGCCAGGACAAATGGGGCAGAGCATAACTCAAAATTGAACCAATATATATCATATAAATTGTGTTAATGCCACCAAATACATCTGTATTATCAATATCCAGTCCCTTACTATATCAACTTGGGACTGAATTGCTTCATAATGAGCTTTCTCAGCTGCCACCCCCGCTAGCCTCGTCTGTTCCTGCTTCCTCATCAGGTCAAAAACCTGAAAGCAAATCCATTCAAGCACCCAAAAACTCAAATTTCCATTCTTTTTTTTTTTTTTTTTTGGCTTTTGAGCGGAAAACGGAAATTCAAACAATTTGAACTGAAAATCGAACCTGTTTGGCATTAGGAGAGCTGTTGATCTCGCGAAGAGCCTTTGCGCCTCTCTCTAACGCTTCCGGATCAAACCCCGCCCCTTTCGGCTCGTCTTCCTCTGGATTCGATTCTGATCTCGCGTTCGATTTTGGGTCAGATTGTTGCGGATGCGACGAAGAATCCGGCGTAGAAGATGGAGAAGAGGAAAAGAATGGATTGAATCGAAAACGACCGTCGGCGTAGGCTGGGTTTCGGAGCGTGGACACCGTCGCCGCCACCGAGGCCACAGCCAACGCCGCGCACGAGGACAATCTCGACGCGGCCATGGACACAAGGACTTTGTGTTACTCGTTTAAATCGATGAACGGGGGCGATTTTTAAGGTCACCCTCGCGAGTGGATTTGGGGAAAATGAGGGTTTAGAGACTGGCGCGACGGACCATAAACCCTGGCTGTTGGCTAGGGTTTAAGCGGTCCCGTTGTCCGAAAGACAAGCCAGAAAGGGCATTCTTGGAGAGCAATCCAAGTTAGGTTTGGGCCCAAAACGGTCAAGACGCAGGGCGTTCTGTGGCAGTTAGCGATAACAAAAACAAGTTTTTACAGCTACCACACAAAAGTTATTTTTATAAATCTTACAATATAAGATTATAATTAAAATTTTTAAATAAAGATTTAAACTTTTAACTACTTTCATATCTCTTAAAAATCACTCACTTTATTTAACTTTAATAATATATTACAATCATCACATAATTCTCTCGCACGTGACTTTCATAAATTTTATTAATTCTACGGTTGTAATCTGTCATTCGCAATTGAGGACTTATATCGTTTTGATTATTAGGTTGATCAATATTTGTATAATGAAATTGATTTTTAAAAGAGGATTGTACTTCTTATAATTTGTCACTTATTATATGATACCACTTAAAGCACGGGACAAATTTCTTTTTCTTTTCTTTTCTTTTCTTTATGGTTACAAAAAAGGTTGAAAGGTTAGAAAGTAAGGACATAATCACTAAATTTTGAACATATAATCGAAAAGTTCTAATAAAAATATTAAAACTAATTGTACTAAAAGTATAAACAGCGTGGACAAATCTTAATTACCATATGTCGATTAATATTTCTGTAACGTCCATGGCCATTAGTATATTATTAAGATTGGCTTAAATAAACTATTTTATTTTACCTATGCAAGTTGAATTGTTCTCATAAAAAGAGTCTGGTCGGTTTATCGTCGGTCATCCGCAATTGCAAGCATTAATGTTTACCTCCTTCTTGACTTATAGCCTTGACTAGGATCTCATTTGTTATTGTAGCGGTAACAACATCCGAGTATGCTATTTGATGTTTGAACTAAGAATATGTTTGTAAGAATAACATCACTTTTAACGAACTAGTCTAATGAAAAGTTCTTGAAAATTAGTAATTTGACCCAATTAGAAGTGTCTTTTTATAGCCAAAGTCTTTAATTTATCTTCTCTTTTGGTTCATCCGCTTGATCCATTAACTTAGTGTTATTTATATATTTGTTTATAGAACTACTTTTTTTCTTCCTTTCTTTTTTTTCATAAGCTAGACTTGAAATTTAAATGCATATCTCGTCAGAAAATTCTTCGGGCAAATGCTCTCGCTCATATCCTTTAGCCGCCATGAATTATTTGCACATTTGCAGATTCGAACTCATAAGCTCATGCACCTTATTCACACGAACCACAAATCTGTCACCAATAGACAACCAATGTGGGCTAGACCATTCACTTTTGTATCACTTCGCTCAATAATCTGTCGGCCACAACCATTTTATTATTAATGTTTAGGTATCCTATTTGGAGTTTACAATTATTAGCCCTAGTTATGGTATATTACATTTCTTCTTCCTGGTTTGTTTATCTTGAGGTTATTGGACATTCGTTTCTTGCACTTAACGATCGTCCATGGAGGGTACAGCGCGTGTGAACGAAAAGTGAAAAGCTATGGTTAGGTTCTGCCATGCTCAGGACAAGGGGCATATCACCGTGGCCTGCCTTGCTGATGCGACGATAACATTACGTGAAATAAAAAATGGACATGTCGATTCCATCACACAATTATCATTTTTTGCATCATATTGCGTGTGGTACATCAAGGAACAAGAAGAAGGGATGTAACATTCTAGAGCAGCTTTTTTTTTTTCTTCCTTTTCCAATGAGTTTGGTTCTCAAATTAAAAAGCAGGAAATAATTTTTCGAAATAGATATATGCATCTATTTAATCTGCAGCCCATTCGTAAGCTGCATCCTGTATTTTACTGTGGCTTGAACTTGAAGCTTTTTGAAGCCTGCAAGGGAGAAAGGGAATAAGGAGGAAGCATTAAGCACCATGACAAGTCATTTGAGTTTCAGAATCTAAAATCGTCAATACAGGATATAGTTATCAGGGTGCAAGATAATGCAGCCACTAGTTCCTGACAGGCAGGAATGGCACTGGAACTGAATGGAGACAATTGCATGGTCAATAGTAAAAGGTTACGAGTATACAAAATAAAAAAATAAAATTGGAAATAAAAAATTGGGTTTCCTTTGCAAGAGAATCCTGATCGAAATCAGAAAAGCAAGAACAATGCTTTGGATCTCACAGCCGGATTTGTTTGATAGCTAGTCAGCACAGCCTATGGCCGTTGACATGTCATCCGAAAGGAAAAGGAGTAGGATTAGATCTCATGTGACATTTATTTGGCTAAGAGATAGGACAAGAAACTGAAAAGATTGGGGTCAGGTTTGGATTTTTAGGTATTTAATATATTTGATAAGCAGTCGGTGAAGAGGAAGTTTGGCCCAATCATCAGCGGGAAAATTTTCCATGGATCGGATAGAACTAACAACTTTATATTCTCAATCCATTGCTTTTTAGAGATCGGAAAAATTACATGGACACAGAGAATTTAACATGTTCCAGACCGAAAGATGCATAACAGATGATGCCGAAGAAAAAGCAAGGACATTGTGCTTTTTCGAAACAAGATGACGTGATTTATCGGATTTGATTGTAGAAAATAAGCTCTACCTCTGCAATTAACCGCCAATGCCTAAGTTGGTTTATCCACTTGACCCGTAATTGGGGAATGGAATTCTGCCGGACTCAATATCCCTGACATCCTTGATGAGAATCTCATAGTGCCTCTTCACTTCCTCTGCAGATTTTCCATCCACAGCTTTGGCAACATTCTGCCAGCGGTCAGGGGTGTCCTTTTCAAACAATGCCAGGGCCCTTTCGAACTGTTTGTTTTGCTCAGGTGTCCAGGAGGAGCTAGGGCTACGGGAAGAGTTAAGAGAATTGGATGCCATCACTGAAAGAACTATTGGATTCTTGAAAAATGTGAGAACTGGAACAGAACTGATGTGATTTGAGTCACACAAAAGAGAGAAAGGAACGAATAGATGGCTTCTTTCTGTCAGGGAAGATGACTTTAGACTTGAAGTCAAAATCTGGAGGAAGCTAGCTTATATAAGGAGGAGGAAAAGGCTGGTGGGGCTGCGCCAGTTGGCGAATATATCCTCCAAAAGGGCAGAATAGGGCGTGACTGGTCTCGTTGTGAACCACAAGACGGAGCAGGACAAGGAAGTGCGAGAGAAAGAGAAGAGTCGGTATCGAAGGACAAGATCTTTATTTTCCTGATGTAACCGAACAATATTCCTTGATTTTTATCAGTGGCAAGTGGGATTTCCTTTGTCAGTTTCTTGCTCTGTGGATATGTACCGTGCAATATAAGCTGGAACAAAAGCAAAATGACCTGTTCCCTTCCAAAGATGCCATGATTGTCCTCCGATCGTCGATTGAACTTGTTAATAACATTACTCGTCATGTTAGGTACATATGGGCATTTGATTCTAAAAACACAAGACAAGATCTAATCGTAAGTTGACTATTTTCAAAATTTATTTTCCCAAACCACGGTCTTGAGCCTTAGTTTCAAGTTTTGCAGGAATAGCCCCTTTGTAAAAACCAAGATATTGTGCACTCGAAAAGCCTTTTGTTTTTTTTTTTTTTTTTTGAACTGTATAGATAGATCGTGACGGTAGTTCTATGATTCCAATTCCCCTCCAACTCCACCGTAATTTAAACAAAAATTTGGGCAATAACTCCAAAGATCGCAGGCGCAAGTTACAGGTCTCGTACTTGGAGACGAAACAGCCGCATCACCACCTTCATATGTTTCCTTAAATATGCTGAACTTAACTTTTTATATATTCCTGTTTCGAGTTCCAGTTACTCGAATTGATCAGTCTTTTGTCATGATTCTTTATCATGCTTTCGTTCTATCTTCTTGCTCTGCCATTTAGCTCTTGGTATCCCAATATCCTCTCTGGGAGTGGCCACTTGGCATCATACCATTTTTCCCTGAGGATGCATCACAGCATAAACTGGTTGAACTTACCTCCACCTTCTAAAAATACAAAAGGACAATTTCTATGTGTTAGTTTGTGCTTGATTTCAACCAATGGTTTGCAGACTTATTATCTTTTAGATCTATTTAGACATCTTGAGTTCTAATACTTAAAAAGAGTGTTAGATTTATAAGGACGAGAAAATTATCTATTAAATAACTCACGGTCGGTTTGATAGATCTAATGGACCAAAAAATAAGATTGATGGCTGCTAGTTGAATTACAATGGGTTTGGTTGGTTTATTTACCGTTCATAACTTTTGCCGATGTGCATATGGACTACTTCAAAACCTTGGAAGATCTTCCTGCTGAGGATTCTTATCATGCACGGCTCATTTGTTTTTCCTTCAGTACACAGATTGTGACTCATGATGCTTCCACTTGCTACGATGCCAACAATCTATGGACTGGAATTTTGTCCCTAGAAAGTACTTGTAAGTTGAAGTATATTCGATGCCTGTGATAATAACCTGGAAGGTACTGAGAACCTCATTGATAATAACCTGGAAGGTACTGAGAACCTCATTTGCCTACCAAGCAAGTTCGTGTCATGGACTGTCCCTTTGCAAGTTGAACGGCTATGTCTTGATTCAATACCACTAAAAAAAGTTCTTCCAGGACCAATGTTACGCAAAACCGAATTCGTACTTCCCATTGGCTTGGCTTTTTGAATAATGGCATAATGTCACTTTGTTATGCAGTTGATGGCTTTATATGACCTTACGGTTAATAAGTTTTGCCCCTAATATGAATAAGCTAATGAAAACAAGGATAAAGATACCTAAATCAGAGTTTAGCTCATTTTTGTACAGTGTGAAAGTCTCTTGCACTAAGATACTTTTTTTCTGAATAAGCCATCAGCTGGTGCAGTAGCATTCTTTCTATTCCGACAACATTGTCTCAGCAATTGTTAGATCTAGCCGGTCTTTCTATGTTTAAACGATATCAAGATGATAACCTAAAAAATTGTCTGTAACCCCAGATTGAGAGGGGTGAGTCAGGGTGCGCGAAGGCACATCATTGGATGGGAAATGCGACGTGAATCTATAGAAAAGTTATTATCTTGCTAACATTGGAATCTTATCCCCAAAAATTGACTTCCAGGAATGCAATGTCATGAATCCTTGTGCTTTCCCTCACATTTGTAGAGTACATTTTAGCCCCATTTTCATTGATTTTGAAAAGGATGATGATCAGGTTCAAAGAATGTAAGATGTCTAAAGAATGACGCAAAGCCAGTAGAGATGCTCTAATTCTGCATATTTGAGGGTTTAGTGGGAGCTAGGGAGTTTTCTTTCTTTAGTGGGCCAAACATAGGTAGAATTCCAACCAATGAGAAGTGAAAGAATCCATTGTTTTTTACCTGGTCCGTGCATATGCTCGTGCAAATTATACCACCTTTTTTTTTTTTTTTCCTTCTGGGATTATTTGAACAAAAAAGCAATTGGCCACAGAATATTATCAGGATCTGTATCTGCTTGACATGAGTGGATTCGGTGATCCGGTTTTCCAATTATGAGCCCACGGGCGTTGTTCAGGACCTCAACGTATGATTTTTGGCTAGTAGCTTGGTGTAGTGTAACACTGTGACTTAAATGTTACGGCTTAAAACAATAGAAACAGCCTTTGTAGTAAAAATAATGGCAAGAGAATAAAACAGTCTCGTGGATTGACGGTCCTTTTATCTGGTTCAACACAATTCTATGATCTGCGTAAGTAAAAAGCTAGGGAACCATGCAACTGTAAGGAAGCTCCAAGAAGTGATAAAAGGTCGGTGGCTCCAGAACTGTAGGCCGCTTGCGTTGCACGGTATCGGATAAGCTATCGTGATTTCATGATGATAGAAATCAGAAGTCAGCGATCCGCATTGGTCTTGGCCGTGATATGGTTGTCCCAGGCGGGCTCGATGGCTTGGCCTTCCACTCTGGTCTGTTTTCCGTCGTATTAGCCTGCGGGAAACATTCAAGTGGGTCGGGGATTTTTTGGCAGTAAACAACTGTTAACTGTAAAGCTCCACTCCATAGCTAATTGGGCCTGCAAGCCTATTTTAGCTTATTTTGTTGCCTTGGACCTTCGTTAGGATTCACATAATTCAATCTTTTCTCTTCACCGAGATTTTGGACTGAACAATCAAGCCTGGGTCTACAGTTCAAATTGTAACTCGCAACTTTGAAGCATACGTGTTATGGGCCAGAGGGGAAATCCTGAATATTGTATTTGTACTATGGCATGCTTAACACAGGACGTCGCTGCAATGTAATTTAGTGGTTGAAAAATTTATTTGTGCAAGACAAAATTTTGGGTTCGAATATTTGCACATTTAAGTATGTATAATTTTGAAAGTGATTAATTCTTTATTTTAAATATTTAAAATATGTTTTTTTAATAAATTTAATTTATAATTCAATTTATTCGATAATATAAATATATATATATATTTTTAATAAAATTACAAGATATATTTTCTTTTTCTTAAAAAAAAAATCACTTGTGCGCACCAATGATGTTATATATGTTTATAAAATTTATTTAAAAATAAAATAATCTCTTTTTTTATTTTATTTATATTTTTAATTTAATAAAAATCAGTTATTTATACATAAAAATTAAAATTTTATAAAACTACTTCCTTATAAATTCAAGCGTTAGATTCTAACAACGAGCATACTCAATATATCAAACAGACCTATCCTTAAAATCAAGATGTTTTTTCCCAAACGAACATGATGTAGTTCTTGATCAAAACATTATTGACACTTGATCCTAAGTCACTACTTGATACCGTCGCAATGTCTACAGTGTCACTCTTGTTGGACTCACACTACAATTTTTACTAAACAATAACAATTAAGAGATATTTTTTAACAAGCACACCGAGAGGATCGAGGTCCGTTGGAAGGAGTGAGCTGCTTAAACTCCCACAAAACGCAGGAATCATGTCGAGGTTCAAAGTACCTCTTTGAGTTTGAGCCCTCGTGATGTCTAGAAGACATCCAACAACAACTAACAGCTAGATGATGTACATAACTCGACAAAAATAAAAAAAAAAAAAAACAAAAGGAAAAAGAGAACCAAGAATTATTTCGAGGCTAAAAGCTTTGTATCACTGTGGGTCCATATATTGCATGTTCGGCGAGTACATGCAACTCTGTTGCCCATCGATTCTTTCTCAATTAATACATCTTATATTGGTCTCTCTCTCTCTTTCCCCCCTCCCCACCTTCCTATATATATCATATAAAAAGAGCAAGCAAAACGGCCAAAATGGAAACCTACGACACAAGTAAACCATGATGCGCGTTAATCAGCCAAAATATTAAAAGACCGAAAAGTTTTTTATACGGTTAAAGACGAACAATAATACATAAATAACACGCTGTATTGGATTATGGAATACCAAAAATTCAACAGGAAAGATGCCTGCTGCCTGTCAATCATCACAAAGCTCTGTTCGGGTTGGACAAAATCATTTAGTTCCAACAGCCGTTTTCATGCCTCACTAAACATTAGTTGACATTCTTTCTCATTTTATTGCCTGTTCTTTTGAGAGAAAAATGAACGTGGTTGTTTCGGAGATTCTTCTACGTCGACCCAAGACAAGTCTTCTTATTTTGCAATTAAAATCCAAAGCTTACTTCAAATTGACGCTGATTTCTCGTCTCTCCTTTGAATCTTTGGTGTTAATACATACATACATACATATCTATATTCGTGTTCTTTCTGTTGATTGGTATTTTAACAATTAAAATCGTCTAGGTCAAAAATTCCGTCGGTTGCAAGTTCATTTGACAAATGGCTGTATTACAGTGGATTCAATAAAGTTTGCTCGCAGATTCGCAAAACGTAACTTCGGCGTCGTAGGCACCAGTTAGTTTCTTGACAAATTACAAGTTCAGACAAAGCTTTCTTGACCCGGACACACTACGTGCGTGCTGTAAAAACCAGCTAGTTTCACATTCAAACTACAAGTTCGATGTAATCAACGGTGTCGTATTACTTTCCACATGAAATAGTGAAAAAAAAAAAATATATATATATATATATATATATTTTTTTTTACGATATTATTTTTTTCAAAAAAAAAAATTCCCATAATAACATCATCCCACCGACATAATACCTTTGACTTGCATCATGGCAAATGATATTCAAGTGTGGCAGGAGCTATATTGTGATAATACGAGTCTCCGTCTCTTTCCCCGGAGAATTTTCTTCACTCTATCTCGGCATTCTTCTATTTATCGGCTTCCTTTTAAGTTTCTTGCGTTCAGACACCTGGTTGTCCCGGTAAACGAATAATAGGGATCCTATAAGCGCCCACTTGACATCTTGGCTGGCCATCAAAACATCGATTGTTCCACTTTCTTTCTCTTACACCTTTTGTCTCATTCTTCTGCTTTCTGTAGTTTACTAGATACATCTTGTAAAACAGAAAAACCCCTCCTTTGGTTTCTCTCGGGGAATACAAATTCTGGGTGTTCGGTGTTCTCTATATATTAGTTCATAAACACTTTTGCACACTGTTTTCTTGTATTGTCTTTAGACCGGCTGTAAGAAAGCTTCCTTGTTTCCTGAAACTGGTAGATTGTGTTTGGATTCGTCTTTGGAAGAAGGGTTTTTTTTTTTTGTTTTTTAGGCTAAAGAGCTGGGCTTGCTAGTGGTGGTTGCAACAAAGATGTGAATTTGAAATTTTACATGCAGTCAAGTTGACGTGCGTTTGTAACTGTCCGGGGGAGGGAGCTGAGTCAGTTTACTTGCTTCTTGTTCAGCAGATCTTCTTTTCTCTTCTGCAATTTCCACGAAACTCCGCGAGGTTTGTCTGTTTCTTTTTTCTTTTTTTTTTCTTTTTTTATTTAATTTTAAGTGTTTTGAACTTTCCCATTTTTACTGATTTGTGATTCTGGGATTTGTTACAATTAATCCAAACAAACTCCTCCTCTCTGTCCCCCATAATCGTATGCATCCGGAGTTCTGACAACAACTATGCCATAGCATGGCCCCACCGAAATTCGGAAAACGCTAACCTGCAGTTTCTTCGTTTACAAGTATGCTTGTTGGCTAATGAATGCCTTTTAGTGGAAAGAGTCATTCCTTAAGGAAAATAAATAGTTTTATCTGAGCTTTCTTTTAGGTTTTGGTGGGGGTGTTTGGGTTGGTTGTGGGCGGTTGATGGTCTAAGCATTCCAAATTTGTTTCCAACTGTTATTTTCAAACCACTATATTAAACACAGCAGACTCGCTCTTCCAGGCTAGCTTGAGATAATGAAGATAGTACACCTGTTTTGGATCATAGTATAATCCAGAACTATTAACCATTATATATTTGGAGACGGTACATCCTCAAAAGATGATTGTGATCAACCTTCATAAATTTTCCGAACGCCATGCTTAATGTATGTAATGGGAAGTGGGGGCATGATTAGCAAGAAACATTGCCTTTATTCTATTCGAGTTCATGTTCTGGATATGCACTTCCTGGCCATTGATTATTTGTTAATGCAAATAGGCTTTACTATGTAAAAGAAGGGGGAAAAAGTCTTCTATTGTTGATGTGTTCATTGTTACTAAATTTGCAGGTCCAGCGTACTACACTTTAGATGGCGAGTAATGTTGGTGAAGCGACAGACACACTTCCACATTGTTATTCCTATAAGGTATATGCATCAAGGCAATATCTTGCAACTTGCTTGGAGTTTTTGGCTTTAACTCTTTAAACTGGTGCTCTAAATCTAGTAAAGAAAGTTTATGATCCCAGCCCTTTTGAAGTCTCTTAACTCGATTATTCAACTATAAATACTTACAGGTGCACCATTCAATATGCACAGAATTAAAGAAATTGGTTGATAGCATTGAAAAAATATTTCCAGAAATAGAAGCAGCTCGACCTCGATGTATAGCAGGAATACAGGCGCTATGCTCATTAAGTAATGCAATTGACAGAGCCAAACAAGTGCTTCAGTACTGCAGTGAGTCTAGTAAATTATATTTGGTACGTGTTCTTGCATGCTTTCAAGTAGAAAAAATGGTAGTGATAAGAAACTTGTCAATAACAAGTGCACCGGTTCCTCTGCATCTTCTGGTTGGTCACTTTAGAACAGCATTCTATACTTAAGAGAAGTAATACATCTATACATTGCAGTAAATGCATGTATACCATTTTTCATACCACTACCTCCTTAAAGGGCTTACAACTCAATCATGGACTAAAAAGCAATTACTAGCTCGAACACCCTTGAGTTGTCATTGTGATCATCAGAATATGTTACGGGTTTCCAGATAGATTTTTGCTCTTATTATAGCACATTGTTGTAATGATGCTTTCCGTAATTTCTTCTAATCTTTCATTCTCTGGAATACTTAGTTTCTAATCAGAAACAAACTCAATGAACCTTTTTCCCTTCCTTTTGAGTTTTCTCAATCTTTCTGTTATCTATTGATGCTATTGCATTAGTAATATATAGTGCTTTTGCTATATTTTCAGGCTCTAAACGGCGATGTGATTGTTTGTCGATGTCAGAAGTCAAGGAATTTGTTGGGAAAATGCTTAGGCCAAATTCAAACCATGGTTCCGGTATCGTTGGCTGCTGAGGTTTGTCAAATTATGCAGGGTTTTAAGCTTTCCCTTTTGCTTCTTTTCTTTTTCTCTTGCCACCCTACATGGAGGCATGCAGTTGTTCACCATGGCCTGTCTGTTTTGTGCAAACAACTGGCTTGTGTTCCTTGCCTAGCAAATTATAGTCTTCAGAGTAATTGAACCATCATTTGAGCATAATCACTAGAATTGGAAGTCCAAATGCGGACGTTGCATGCTTAATGCTACATTCTAACCCTTCCCCAGACTCGACAATGTGGGAACCTCGTACATTAGAACACCCTTTTCTAGAAGGGCAAGCCTTCGTGTAATGGCAAGGGTAAGGCTGCATACATCTCTCTTCCTCAGACCCCACAGAGTGAATGATATCACCTTAGGCTTTTCTGTACTCCTTCTGCAATGTTGTTGACGCTTAATGTTTTGGTAGAGTTGATGAGAAATTTTCACCGCAGATCTCTCAAGTGATTGATGATCTCAGGGAGGCAAAATTTGTACTGGATCATTCTGACAAAGAGGTTGGGAAGGCTGTTCGTGAGTTGCTCCAGGAGGACACTTCTACATCTGATGCTGTGGGATATGAAATTAAAATTCTTCGATTTGCAGCTTCTAGGCTTCGTATTACAACTGAAAGGACCCTAGAGATAGAGAAAAGATCCATTAAGATGTTGGCACTTAAAGTTGGTGGCAACGACCCTACAAAGAAGAAGATCCTAAATTACCTTTTGTACTTGCTGAAGAACCATGGAAATTCAATCCTGGAAGAACAGGAAGAAAACCCCAATTCTCAGCACGAAGAATCATTTGCAGAAGACCGTTCTGCATCTAGCCAAGCTGAAGTAGGGCCTTACAGAGGTTGTCAGCAAAATGTAGCTCGAGCAGAGATGTCAAGTATCCTACCAGCACCTCCGGAGGAATACAAGTGTCCCATATCAATGAGAATAATGTATGATCCTGCTGATATTGCTTCTGGACAAAGATTTGAAAGGATATGAATACAGAAGTGGTTTGATGAGGGTAATGATAGATGTCCAAAAACACACGTGAAAATGGACCATCTTTCACTGACACCAAACACAGCGATGAAGGACTTAATATCAAAGTGGTGTGAGAGGTTCGAAGTCACCATTCTTAAGCCACACGTTCAAGAATTTCAGTCATTGCACACTTCTTCTACTTCTGTTGCTAGCTTGGGCATTTCAATGAGTGATCTACGCCTTCCACTAGATATCAGCAATGTATCTCTTGGGTCTTGCGATGCTAGCTAATGTTCAGATTCTCCAAGCACTAAGATTCCAGAAAGATCAAATCTGATATCGATGCAGAGAAATGATCACTCTGGATGTCAGTCTTGTATAAATACCAATGAGACAAATTTAGATTTTCTGTCCAGATTTGCTGAGCTTGATCGGGAGTCTCAATGCAAGGTGGTTGAAGCTGTCAAAAGCCATTTGGAAAATAATGAGCAACTTTGCCATCGTATTTCATTTGAGAATTTTGTTGAACCTCTCGTTAGATTTCTGAGATGTGCACAATACCAACATGATGTAAGAGCTCAGAAACCTGGTTCTCAGTTGTTATTAGAATTTGAGAGCAACAAGAGTCGATTTGCATCTCCTTTTTAAGTTGTTTGCAAGACTTGAATGTTATATTTAGATATATTCAGGCAATGCTATTATTACATTGCGCTTCTTGGTGCAGAAGTGGAATATCATACTTACATCAAGAACGTTTAATCTACTGGCATCTTTCCTTGATTCTCAACTGATTGAAGCTCCTCCCATATTGGAAGTGTTGTCTAGTGACACATATTCCAGATCTAGAATCACAGCATCTGGTGCTCTTGTATCTATTTTAAGGATCCTTTATTCCAAGAAAGAGGATTTTCAAGAGCAAGCTATTAGAATTTTGCATTATTTGTCCTCAAGGACATGTACATCTAGTATATTTGAGATGAAGCAACTTCTTTTTTTTTTTTTGACGCATGTTTTATACAGCTAGTTGCTGATTAGTTCATATAAAGTTTAATTCAATTTGATGCAATTGGTTCTTATTGTTGTGCGCAATCTCATTAGATTCCCGGATGGCACAAGGGCTTTGTCCTCTCATACGATGTCTTCGAGCCTGTTTTTACTCTCTTCTTTTCTTTAACAATTAACCAACTAATCGCTAATTTTTCTTGTGTCAAAAAAAAAAAAAAAAAAAGAACTCATTTGATTCTACTATTTATCAGCACCGCTGTATTTTTTAATGCTTTTTTAACGTAACCTCCATATCGACCAAAATATATTTCATCGTCATTATTATAGATATTCATCATTATTTTATTAAAAAAAGAAAAAGAAAAGGCATTTTTACAACGGTAAAGTTTCAAATATTAGAACCGAATCGGCTAGGAACCCCGCGCCAACCCCAAGTTTCCGTTAAATTACCAAAAGTACCCGCCACATTAATTTTTTCTAATAAATATTTTCTGGCAACGGTAATATTTCAAATCCCCAGCGCCAGCGGAGATGTCCATTATTTAAGGCAATCGACCCTGTGCTCCTTCCCTGGCTCTCTTTTTGGCTCTCAATAGACCACAAAAAAAGCTAGGTTTCGAGAAAAAAAAGAGGATGAAGAGGAGAGAGAGAGAGAGAGAGAGAGAGAGAGAGAGGGGTGGTAGAAATCAAGGCGGGCGATGCCTTTTTCTCCCACCGGCAAAACATCCGGTGGCGCCGCCGGTGGCGGAGACGACATTGGTTCTCTCCGCAGTTTCAAAGTCGACTCCGAGGAGAACGGAAGCGATCGCTCTGTTGATCCTCCTCCCGGCTGCGCATGGCCTCGGCGTTCTTATCGGTACCTTCGGTAATTGTCAACCAGGCCTTTCCTTGTGTTGTGTTCATTTTTCTCTTCAAGAAACGAAAATCAGAGAGGAAATCTTTGGGAAAAATTTCTTTTCCTTCGAAGAAGAAGGAGAACGAAAGCGATCGCTTCGTCGATTCTCATTCCGGCTAAGCATGGCCGCAGGGTTCTTAACGCTAATTGTCAATCTTGCCTTCTTGTGTGTGTGTGTGTGTGTGTGTTTTTCATTTTCAAGAAACGAAAATCAGATAGGAAATCCTATGACGAAACTGGTTTCCTCTTTCAGCATTCAAATTAGGTAAAATAACGTATTTTAATGTCTAGGTTAATGTCGGGTGCGCATGGCCGCGGCGCTCTCATCGCTACATTTGGTAATTGTCAATCTTGCCTTCTTGTCTCTAATTTATTTTTCTATAATTGTCAATCTTCCCTTCTCGAGTATTTGTGTTTGATTTATTTTTCTATTGCCAAGCTTGCCTTCTTGTGTTTAATTTATTTTTCTTTTCAAGATACGAAAATCAGGGAGAAATTCCTCTTTCAGAGTTCAATTTAAGTAAAAGAACGTATTGTCATGTCTTTGTTTTCTGAAAATATTCGTTTCTAGCAATGTCTTCATTAAGTTAAGATTGCTTTTTTCTCCT
This sequence comes from Bruguiera parviflora, assembly GCA_019804595.1. Taxonomy (NCBI): domain Eukaryota; kingdom Viridiplantae; phylum Streptophyta; class Magnoliopsida; order Malpighiales; family Rhizophoraceae; genus Bruguiera; species Bruguiera parviflora. The sequence continues at coordinate 895,750 of CM034047.1, read as the reverse complement.
CGATTTGGCTGCAAGGAGAAACGAATACCTTTATGTCTTTCACCCAAGTCACCCTACGGGTTGTGCTTGAATCTGATTTCTATACCATGACATATTTACAAGTATGATCCAAGTCCCTTTTGATGAGGAAGAGCTTTTCCTCTCTTTTTCTATGTTACGATTTTAGCTCCTCGGTTGCTGTCAAGAAACCATTCCACATATATTATACATCAACAGTTGCGTTTCCTCTGGTCTTAGGATTTGATGTGTTGCTGACCGTTAGAATATGTAAGGCTTCTGCGACAAAAAAAATAAAAACATGCAAGGGTTCTAACTGTTCTAGCTTGCTGATCCCATGAATGTGAAAGGAAAATGCAAGTGTTTTGTGTTTATCTGTTATCTAATCTGAAATGCCTATTTGCCTTTGACAAGTACACCTCTTGCTATTTATCGTTCAGGGGTTTCATTTGGTCATCAAATTCTTTTCTATTTTCTAATCTTAAAAGTGAATAGAGTAATCTAACTAAGATGCTCAGTTGCAGTTGGATATATCGTCACAACATCTATCTTTTTCGTGTTTGCTGTTTTCCCTTATAAGATGCTAAAGAGTCCTCTATTCATTTTAGTTCAGGATTTTGTTCGAATGAAACTTGTCTCTGTTCCTGATGAACTTGCATTTAGAAATTGTCCTTGAAATCGTATTTTTAGTTCCAGGGTATCATCTATCCCTAAACAATTTGTTTCTATTCAATTTATATTCATCTTGTTTTAATAGTATATCACATCTTATTACTTAAAATAATTATATAATAGGAACAAAGAAGTATAACATTTGGATCTGCCTGTGAAAGACAAGCTGCCAAAGGTTTGCATTCTTCCTTCTTCTCAGTTTCTGTAATAGAAATAGAATCAGTGGGAAGGTTGCACAACAATTGTCAAGACAATTTCTGCAGAATAGTCCGGAAACTAGTCAATCTCCTGTGGAAGTGGCAGGCTGTCTTCTGCTCTTCAAGAAGAGAGAGGGGGCGTGAAATCTGCACCTGTATTTTATCCAGTCTTTTAGGTACAGTCACCAAGCAAGGTTTCAGTCTATGCCTTTTTTCTTTCCTTGCTACTTTTCTAAGTCATTTTGTAATGGTCTAGAACAATAGTTCTATTGAGTTTGGAGACACAGAAGTTCAAGTCTATTCATGTTATTCTTCTAGCAATTCTTCAAGAGGTTTAGGAGGACAAGAGAAGGAGTTCTTCTGCAACATTCTCTAAATCTGTTTCTAAATGATTGACTGTGAAGTTAAAATTCCCTTACCTCCTAATGAAAAGTAACGTAATACATATATACAGGAAAATGTTGATGACGATTTGTAGCGTAGCTACTAAAAGAATGGTATGTCTATATGACCATTGCAGGACTTTGTTCCAATCCTCTAAAATTCTGATTAACTTACTGTTTTTCATAGAAGTTCTTTCCCTCACACTACTGGATTGTGAGGTTTTTTGTTGTTTTCTTTGAACTTACTGGTAATTATGCTTATGACCTTCTCTTGCAGGCCTTAAACAGCAGAATAAAGAAGAATGCTTGGGGATAGAGTGAACAATTTACCTTCTAGAGAGTATATCCAATGCTTTCAACCACCGAAGCTGATGTTTACCGGGAATAGATGTATTTTAAAGAAGCACTCGTGGTGGACAACGGTATATAAATGTTACTTCAATCATGTTACTACTAGTTATGCTCACTATGCATAGGTCTTTGTCATCATTAATAAGCTGGTTAACTTTATGGGAAGAGGTTAATCTTAGAATAAAATATGTCAATACTAGTTTTTTTAATACCTTTCATCAAAGATTCTGCATGCTATCTGTCTAGGATCTTCTCCCTGTTTCTCCATAAGATACATTTGGTGAAGATAGCAAAGGCTTGAAATTAAGCTTGTGGGAAGTGCTTCAACAAAATTTTCCAAGGAAGTTTTATTGTTCCGCTGTGCCAAGAGCTCTTGGAGTATCCAATCAGTCATTGATGTAAAATTCCTCCTTCCTCAATCATTATCCAATGACCAAGATGAATCCTTCAGGTGGGTCGTGGTTTTTAAATTACCTTAGATGGCTGCTGTGGGTATCCGCTGGCATTGGAGAAAGGAAAAAAAAAAAGAAAGATGCCATGGGGATAAGCATTAAAACTTGACCTTGTGTGCCTCCTTGAAAAATTTGGTGACCTTCTCATTACCTTTACACAGAAATCTCTGTTGTAAACTGATTGCATGCATGATGCCCATGTTAGGATTGGCAACAATGGCAGTTCTATGTGGTTCACCTGATGATGACATACATTTTTGCCAGAATGATAAATTTGTTATTTCTGTTCTATAATGGCCATGTTTCTATTTTAACCTCGATGGTAGTTGTGGTTGAATCAGTTTGTTGTGGAAATATAAATCCGAGCAACCACTTTAGATTAATCATTGTGCCTTTTTTTCGATCACAGAATTTTCACAAAGCTATTGATTTATGCTTCTACACTCAGCATAATTAATGCTGCACAAATTTGTTCTTTTCCTTACACTTTCTGACATCAAATTGACAAGACTCATTTCTGGGAAATTTCTATATAGCCCTTATTATAGTTTCTAACTGTATGATTAGAGACTGCTCTTTCTTTTTACTTCTTTTTTTTTTTTTAAAGACTCTATTAGATCTATTTTTGGGTTTATTGTTTAGTTATTACATGTTCATTTTGTGATGTTGCAGAGGAGGGACCACATCGGAGAAACAGCTTGATGTTAAGGTCATAGAATAGCAAGTTCATATTTTTCCCACCCTTCTCTTGGTTATTCTTCTTTTCTTTTTTCTATCCCATCTCTTGGTTTTCATTTTTTTCCTGCTTGGCTATTTAGAGCTGCACTTAGCACCAGATGGATCTGTGATGAGAAATGGTCCTTATAAATCCTCTATTTTAAATATAGGGCAAAATACGCCCCTTGATGACATGTTTCTATTAGGTTTATTTGTGTTTTTTTTTTTTTTGTCTGATCATGCTACATCCTATTACTTTGAAGAATTGTAAAAGAAGAAGAAAGAAGCATACCATTTGGGTCCACCAGTGAGAGACAAGCCACCAAAGATTTGCATTCTTCTCCAGTTTCCTGCAATAGAAATAGAATCAATGGGACAGTTGTACGGTAATTTTCATGACAAATTTTGCAGAATGCACTGGAAGGATTTGTGCTGCTAGGGTCCATCTTATATGGAGGATCACCAGAAGTACCTAGTATTTCATCAAGTCTTGTATGCAGGGTCTCCGAGTAAGGTTGTGATCTATGAGTTTTTTGTTTTTCCTGCCACCTGAGTAAGTCACTTTAAAATTGTCTTTAAAAATAGTTATCTTTCATTTGATAACACAGAATCCGAGTCCATGCATGTAAGCATGTTGCTCTTCTAATATTCCTTTAACAGGTTGAGGAGCATGAGGGTTTCCAACTTTCTGTAATGCTTTTTCTTAACCATTGGAAAAGGAGGTATTTGACATCAAGTTAAAGTTCTCTTACACAATGAAAGGCAATGCATCGCAGAAGATGTTGACCCATGGCCTATAGCATAGTTAGTGCAAGAATAATATGTTTGATACCTACGCATTTAGGTTGTCAGTAGTACAGAGGAATGTACTTACATTAAGACATATTATTACTGCCGAAGGACTTTGTTTGAGTCCTCTAAAACTCTGATTAACCAAGTTTTCTCATGGAAGATTTTCCCTTAAGCTACTGGATTTTGAGGTTCCCTTTCAAATTTCTTTGAGCTGGCTTCTTCTTACTGCTAAAGGCCTCTTAAGTTCGAGGTTCAAAGATAAAAGCTTTTTCAAGACTTAAATGAGAGACTGAGGAAGAGCACCTTGGGGTGGAAAAATGGGTCCTCTCAAGGTTAAAAGTTAAACAGGGCGTAGGCCCATCTCATTTATGCAAAAGCAAAATTTACTTGTTTTTAACAAGCAAAAGTTTTTCAACTCTAAACATTGTTAATGTGTCCACTTGTGTGAATATCAACGTGATCCAAGCATTAATATGCTGGAACACATGGGCTAATTTTGTTGGTAAAACATAATTCTCGGTATCTGATTGTTCTGATTTAAATGTGTTCCCTAATCCTGATAGAACCTAACTTTGAAGAATTGCATGCATGCTTTTGAGGAGAACATGTGCCCATGCTTTTTAGGAGAATATATACTAAATTATTGCTTTTCTTGCAAACCCTATGGGCGTGGTATTATGTGCAAAGCCCCTCCAATAATAAACATTTCTGTTCTTTAGCAGTCTGAATACCGAAAAATATATTTCACTTCTTGTTAAGGTTTTGGAGTGCAGGGCAACATTGAGGACAAAGTTTGGCACAATGATGATGATGTGAGTGCATTGATGCCGTGAATTATGCTTTCTACATTTCTCCTTTTTAGGCTTCAACAGTGGTAAGATTTCGGATAAATTTTGTAGCTGTGTGTGAAGCATATGAACTCATTAAGTACTTTCAATGCATTCTATGATGTTTCCAAATTCCTATAGAGTGGTAGTTTGCAGGCACTCGCGGATGCAACAAACAATCTAGTTTAAAATATTGAGAGATGATAGCAAAATTCGTTTCCCACAAGGTTGACTGACAAGATGACAGGCCACAGGTCTATATTTATGTCTCTGATATTCCCTTCTTTTGATTATCCTCTCTAGAGATCCAGTTCAGCTACATGAAAGGTACAATTTTCTCTCTCTCTCTCTTTTTTTCATTTGAATTGACTTCTTTGTTCTGCTATTCCTGCACTTTGTTATTTAGAAGGATTTTCTTTCTTCCATTTGAAGTTGTCTTCTTTATCCATCACACATGCATACAAAATTAGCAATTTGTAATCTAGAGGGACTATCAAAAACTTTCAGCACTAAAGTTACATGGGAATATATGTTTTTTGAAGAAAATTATTGTGGTTGACAGTGGTAAATTATTGTAATCTAGAGGGACCATCACTTCAATCATTGCAATAAAATTTATACCAACTATCCGAGGATCATTTTCCATCATTAATAGTATAGTTAGTGATTAGGCAACAAGATAATATTAGATAAGAATATTTTAATTTTAAGCACATATGCTCTTTGTAGCACTTTTTCATGATATTGTATAGTGTTTCCTTCCTTGTTTCTCATTAGACTTCTGGTAAGGCTAATAAAAACTTGAAATTAAGCTTGTAGAATGAGCCTCTACAAAATTTTCATGCGGTGTTTGACTGTTCCTGTGAGCCTAGAGCTGCTTGAGCAGCCAATCAAATCATTTGTCATGTAAATCCCCATTTGTACTCTTTAGCAATAACTAGGATATATCCCTCAAGTGGGCCATGGTTTTTAAGCTACCTCAAGATGGCTGCCTTGGAGTATTGGCCTGTCTTGGAGAAACCTAATCTAATGTGCCTTCTCCTTTCGACAGAAGTAACCATGGGGGTAAGCATTAAACCTGATCTAATGTGCCTTTGCCTTGAAAGATCTAGCTACCACCTCATCACCTTTAGACGGGAATCTCTATTCTAAACTGATTGCATGCTTGATGCACTGCTAGGATTGGCACCATGCTTGTTCTATGCGCCTCTTGTAGGGATGAAATATGTAGTCTGCAAAGCAGATAAATTTGTCACTTAATCACATTCTATTTGAAATCCAACGGTGGTTGTGGGCGAACCCATTTTCTGCTGAAACAGGAAAGCATAATAACTGAGGTAAAGATCTGAGAATTCTGAAGTCCATACCGGATATGTTCCTTGGTAGTCAAGTGTTTGCTTTAAATGTGATGGTGGAATCCTTTCCAATATTGACTTCCTTTATCAACTAAAGTAATTTTTTGGACCCCGGACCAATGTTGCACTGGATGTAACAAAGGATGATAGTGTGTCTGATATTTGCTCTTGGATGGGTCTGTCAGACCAAGCAAATTAGTGATTTTTGGACTGAAATTCTGTAAGTGCATTCTTTTCTTTTTATAAGCTCTCCCTTTTTTGTACTTTATCTTTATACGGGCATATTTGGCCTTCTAATTCTTGCGAAAAAGATGCATAGATTATGATCAATGGTTTTTATTAATACATTCTATTTCAATATTTAAGTAAAAAATTTATTGTATGATTTATTATAATTTTTGTTTCTTTTTTTATTACTTTTTATCTGAACAACAATTGACTGTCTCTGTTCAGTGAGAATGGTTTAGTATTAGCATAGTAGTTTTGCATATTAGATCTTTTATTAGTTTTTTTTTTTTTCTTTGCTTTGATTAAGAATCTGTAAGCTTATTTTGTTGCTTGTCGTCACTGTTGCTGCTCGTAGTACAAAATGTATCAGGGACCATAGTTCCGAAAATATGGGACAGAAAGTCTAGAAACTTAAACGTGCGGGACAGAAAGTTATCCTAGATTCTTGTTGTCAGTATTATTGCTTCGCCCATGATGATTGAATTTAAATATATATTTTCCAATGGAGATCATTTGTCGATGCCCAATTCACAATAAAGCTCTCCAAATAGTGCTTCTTTTGGAAAACTTGCCTCTCCACCTTACGCATATCTCTTCTATGGTTTAACTTGAAAACAGATCAGTCTTCCGAAAGTTCTCCCTATCATACCACGTGTTGGAAGAACGCATTTTTTATGTCCATCTCATTAAAGCTTTGATAAATCTATAATTGTAGTTCGTAAAGATATCCGTTTTTGTAGACAAATAGAGTTATAGCCCAAGTGTAATGGGTTGAAATGAAGATTTTCGGAGTGGTGCATCTATCCTTCTCTTATATAAGAAGATGTTGAGGAGAAGTAGTAACTTCCTTCATTCTTTCATTTTGTGTTTCTTGCATTTCGTAGTTTCACAATGAAATCAGAAACTCATTTCTGAAGGTCTTTGCAGCTGATCTTGAGAAGGCATAGCAAACTCTGATGGAAAAGTTACTTGACAACTCAAAGTTCTATGGAAATTACAATTTTTCCAATTAATGTGACCTGTTTAATGGCCTCTAAAATCCAGTTAGTGGTAAACGGGTAGAATTTTGATCATGAAAATAGATGCATATTTTAAATTTCTTGCTGCACATAACCATCTTCAGTTTTTGTTATTCAGGCTGTACTTCCATTTGGTCATCCACCTGCAGCAGCAGGCCACGCCTGCCAAGCCTCTGGTTTTAGAGTCAAATTTAACTTCCGTCGAATGTTCAACCTCTCTCTTGACATCAGAACAGCGTGTACTGTAGATTCTTTTCGATACCAAAAGTGTTCCGTGGTTCATTACCGGTTCCCTCTTTTCTTTTGAAGAATGCCTAGTAAGTTTCGTTTTTTTTTTTTTTTTTTTTTTTCTGGATCAGTTGGTAGCTCACTAGCTTGCTTCAACCTCACTCTTTATGGTTTGTATCAGCATCTGCATTTTGAAGTTTTACTCTTCACATCTTACTTCTTTGTGTAGGTTATTTCCGCTAGAAAGAAGTCTTTATCAAAGACTTATCATTGTGTTTTTTTGTTAATTAGATATTGCTTTGATGTTTTTTACACTTAATGCTACACAAATATAATTCTTTTCCTTACGCTTTCTCACACCAAAAAATGACAAGAGACTGAGATTTCTTTATTGCCGACTTGGCTGTTTCTTTTTCTTTTTCTTTTTTTTTTTCTCAAGGTTCTGTTAGATTTATTTTTGGGTTTATAGTTGATTTTACGTGTTTATTTTGTAATGTTGCAGAGGAAGGACAACATCAGAGAAACAAACCAGAGTCGATGCAGGTCATACAAGAACAACTCCGCATTTTTTCCTTCCTTCTTTTGGTTTCCTTTTATTTTCCCTCGCTATTTAGAGTCCAAATTTGATATTCTGCGCTGTTCTCAGGCCCGCAAAAGAGAGAAGTCGAGAGGAAAAGCTGACTTAAGATGGATAATTTTCCAATTTCCACCAATCTCATATGCTCGAATTAATGCTGTTGCCCCCCTTCTTTTTTTTTTTTTTCACTGTTCTTTTCGTTCTTGATCTTTCTTCCTACATCAATCATTTCGTTTAATATTATTTGATTCAACTGGTCTGAATTTGTTGGTCTCTCAGTAATTGAAGAGTTGCCACTCTCTTGTTGCCTCCGAGAAATCGTTAAAAATGCTTTCGGTGTTTAATTGAGTGTTGTTAGAAGCGGATCTGACCTCGGCCTGGTTTGCTCCGAATAAGCTTCAAGAACTGTCAATTGTGAAAACCAACGAACCGGTCACAGTTTGGAAGACAATGGGCCCACAGCCCACTTACCACTTTGCCTTCCTTTTCTGAAAATCATTAACCGCATGATTTAGAAACATTTTTACCTCATATACTTACTTACATTTTAAAAAATAAATCACAAAAGTATATATTATAATTATTCATTTACTTATTTATTCAACCTATAATATATTTCTTGTATCAAAATATTTTCGGCTTTTTTAAAAAATATTTGAATTACTTCAAAATAAAATATATAAATTACAATATATGTATTAAATTATGTTTAATTTATTTAATTTAAATTGCATTCATTAATATATCATATTAATTATTTTTTCATTTTATCATATATTGAATTATAAAATAAATATAACTAAATTCATCAAATATAATGCTATAATCTACGTAACAATTGTTTTCTTTTCACTGCTAACCCCAAGAACCTTCTAAATGCTGATAATTCCTGTTTGGTCCGGCCGGAAACTTTGATAAAGCTGGTCCCCTTCGGGTTGCAAGTGGTATAAAGGGGTGGCACTGGTTGAGGCCGTAGCATTGACACAAAATCCAAGGTGAGCTGTGAGATAGGATAGGAATTCGCCATTGGTGCAGTCTGCTTACTCCAACAAAGAATAATGCAAAATTTAGAAGTTCTTATTGCCACATCCATCACCTATGGACGGACCAAATGAGTTGGCAGCGGACACCAGTTAATCGTGGGGTTGTAGCTTAGGCTTAAATTTTGAGTTTAGCCCATAGGTTAAATGAACCTTGTCATGGCCCAGACACAGCATATGAAGATGGTCCAACACTTCTCAACTCGTGGTCTCCCACCTCCCCATCACCTATCCTAATACCCCTCATATAAAGATGCATCTAGTCGTAATCCTCGAGGCAGCCACGTAATTTTGGAAACAAATTAACCATCACAAGAGCTATCAATCATTATCCCTGTGATCTGATAGATTACAAGAGAATAATTGATTGTCCATTCTTCGGCTAGATGTTTCAAATCCTGCCATTCTTTATGTACTAGCCATCAAATTCTGGCATTGAAAAGACTCTAGATTTTCTTTCAACATTCATTTCTGGAACTCCAATGCGTATAGACCACCTTTTTGGATGAGCTTTTGTTGTTCTGTTAATTCTGCCAACAAGTGAAAGAAATCGAACCACTCGTTTTCAGGACCCCCAATCCACCGGTTACATAAAGGTGGTGTTGGTTGCAAGCTGTTTCACCTCTACTATGCTCTTTCCCCCAATATCTCATTCGGTCATGCTTCTAGATTCTTAATTGACTGATTGCAGGTCATGGTGAAGGATGGAGTTTGTATGGAAAGCCCATAAAAACTCACAAAAGTTTTAAAACTTAAGGTAAGTTTATAATGCACGGAATCGTATACAAATCCTGCCAATGTCACAATTGTGTACAGTAGGAGACAACGTCGATATGTAAAATGCATCCTGCTGCCAGCCGTTTCAAGGTTTTCTAGGTCTAAAGATCAATAGGGCAGAAGATCTGCTGACAAAACTAAACAGTATACAAGGCCAGAGAAATGCCAGGCAACACCGCACTAACCGGAAGCCAGGGGCATAAATGAAACTATAAAGAGCCAGCAAAAGCCAACGTAAACAAAGTATCTAGAAAGTCGAAATCGGGGAAGAAGTTTTCAACCAACAAATGAATAACGCAGCACCGGTAAGGGTGAAATCCTGAATACCCCAACCGTTCGATCACAAAACTCAAGTTTCAACTCTACCAAGAGTGACAATGACTTTAATATCCAAACCATTCTCACTGATGGTTAGAGTCCAAACAAAGCTCCGGCAAATCATGCAATTCTCAACAGGCAAAATTCTCAATTAAATTTGAGATTAAAACTTTGTTATTGTTATTTTTGCCATCATCTAACAACGAAATACCACAGAACCGTATAGATACAATACACTAAAGTTTCTTTAATTTAACTTAAACGGTATTAAAGATGAGAAAAAGCATACAACTCAGATTCTAGCAAAGTACAGATTACATAAGCTAAGATTAGTGACAAGTGGCCATATACAAGAATTGCCCCACACAGATGGAGTGCATGCAGCTTCACAGTTGGAGGAAGTATTTCAATGGGCTACCATACAGTTATCATTCACAGGCAGGTTTGGTGTCAAAGCTACTCAAGCAGATTGCAAATGCTTGGAAGGCAGAAAGTGGGTAGCAATAGTCCATGGTGAAGATGTCTTTTCCAATTTTTCCGAACTGTAAGATAACCTTTTCTTGCTCTGCAGCTGGCACATTGTGAGAGGGCTCAACAGTAGCAACAAGCTGGAAATTCTTGACAGAAGCAACAGTTACACGCCCTCTGAAATTTAGGCACCAGCACTGCAACTGCTCATGCCACCTAGGGGCCTTGTTTCTAAGAGTTAGGGGCTCTTGCAAGGCATGGACTAATACTGGTGTTTCCAAGGGGCTTGTTGAATTTATATCTGAGACTGGTTCCTTTCCCTTTGAACCTGGTGAGGGAAATAAGGGATCCTTAAACATTTCTGGTGCTGTTGGGGCTGTACCCCCTTCCTCAATGGAAGACAAGGGAATACAGTGCATGATGCACTGCATTCTCCTTGGACCTCTTGTGCGGAGGACATTGAGTTCATAGGCGATGGTGCCTATGTTGTGGGTACTTGCAGGTAATCTTGGAGATACCTGACTAGAATGGAATCTGCAGCTTGTCTGGCTTGTTGGTCTCATTGGCACATCATATGTAGGTTGACTATCAAACATGGTGAACTTGGTTCCCAAAAAGTTAGACCTAGCAAGAAATTTGCTGATAAGTTGTTTACCTTTTCACGTATAAAAATACCTTTTGAATATAAATTAACAACTTTTACATTCAATACTTGCCTCAATTTACCAACATAGGTACTGCTGGCCCGAGAAAAATCATCAGCAGCCAAGGATATTATGAAGTCTGTGCACGTTGCCCTTCTGAACTTTCTGGCCGCTAAGAACAATTTATTGTTTTCACTTTCAGCTGTCAATCTCAAACCAAATCATCAATGACAGTGTTAAAGAAATTCGTTGACAAACTAGGATACTTCACATCAAAATGCACCCAGCAGAGCTTTCCAATTAACTAAAACAAGTAGAGTAGAGGGTTTCCAAAGTAGTGGCATACACCTGTGTTAGTGTCACTACTTTTTGTCATATGAAAAGCAAAGTTACATTAAACCCCCCAAATTCCCAATGCCAAAACTGACATTTGTGCTGTTTTTGTTTGGAGAGAGAAAGTGTCAAATGAAGAAAAGGATCAAAGAGTTATGCCATGGGTCCTTGCTAAATTCAGTTAGAGAGAATGGTGTGAAAAGGGTGAAATAATTATACCCACAACCCATTCCACTTGCTATATACAGCTGAAAGAATCTATAAAGATAACTGCTGAAAAATAAAACAGGTAGGAGGAAGAGAGCAATAGGACATACATGGCACCAGACCATAGTGCAAGAGATATGTTGAAGTTGCAGTATCCCTTCTAATGAAACACTGTATGGGGGAGTCACGAGGACCCGGCTATATTCAGGCACCAAAAACAAATTACAGAGGAGGCCATCAGTAGAATAAATAAAACTGGTGAAAAAAGATGAGATCTTGAAGTCAAAGGTGATAACATCACCTGCTTCAATGAAATAGGAAATGTCAGCCTGCCACATTGCTCAGGAGTCTTAACAATCTCCTTGGTGATTTCCCTCCAGGATCTACAAACCGAAGCACAATAAACAACAACAGCACGGGCAGGCCACGATGTCTCACTCTCTTCCAGCCTCCTAATGATATCTAAAAGCAATTCCGGGGGTAGATTTGCCCACTGACCCTGTTGAATTGTGTCAGATACAGGTGATGTTTCGTCAGGTGCAATGTGTGTCTTTGTCCTGCCACGCCAATGCTTCCCTCCAATCCCTCGCCTTGAAATGCTTCCAATCCCATCTTTCATCTCCCTCAGCTCACGCACAAAGCTCTTGAGGGACATTTTAGCTTAACAAGAGCATATCAACCCTTCCCTTCGTCATTGAACAACCCACACAAAATGAATGCATTTTAATATAGAATCCAGTAAAAATGTATGGAATTAAAGTCCAATTGATCTATTTTGAACAAAGAAAGAAAGTTGGAAAAAACCCAACTATATTTGAGCAATTGCCATACGCCCCATTAACAATGTACATGCAAACTTCTACATTTTATTCTTGAAGGAAAAAAAAAACGATCTTTAATAAAAAATTTATCGATATTTTTTGATTCCATAAACATTTGAAACAAAAAGGCACCCAAATTTACCGCGATAAATCATTGCATATCACAATCTCCCAATTGCAAACAAACCCATAAGCAGATAGCTACAAATGATTTCCATAAAACCCATCAGCGAATAGCCGCATCCTGAAACAAAAATAATAATAAAAAAAAGAAATCAAACAGAACAGATAATGAGCCAACCTTAAGCAGGTGGACCAGGCGCCGATCCAAGCGAAACCGCTCCAAATGGAGAATCTTCCGGTCACCAGATCAGCAGAAGGCCACCAAGAAGAAATCACGAAGAGAAAGAGAGAGAACTGAAAGAGACGTATCGCGACAGCTTCCGTTGCCGTAGGGACCGCCGATGAGGCAATGCTGCCTTAGACAGACGCCGACGACCGGCGCCCCAGCCCTCCTCCTCCTCCTCCTCCTCCTCCTCCGAGCAAACAGCAGTAACTCAGAACCACAGCTTCAATCAGAGGCCCGATATATTTCGTTCGCTTCCTTTTAAACAGATCCATCCACGGCGTTCTTTTTTTTTTATTATTCTCATTTTGCTTACCTGTCATTATTGTTTTTTGAAATTATTTTATTATTTAGAAAACAAAAAATCAATATCCGTTGAAAAAAGGTACTGCTGTGTTGTATCTAGACTGGAGTCAGAGGATTTGAGTACTTTTCGTTGCCAATAATGCAAGCCTACAAAAAGAAATATTTATAATATTTTAATACATAATTATATATATATATATATATAAATAAATGTGTAAATAGAGAGCTCAATTATATTTTGCGTGTTGCTTTGGCTTACGTTGTAACTGACTCTTAGATCAGACCCCCCCTCCTTTTTTTTGTTTTTTGGGGGGAGGGGGGGTAATTACAGCTTTATACTCCATTTTTTTCTCATTTTTTGAAGAATAATTTGTGGGCAGAAGAAAAGTGCTCTAAAACTGTTATGAAACATGGCATTTCGCTAATCCAAATGATGTGCTGGTGGTGGTTCTAACGACAAACTAAAATGCACCCACTTGGTGGGCGTCACAATCCCAGATGCCAATTACAGTTGTACAATTTTATGGGAAACTAGTCGGTTTGTACTTTAAATAGACGGGTGCTGAATGGGGGTCGGTGCAGGGCAGAACCCACATTTTGGTAGAGAATGGTGGGCGAGCCCTGTGTCAGATTGGTGCCAGCAAGGGGGTCACAGCTGAGCTTGCTCCCAAATAAAAAGCTCGCGCTTCCGGAGCATCTTGGGTCTTGGCAAGGTGGTATTTTTTTTTTTATTGGATAGCGTGCACATCTGTGTGGAGGAATTGGATTGGATGTTCTGTACACTACAATGATTCAATTTACTTATCTGAGGAATGGGTATGGTCATTCAAATATAAGGGATGGCACCATGCAAAAAAAAAAAAAAAAAAACAAACAAATTCTTTTAGTGATTTAGGAACATATTTACGAGAAGCATTTCTCGTCTTATAAATCGGAGGAAACTATGATCATGAAAATACTGGTAGTTCAATTCCATCACAATGGACAAGAATCATTTGAGTAAAGGCAAAGCTAGGAATTTATTGCATTCGTTCTACTATACAGAATATCCTTCGGAGATAGAATCATAGAGGTGATAACCGTGAAGTTCATAAGTTTGTTGTACGTAAAAATCTAGGAAATCATTAGCTTGCCACGCCCTGGATTGCTGCCAAGATCGCTTGGCCAATTGTGGAGCCCCGCGTCCTACTCTTTATTGTCATTTTCCTTGAAAAATAAAAGGAAAAAGTAAAATTCTAAATGACCCTTTCTCAGTTGGAGAAGGATGGAGACACATCAAGGCTCCTTATTCGTAGCGTAGAACGGGGCTGGCTGGTATCGTCGTTAAGGTTGTTGGGTGATGGGTATGGCCATTTCCTGAGAAGAAATATATAAATACTCTTAGAACATTGCCAGTTGATAATTGCCATGCCTCCGGCAGCCTCAAACTTTTATGCACGCGGGCAATCATGACAAATGCAAAAATAAATTCCAGTCCTTACTCTTTTTTTCTTCTCCTTTTTTTTTCTAACTTCTTTTCTCTGTCTTTTGTTGCAGACCTTGTGAACATAATAATCATCAGAATCATGCATTCTGCTCAGATGCCTATCCAATCTAAGATCTGTATGAATTCGAGGAAGAGACATGAATTATGATTCTCTGCATATTTTGACGAGGAGTCATTCTCAAAAGGGTAACGCTAATATATTAGTGGGTGAGAGACAGAGATCAGTAAAATTATGACAAGAACAATGTTTTTATGTTCAAATTCAGACATGCCTGAAAGTATTTAAGACGTTGATTTTGGTGGATTATGTGGGCCTACATTTGAGTTTATAAAATTAATGGACTCAATAAATTCCTGTATAATATCAATTTTCTTATCGAAATTGGAAAGACTACTCTTTATAATGGAAAACAAGAAAACTGTTTTGTGTTGACTTGGCTGAGTGAAGCTTTAGGATTACTTCAGAACATAATAACGTTTTCGGATCACGGCAATGTTTTCTGGTTTTTGGATAAGTTATCAACTGCAGTTGCGTCAGATCGACAAATTCAAAGGATTTTTTTTACCAATTGTTTGCTTGGAAGATATCCGGTCATAGAATTTTTTTTTTTTTCCCTGGGCTCATTCTCATTGGACGTCATTTGTCCAATCTATATATATATATATATATATATACATACTATTTTTAATGATATAAATATATCATATGACATATTTCTTTAGTGATTTCAATGTATTTTAAAATATTGTGCTTCTATCCCAAATTTCCTTTATTTCTAAGTATAATAAATATATAGTTAGTTAATTTGGTGCTTTATATTTCTCATTCTCAATTCTTTTTGTTTTTTTTTTCAACTAAAAGAAATATATTATATAATGAATTAAAGTTAAAAATCACTTATTAACGTACTCATTTAATTTCTTTATAAAAAAATTTACTATTTAAATATATTTTACTCATTCAATTTTGACGTAAATAAATTTAAAACCAAATATGGTGTTTTTAATATAAATTGCTATTTATTAGGAGAGACGTAAACGAGGAGACTCGCACCCAAACTAATGCCAGTAAAAGCACACCAAATAACCATCAAGTTCCCACTTCTAGTGGTTTTTCATTTTCAGTTCATTAATTAACAATTTGATATTTCATCTTCTCCTCTTCAATTTATTAAATGATAACTTAATATTTTGTATTTCTTCTCCTCCTCAACATTATTTGTAACTATCATAATTGTTGCAGTAATATTTTTGTAATTATCGTTGAATGATTCTTTCAATCCCTTTAATTCAATAAGAGAAATCTATGAATGGGTAAGTTTAATGGATTTATCCCTAATTTTCTATTGGATTCGTCTCTTAATATTCTCAATAAAATCTTAATGAATTGGACAACCGGTGTCTAATTTGATGGCGCACATTCTCAATTGATATAAGCATAAAAATGTGTTAAAACGGATTGCTTCCGATCAGGATTTTGGGACACAGACAACTTTCTAGCCAAGTATTTGCATGGTCCCATAAATTTCATTACTTGAAGATTGATATTTCTCCACCGCTACTTTGGTCCAATTGGGTTGGCCTGAAAGAAATGGGAAGTTTGTTTACCAAGAATCTTAAGGGATAAGAGCCCGCAATTTAGCAGAAACGGCCTTTGGATTCAGGCACAAGGAAATGACACAAAGGCTTTGAGGAGGACTAGGCTTCTCCACCAAGAGGTTAACAGCCTAGATTTTGGTATGTCCAGGGGTTTTTTGAACTTCAGCGCCATAGAGCTGCCCTCTAGTGTATTGAAAATGACATGTTAACCACTTCTATAATAATGGCGCAACCTGAAGAACTCGTAAATTTTTTGTTTTTTTATGGATGCGAGGACTCCTCTCAAGAATGGATCTAGAGATATTCAACGTAATTCCCTACATGTAAGGGTGCAGACCCTAAAAAAATAATTTTAATTTGTTTGTAAATCACATTCTGGCATGCATAATTTCTTAGTACTTTTTTTTTTTTTCTTTTGTATGCGTCATTGGCCTCTAAAAAGAAATGTTGAATAAAATTGTGATTTGGAACCTATGCCTTTTCCTTAACGGTAAGCCTTCAACTAGAATAGCATTTTGGGGTTCTTTTGGCCTTGGAGTCCCTTTCAGTATTATGCTTACAAGCGTGCATTAGAGTCCAGCTCTTCTCACAGCTTCTACCTAATCATCCACTAGCCCTACTTTAACAAACTGATAGCCCATGCGTTTGCCTTTATATGTATGTTTGGCATTCCATCCCATGCCTCATCCATACAGAAAAAAACCATCAAAGCCAATCATTAACCGGAGAAATGAATGCAGGACGGAGAAGTTTCTTTATGGGGTTGACCTTTCTTCTAGTTGGAATCCTGGGGTTCTTTTCCGTTCCAGCTTATGCTGCCATAAAGCAATATCAGTTTGATGTCAGCTAATGCGTCCATTATAACCTATGCTCACATGGGACTGCCTTTGATATATCATTTCTATTTCTTTGGTTTTTTTTTTTTTTTATTCAGATAAAAGTGAAGAATGTGAGTAGATTGTGCCATGCAAAACCCATTGTAACTGTAAATGGGAGATTTCCAGGGCCTACCATTTATGTTAGAGAAGGAGATAGAGTCCTCGTTAATGTTACTAACTATGCACAATATAACATGTCAATTCACTGGTAAGATATTGTCTTCAAGTAATGTGAAATCATAACAAAAGTGTAAAACAATTCCAAGTTTCAATGCATTATTCTCAATTGATTATACTTTTATTAGGCATGGACTAAAGCAGTACCGCAATGGCTGGGCGGATGGCCCTGCTTATATAACACAGTGTCCTATTCAGACTGGAAATAGCTACACCTATGACTTCAATGTAACAGGACAAAGAGGAACCTTATGGTGGCATGCACATATTCTTTGGCTAAGAGCAACAATTTATGGTGCAATTGTGATTATGCCTAAACAAGGAACTCCATTTCCTTTTCCTCGTCCAAATATGGAAGTGAACATCCTCTTGGGTCAGTTTCAATATATATATATTCTTTACTATGATGTGGTTACGTGTAAATTGCGACAAAACTCGGGCTGTAAGAGATGATTTTCCTTCTATAAAACAATGTCATAGCTGTTCAACATTTAGTTGACTGCTTGCTGCAGGGGAATGGTGGCACACTGATGTGGAAGAGGTTGAAAAGCGAGGGAACAACATGGGCTTGCCACCAAACACGTCGGATGCACACACGATCAACGGGAAGCCGGGACCTCTCTTTCCATGTTCCGAGAAACGTAAGAAAAGTTCACAGAGAATGCTTTAAGCCGGAGCATAACTACGGAGGCTGCACTAGTTTCCTGTATACATACCTTTTTATTACACGGAATTTAATGAATTGATGGGAGAAATAAACTTTTGGGATATGAGTACATGACTTAAAATATCTGTTACTCTATCAGTACTTGTAAGCAACAAGGAGTAGGGCATGGTGGCAAAGCTTTGAAGTAGTTATAGCTCAAACTTTAAAATGCTGCAAGAAAAGAAATGATGGATATTCAAAAGCTGTCGATATATTTGACAGCGTAGCTATTCAGTATATCCATGAAGTCCTAGTTATGCTATGCCTTCATTTTTCACTTGTTGCAGATACTTTTGCAATGGAGGTTCAATCAGGCAAGACTTACCTCCTGAGAATCATTAACGCTGCGCTCAATGACGAGCTCTTCTTTGCCATTGCGGGTCACAACATGACTGTAGTTGAGGTCGATGCAGTTTATGCAAAGCCCTTCACCACTCAAACTATACTAATTGCACCCGGCCAGACCACAAACGTCCTGGTCCAAGCCAACCGAATTCCAGGAAGATATTTCATGACCACAAAAGCTTTCATGGATGTTCAAATTCCTGTGGACAACAAAACAGCCACAGGAATTCTCCAATACAAAGGCATTCCAAACACAGTTCTCCCTTCCTTTCCTCAATTGCCTGCACCTAATGACACAGAATTCGCATTAAGCTACACCAGGAAGATTAGAAGCTTGAATTCTCCACAGTTTCCAGCAAACGTACCCCTAACAGTTGATCGAAAACTCTTTTTCACCGTCGGCTTAGCCAAGGATTCATGTCCCGCCTGTGTCAATGGAACGCGACTTCAAGCTTCTCTGAACAACATCTCTTTCGTTATGCCCCAGATTGGACTTCTTCAGGCTCATTATTCCAACCTGACAGGAGTATTTAGGACAGATTTCCCCGACAAGCCTCCTACCCCTTTTAACTATACAGGTGCACCACTCACAGCTAGTCTAGTAACAGCCCATGGCACTAGGCTTAGCAAGATTTCATTTAACTCTACCATTGAGCTAGTGATACAGGACATAAACTTACTGACAGTTGAATCACATCCATTTCATTTTCATGGCTACAACTTCTTTGTTGTTGTTACGGGGATCGGAAACTTTGATCCTGTCGAGGACCCAGCTAAATACAATCTGGTCGATCCCATTGAGAGAAATACGGTTGGTGTTCCCGCTGGGGGGTGGACCGCCATTTGGTTTAGAGCTGATAATCCAGGCATAAAACTATATAACCCAGAAATTGTCAGATAAAGAGCTATGATTGTAAATGTCGTTAATGATTCTACTTTTGGTTTTGCGGGTGTCTGGTTCTTTCATTGTCATTTAGAGCTCCATACAGGTTGGGGATTGAAAACAGCATTTGTGATAGAAGATGGAACTGGACCGGATCAATCTGTTTCCACCTTGCTAAATTGTTTGGTGCTTGTGAATTTTCAACAAGGCAATTCAATTGCATGTAAAAACATTTCATGTTTGCTTCCTGCAGAAGTTTAAAGGAAGTCCCTTAAGAAAGAAATTCAGGTAAGAGACCAAAAATTAAAAAAGAAAAAAGGAAAATAGTTTGTGAGTGCAAATGTAATAAGCTCACCATCAACTGTACTATATGTGGGTATTTCAATCTTTCAAAATGTTAATTTTCATTATGATGATTCTGCTGCAACTTCTCCTCTTGTTAGTGGTAAACTAATAAAATGTATCTTCCCCTTGCAAGTTATATTTTTATCTTCTTCATTTGAACAAGGCCAATTTTTTATTTGTTTTAGCAATTGGCCTATAAGTTCTCGATCATGACGTTTTGCGACCTTTTTCCCTTCAAGTGGACAGCAGGATATTGATAAATGCATACTGATACAATCAATCAAACCTTGCCATACAAAAAGATAAGGAGTTCACTAGAAGTACTAAAAGTCGGAGAAGTAAGAGTGGGTCTCAGGGAGATAGGCTTTTGCCTGGGAAAGCATCACCTAAAACGCCAAAATTCAATGATGTATAGGTTGTGTTTAACATATTGATATCTGGTGAACATCGTCAAACTAGTTTCGTCAACATCGAAACAACATCGAAACAAAGTTGTGTCCTTTGACCGCCATCAAATGATTCCCTCATTCCGTTTTCTTTCAAGATGCCAACATCGAAACAATGCAAACCAATAGTATGATGAAGCCAACAGCCCAGACCCAATAAACCCATACCCTCCTTCTCTTCTTCATCTGGTTAGCATAATACAGATTTCTGGTTCCGCCAGAGACAAAGTTGCCTGCTTTGGCTATATTATCTTCAATGTCATCAATCTTGTCCCCTTGTGTTTCAACGAGAACTGCCATATCTAGAAAGACCCGATGCAGATTTTTCAAGCTTCTCTGTATGTCTACGACAGCCTCATGGCTCTCCTTACCTTTAGCATCCATCTCCATTTTCCCTGCAAATGATTGAAATTCCCCACCTCCTGAAATCATCTTTTCGATCACTTCCTCACTCGGCTCATTTCCAGTCATGGCATGGTACCTTCTTTTGAGGTCGTTTCTAAAATTGGATAAAACATTTTCCCTCAGAAACTGAAACTCATTCATTATCTCCCTAAATCTAACTCTTAAGCCATTAGTGACTGAGGTCCTTGTCCTGTCAATATGAGTCCCTTCCCTATGCAATTCTGATAGCCTGCGATTGGATATGTTGGATCGGTCGAGTGATTCTATCCTTGCTCTGGCAATCTTGGCCTTTCTGAGAACTGCAATTATGTCGGTTTCCATTCGGTCTCTCAGCCCGCGGAGAACTTTGGCACTGTGGGTGGACTTCGTCTCTTCATGAAGGGTTCGAAAATTAAACAAGAGATTGGTGATCTCCTCCATTACAGTCCTGACCACAGCGACTTCTTGGAAGAATTGAGAGAGGTTTGATTCGTCCGTGTGGCACAGTTGGCTGGGCTCACCGTCGATTTCGGCTTCAAGATCCTTTTGTGATTGTTTTCTTAGTTCCACATAACTTAAGAAGGATCTTGTCATCAGATCATTCATCTTTGCAAATAATTCTGCAACACAAACCTGTCAAAGAAATTGGTCAACAAATTCCGAACTGAACCCACAAACCACAATCTTCCGGAGATAAATTAAGCATAACGAAGAGATCAAGTAAACTATAATAGAAAATGAAGCGTACCCACAAAAACAGGGACACGAATTTGATCAAACACTCAAGATTCTTGAGATTCTTTTAAATTGTTTCTCCAGAAAAGAAAAGAATAAAAAAAAAAACCTGCTTGGGACAGAAAATACTTGAAATGAAAAATGGGGTTTTCCAAGAACCGATAAATTGGAGGTTGCAAAACCGATATGGTTTCAGTTCAGTTAACGCCCCCCGCCCTTCTCTCTCCCTCGTTTGGCGTTTGAAAATTTTCGAAATTTAGTTAGTTTTTATGAAGATTTGGTAGCCGTTGTGCGTGTGAAGGCGGAGCTGCGACTCCGCAAATAAAAAATTAAAAGTATTACTGCACGCACATACCAAAACGACAACGTTGTCGGAATAAAAAGATCTTCGTCTGAATTTTTTGTCGGCAACGGAAACCAGTTCTAGTGGACGATTGTTGTTGGTAATTCTATTCCCCTTTTTTTATGTTTCCAAGTGCCCATTGAATCTTTTGTATAATCGTTTCCGAGGCAAGTGTAAATGCCAAAAGTCACTGCAATTATAAATGACTAAATGCTGTGTCCTTAAATTATATGTTCTGGAAAGAGGTCACACGGCAGAGACAAAAGACATCTCCCCATAAACCCATCCTGGAGTTTTCCAAGCAAGTCTTCCATTCCAGTTGTCATTTTCTGGTAATCTCGGATTCGAGCTTTCTTTAAAATTGTTTTAACTGGACTGGTATCATCCATCATGATTATGGGTCGCATCTGCTTTGCCAATTAGCTGTTCCTTTTTGATCTTCTCAGCCTCAAGCCTTCTTAAAGTTGTAGAACTCAAACTTCTCTCCCCTGGATTTTTCGGCAATCAAGTCCACAGCTTCAATCTGCACAAGGTCATACAACAAAGGCCTTCCCTTATTTAATGCAGAATCGTACAATATCAAAGCAATACACATACATCATCTACCCAAACTCAAAATTTCAAACCTTAAGCTGTGAAATTCCTCTTTGGGCTCTCTTCTCATTAACCGACAATCCCCCTGGTACTGCCAAATATCCGACAATTGATCAACACAATTTCTGCCGGGAGTAAAGAATATATAGAGCCCGGAAGACTGTTCTAAATTGGCCAGTTTATTATTCCTTTTTCTTCAGTATAATCGCATGCATTAAAAAATAACGTGCTTGGAAGCATTTTACAGAGCTAAGAAGACATTAGAAAGGAACGAATTAATGCCTTACCTAACAACCATAGCCTCCAGCTTCTCATCAGCAATTGAAGGTCCATAAGGACCTGTAATAGGTTCAGCTTGCAAAACAAGCTCTGGCTTGATAGACTGCACATTGGTAAATAACGGAGATCGATCATCGATGTTTTACGCATATCACGAAACCCCATCAGCCATTTCCTGGTATTTTATTTTTGGCCATTGTGCTACTCAATATCGTCGCATTTAATTCTCATCAAAAACAAGTTCTATACCTCGAGACAGGAGACCAGGGGATGTCATGCTGAAACAAGGGCATACAATGACAAGGACAACAACATCACTTTGTATTAATCACACGTCGACCACCCATAAACTAACTTGTCTATGCAAACTTATCCCTTAGCTATTGTTAAAATGCACACGGATATATATTATTTAATCTTAATTATTGATTATTATAAATTTAAAACGCAAAAACTGTAACCTATGTGATTGTATATTTGGGAGCCTGTATGCCAAGCAGTGTCCATTTTCTTTGTCTCCGTGACACTTTTGTTCCTTAAATCCTCTTAACAATTCGTGATCCACAATGCCACAGATTGAAAAGAACAAAGACAACAGAGTTTTTTTTTCTCTTCCTCAAAGTGGAACATCGAAACACGGCTGGTCGGCAGCTCACTCTATGTATGTACCTACTTTGACGTAGGATTGAACATTGCGCATCCACCTGCTGAGTGGGTTGTCTCAAGTCAGCGAACTGTAAAGGGAGAAAAGACAGCCTAATTATAAACCCCCCCACTTCCTGAAAATTTAAAAATAAGTAATAAAAATTTTGATTGCAAAATTCCAACCACAAGCAATTTAAGAGGAAATATAAAAAAAAAAGAAAAAAGAAAAAAAAGGAACAACACAGGACAACCTGCTTCTTGGATAACGTAGGACCGTCACAGACTCCATTGAGAATCCGTTCCTTTTACAGGAAGATTGGGTACGACGAACCTGGACGTGCATTTCACCAAACCAAAACAAAGAGAAGCAACACTGCACAATAGCCGGTAACCACCACACCACGCTGCTTTATTTTATTTTATTGTATTTTTTAAAATATATTTATTTTGGAAAATAAAAATGGTATTTGTCGATAATATATTTTGCTTGCAGTATTTGCGATCCTTTGTGAGGAAAAAAATCACTCCATGTAATTTGAAGGTCACGAGTTGTAATCATGGAACAATTGCACAAGGGAGACGAATCTAAGCATCCAGCAGTCCACAGCATGCCTACAGCAGCAACATCTAATCGCTGTGGATTCAAGAATGCGGAACGGATCGATTCAAAATGTAAAATCTGAGGCTTAAATAAAAATCAAGCTGCAAAAATCCATTAACCACAACCATATGATAAAAATGACTAAGCTTTGATTTTTGAACCCGCAGAAAGATTTCCTAGTGATTTTGATATCATATAGTTTCAGCAATTAGGCAGCCAGCAATCATGGAGGTCTAATGTTAACAAAAAAAGAGAAAAAAAAAAAAAGGAAAAAAGAAACGTAAATTTGGAGAATTCACGCCTACTTGGCTGTTGCAAAACACTTAGTCAAGAAATTATTAAGAGCCGATGAATACGAGTCTTGGAAAGTGCGGTAGTGGTCTACATGTGGGGATGAACCAAAATTGTAGGACAGGACCATTCTCCCCATCCTCCTCTGCTCCTCTATCCATGACTCGATCGATCGAAAGGGAATGACTCTATCCGCTGTGCTGTATAAGTAAAGCTGAGGACATGAAGGTTGGTTCTTCGAGAGGATGTTGACAATCTTCTTTAACTTCCTGAAACAATTGGAAAGTGTTACCTCCCTTCAATTTTTGCCCCACAGTATTGGTATTTTAATTGACATCGAGCATTTAGCCACTCTTGATCATAAATTGACAATATACTATCCTAAGTAAAATCCTCCCGGCAGTTAAGTGTTAAGAGAAAAAAAAAAAAAAAAAAAGAGCTTACTGGTCAACATCTGGCAATTTCAGGATCACGGAGAAAAGCTTCTCCAATATCGATAGCAACATGGTTTCAAATACCAAAGGCTCCTTTTCTCGTGCTTGCTTTTCCGATTCTCGAAATTCTTTGGCCTCAGTTACAGCTAGTGGTGCAGAGTTTTGCTTCTTAAGCAGAGCAGCTGAAAATCCAGCCGCCCAGACCTGAGAGTGTGGAGGGAAAATCATCATATGGAGTTCAACTTAATGCTTGTGACCAATCAATGTCACGACTCATTGACATTCGTGACTCCAGAGCTAAGATTACAGCACATTGACTTCAAACTTGCTACTTGAATACAATATGCAGAGAAATCTAGCATGGTTTTTGTTAAGTAACTTTTGCATGCACCAATTTTCATGAGAAAGATTAAAAATTAAGATGTACAAACCATAAGATATCTTGCATGAGAAATATCCTATACTGCAATCATCATAATCCTAAGTGACAGCAAAGTTTTATCATAACAAAGCCTAGTAACTTCAGAGCAGAATAAATATCCCACCACACCTCAAGTATAGTTTGCTGAATCAAGAGATAAGATGGCTATTGTGGAACAGATAACACAAAACAAGTTGGTGCTAATACAACCGACAAATTTGGTCTAAAGTCTAACATATCCACACAAATTTGCTATTTTTTACAGTAGGACCTATGCTCATCCCGAGCCCTCTTGACCAGAGTCTAGATTAATCATTATACATATCAACGGCCTAGGAATTGAATCAGCTTAAAGGCAATCGACCATTTGCTTCAGATCACCATACCAAATCTAAATTAGTGAGGAATTCAGGAAAGGACAATGCTTTGTAGACCATGATGGTAGACCAAGAATATCTGGGACAAGCATAAGTTCAAAGGTAAAAGGTGGGGCCCATGAGGGGATTAAAATAGTCTGGGATCAAATGAGTGAATGAAGAATAAAATGCTAACAGACAAGTGCAATTCCATCTTCCCTTTTAAGTGCACTGAAGAAGGTTTTCTCAACTTTCCTAAGCAGTCTCCTAGTACCATTATACAAAATAAAAGATATTAGCCTTAGCTTACAAATGACTGCATTTCAACAGAACGACAACAAGACTTGCAAGTACTGCAATGAGGACACGCGCAACTGCTTGATGATCATTAATTAATTCAACTTCATCTATGTCTTCATAAGAAGTGAAAAAATTTCACATTGTAAATCAATTCAAATCGGCGATATCAGTAAAAGTATAGTCCAATAAACCTTGGGATTAAAAGGCTCCCCTCCTCCTGAATCAACAACACATCCTCTGATCCTCTCCGTTAATCCTTCTTTGCCTTGCAAAATGTCGAGGATGTAACCATACCTGCAAAACATAGTCGACAACAACTAAAGTTCCCATCACTCGAATTCCAAACCAACCAAACACACAAAGCCACAAAATAAATAAATAAATTGACCACCTACACAAACCATCCCGCGTTGCTAAAAGTGTGAAAAAGCAAGCATCGTTCCCTGCCATCTTTTTCTCTCTGTGCAACCCACGAAACGAGCTCTTCAGCCAACGCCATGATCCGCTTCTCCACTCTCTGCCCCAAATCGAACCAAAGCAACGGTCTCACGTCAACAACAAAGGTAATAGCGTGAATTCCTCTCGAATTGTACCACTCCACGTACTTCTTTAAGTGCTTTTGCTTTGCTCCGAGCCAGCCCAGCAAAACCACAGTGACAGCCGGGTCTTTGCTACCTAAAGCACCCGCCTTGGCATTGATGACCCCATCTGGAGCTCGGTTCCAGGCAAAGAATCCATCATTTGGATGGGATTTGAAGGTGAAATTAGAGTCATAGGTGGGGATTGAATGGTTTGAGGAACGAGAATAAGAAAGAGAAGGACGAGAGAGAGGGAAACTAATGGGGTCTGGATCTGGAGAAATGGGTGAGCGAGAGATGGGTGAGATTGAGGAATGAACGAGAGAAAGAGACGAGGGGGCCTTTGAAATCGAGCGGTTCTGGTGATGGGGCTGCGGTGGTGGGTTTATGGATCCACAAGATATGGGTGTAGATTTGAAACAATTTCCTGTGGTCGCGGCTGTTGATTTGCTCAGAAGCTGGCGATTGAAGAACGCCATCGCTGGAGCATCCATGGAGGAAAATGCGAATTGAGTACAAAAACTACCGAAAGACATAGACTTTATGCTACCTTTTTTCTTTGTGCTTTTATGCGTCCGGACACATCGCCGTCGTTCCGTCGCTGATACCAGATTGCACCGCGTTTCTGAGATAGGAAAATGTTAGATTTAATGTTAATTTCCGTTACCGTTCAGTTATTCTATAAAATTTGAAAATCGTTGTAAAGTGAAAAAACAACTTTTTAAAATAATTTTGAGAAAAAAAAAATGTGGCGTATGCTTGCGTCGAATATTACTCAAAATTATAATTTTAAAACTTAAACCGCATGAATAATTCAATCATAAGTTTGATTTAATTTACCTAAAAAAATCAGATAAAAATAAAAGTGTGGGGTTTATTTAATATGCCATAACTATCACATTATTTAATGTTCGGCCGGTGGCAATTACAGTCTAAGTGGTCGCCGTCGTTTAGGCAGCGGGGCAAACGGAAGGCTCCAATCGTATTCGGGCTTCAATTTTTCAACATTTGTGCATCCCATGTAGCAATTACAATACACAAGCTAAATGGTAACCATTGGGCATGGGCAAAGAATTTTGGCCCATATGGCCAGGCCGAGCCCGAAACTTGGGCTCAAAAATGTTTCAGGGTTGGGCTTGAGCTCGGGCTACCAAGTTCAGGCTCCGGCCCGGCCCACCACATCATCGACGTTCTCTGGTGTAATTCCTCACCATCAAAGTAGTCAATTTTTGAATATTAGTTGCCAATTCGGCAATCACCGTTAGAAGCCGAGAGAGTGTGAGCCGCCTAATTACTGATTAGATTAACACAGTCCATAATTAAGATTATACTGTGGAGGTCAATGGGAGGATATAGATGAAGAAACCTAATTAATTTAGGCCAAAAATTAAAATTTTGAATACCGAAAATTGCGATCGCAAATTTCTTTAAAAAAACACTCAGGAGTGGGGGGGGAGCTTCCGGGGGGGGGGGGGGGAGCGGGTACGGAGAGCCTGATTCAACTGCAACGGCGAGGAGTAGTTGTGTGCTTCCGCAGCTCCTCAAGCTTCTCTTGATACTGAAGTCACCAACTGCTGCAGGCTTTTCAGCTCACGCTCCTCGCCATCCGTCTCCTTCTGCCTCTCGCGCAAGATCGCCACCGCACGCTTCGGTATTCCGTTCTCTTTGATCGACGTCGCCATTTCTTCTTCTAACACCGCGTTTTCCTCCCCAAATAGTTGCGCCGCCTCTTCTCGAGCGCGGCCGGCTGCGGAACTTTCCAGGACCCTTAGGAGCCTGGAGGCGCGCTCCTTGGCATCGTCGACGCTGGTAGCACTCGCCATCTCGTTCACGCACGAGTCCACCCGTTCGGCCGCCGCCGTAGAGACTTGGCTGCGGCGGCTTTGGCTGCTTGTTTGGTTAGGGACAGGATTGTCGAGGGGTCTCGGAGACGATATGTACACCGGCATCGCTTTGGGACGGGGTGAAACGACAGGTCGTCACCGAACAAGTACGATCTCTTGCTGCCACCTTTGAGATATTTATTTACTTATTTTGGCTTTAATTCATTTATATCTCATTTCATTTATTTAATTTCTTTTTTAACAATTAATTAATAAATTATTTTGTTAAAAAATATTTAAATTTTTTATTATATTTATTTATTTTATTTCAAGTAAATTTTACTCAATGAGTTATATTTTAAATATATATATATATATAACAAAAAAAAAAGCTTGTTTTCGGCAGCAGTTTTTGTGGGACCCAGCACTGGCCAGAGACAATATTAGACATATGTTACGTGAAATTCAGTAGAAGGCTCGAAAATTGAAGGAAAACAAAAACATGAGAAAAAATGGCATATGGCTTGGAGAAGGCCACAGTTTCAAACACACAGCAACCACATAAATCCCCAAGATATCTAAATGCTTTCTGGGCCTCTGCAATATTGTGTTCATTTTGTATTTTAGGTTCTTCGGTTTCAATTGGTTCCGTGTGGGGTTTTTGGATTCAATGTCTTCTTCATGTGCCGTGTCCTATTCACTCAGGTCAGAGCTCTTCAGTTCGGCCAGTACCAGATTAATTACACCCACTAGACTGAATCAGCAAAGTAAGTCTCTTTCTTTCCTTTTCTGTTATTCTCTTCCTTTTTTTTGTGCGTTTGCTTTTCTTTAAATATCTGAAAATATGAGAGTTTGTTGAAGTTAACTCTTTTGTCTGTCTTTACTTCTTTAAAGGAAGCAAATGTGAATTGAACAGACGAGGTTTTGCCTTGAGAGGAATTGTGGCTTCTGGGGTTTCAATAATTGGTTCTTCTTTGGTCACGCAGCCCATTCAAGGTCAGTCTTCTTTTTGAATCCCTTCTATTTGGTTTTCATAATTTTTCATTTTTATTCCTAAATCTTTTTTTAATTACAAATTAATCATCAATTTTCTTACAGTTCTTCATAGTTAGTTAGATGAAACTGGATTGTGCTTGTTATTTATGGAGGAAGCTGGTATATTGTTGTTAAATATGAATGCTTTGTAATTTACATCTGAGCCTCCTATGTATTTCATTGAGTACAACTCGCCTAAGGTGACCTTAGTTACACAGGAGTTGAGAGATTGCCCTTCAAGCCAGATGGCTACAACTATTGGACATGGCAGGGTCGCAAAATACATTATGTGGTACAAGGAGAAGGGTTTCCTATTGTTCTCATCCATGGTTTTGGTGCTTCTGCATTTCATTGGAGGTATGCCATTTTTTCTTATCTATGTCATCACTTGTGCTGCTTGTTATGATAAATTATAATGCTTAAACTAAAACTCCGTAAATCAATTTCATGATTGGCAGTGCAAATCTCTTATTTTAATCTCTTATCAAAATAAAAAAAAATAAAAAAAGTTCCCTTCATTGCCAAATATGAAATTTAAATGCATTTTGGTTTTGTTAAGCTGAAGTGCCTGAAAGTTGAAGAACAATATGTTGTTTCTCATGATTGTTGATTTTGCCTTACTTATATGCTAGTGACAGAGGATTCTGGCTTATGCCTTTTGTGCTTGGCATGAGGCTAGTCTGGGTTTCTTTCAAGTTGTGATCAGGGAGTTCTTCCTGTTTCCCATGTCTGCAGATATAACATACCTGAGTTGGCCAAAAGGTATAAGGTTTATGCTTTAGACTTGCTGGGTTTTGGGTGGAGTGAGAAAGCAATTATTGAGTATGATGCCATGGTGTGGAGGGATCAAGTAGTGGATTTCTTGAAAGACATAGTGAAAGAGCCAGCAGTTTTGGTGGGAAACAGGTAATAACCAAGAATAAGCTGTGGTCGTCTTTTACATTTTGCCTATGTTTATGTACTTATCAGATTCATACAAGTGAATTGTATCTAGAACTTGTGTGATTATCTCATCTCATGAGTATTTTGAATGTACCAATAGAAAGGGTTGATGAGTCATCTGCATGTGTTCTGTGTAATCTTGTATCTCGAGTTTTGTTGCAATAATGACTGCTTCAAATGGTTCATTAGATGACATTTTCCTTAGTCAGTTCCTTTGTCTAAGCATATGTGGTAGAAGTCCAAAGATTAAGATCATGTAAACTAATTTCTCCCTCTTAGTCACTTTCTTTGTAAAATGGGTTTGTACCCCTTTAAAAAAGGGTAGCAGCACAAGACTTCTTAGCCCTTAACATTTAGGCATGTGCTTTCAGGTTCCAATCTAGCCATGCCATACCATTTTAAAAAGTCCTTCATTTAGGGCATGCCAAGAGATTTTTGCCTCATGATCCTACCAACCCAATGTTTTAAGTGACTGTTTGAGGGCATCCTAAACTGGTGTTCTAAGCACAGGCATTGAGAACCTCATACATGGCCAAACTTATCACTTCTATTGAATGTATCTTTATACTTTTGTTCCTGTTGTAAATGAACAAGTAATATGCACAAGTATAATCCTGGATCTATCCACCATGGTAAAAAGAAAATGGCAGTGTGCTCCTTGGTATGGCATTATATAATTCATGGTGATTTTCAGCCTAGGAGGGTTTACTGCTTTGATTGCAGCAGTGGGGTTGCATGAGCAAGTTGTCGGAGTTGCACTGCTAAATTCTGCTGGGCAGTTTGGAAATCCAAATGGAGAAATAAACAAGTCTGAAGATTCAACCTTACAGAAATTCATCCTCAATCCTTTGAAGGAAATCTTTCAGCGTGTGGTTCTTGGATTTTTATTTTGGCAAGCTAAGCAACCTACTCGTATTGAATCAGTCTTGAAGAATGTAAGTGGCTTCCTCCACTTGGATTGGTCTTTTTATTTCAAGGAATGTTAGGAAACTGGGAAGCTTATGTTTTGTTTCTTTGAGTGGCATCTCTTTTGTATACTGATAATTGGTATTTATTTTCTTTACTAAACAAGAATTAATTTGCAAATTGTCTTATTTGACCAAGTATGAATAAAGGTGCATCCTCGCTATAGAGTAAAACAAACTTTTAGGTTTCCTTACCATTTTATGGAAGCCAAAGTCTGAGTTTTAGCCCAGATAATTTGGCCTTAAATGGAAAGCAGAGCTGTTGACTCTCACGCTCCTGAATTGAGTTTTCCCAGTTTTTTGGCTGGTTCTTCTTTTTAACTAAGGTGGACCCAGCGTTTATCATTGTCCCAGTGATTGCCAAATGCTTTAGGATACTAGCCTTCATACAACTTGTGCAATTGTTGATTGTTGACTGCATTTGCCATTTATTTGTCCACATGAATGCTGATAGCCAAATTTTTTTTTAGAAACCTTGTCTGGTTAAATTCTTCTGAAAATGTCTTCAAATAAAGATACCTCCATGCTGTTCATGATCATTTCCTTGAATTTGAAACTCACTAATGAACTCATCCCTTTGCTTTGCAGGTGTACATAAATACCTCCAATGTGGACGATTATCTTGTGGAATCAATAATGAGACCTGCAGTTGATCCAAATGCTGGAGAAGTTTATTACAGGTAGACGTGTGACTACAAATGACCCAATTTATATTTTCCTCTACACTTTTCTGCATAATAGATATTGAGGACTTGAGAGGAGTCCAGATAATATTTTATTTTGTTTGTACCATATGATTAAAGTAGTGATAGTGATTGCACAAGAAAATCCTGAGGAAGTCATCTTGTCCTTAAAATAAGTCATCCACTCTATGTGAAAATTTCCTCATCCACCATCCACGCCCTCACCCTCACCGAGTTGCCCCTCTATTCTTCTTCTGCAGGTTAATGACCCAGTTTAAGATGAATCAAAGCGCATACACTTTAGATGGTGCTTTGAGCAAACTCACATGCCCATTGTTGTTGCTCTGGGGTGACTTGGACCCGTGGGTTGGTCCTGCTAAGGCCAATCGGATCAAAGAATTTTACCCAAATACAACTCTCGTGAACTTGCAAGCTGGTCACTGTCCACACGATGAAGTTCCAGAGCTTGTTAACAGGGCTTTGTTGGAGTGGATGTCAAATATAGAACCCGAAGTCTCCCCGCGGACACCTGTAACGTAGACCAGTTTGGCAGCATTGGTGTTGTTTTCTTAACTTCATATTCTTTGGTAATGTATGGCTTGTTAAAGCGTTTCTTGTAACTAAAGCTGTTGAAAGCTGAACAGATTGATAATCCAAAGGTGCCTTTCACCTGCAGTTTGGTGATTCTGCGTTGGAAGGCATGTTCAAGCCCCTGAATCTGACAATATTCGCAACTTATGTTTGTTTAATTCAGTCGTTCTACTTACAACATGAGAACAATCAAGACCTATTAGTGGCATCTTATACTATAGAGTTGAGATTACAAAAACAAAACCCTTTTATGGTCCCACTCCAATGCAGAGAATGAAAAGGAAAAGAGGGGTTCTCTGAAAAAGACTGGACCCGGAGGTAGTTCCTACATTTTTCTATACGCCCACACCTTCATCCCAAATTTTAACGTCAAACCTCCCAAAATTGATGGTTATACTCTTGGCCACGGGACAGCCTAATTCTTCTTTATCCTCTCTTTTATCATCTTTCCTGCTTTTACAAATTTCCATAAATGCTATATCTTTTTCAATTTTGGTTTTCACTACTCAAAAGATAAGAGGCAATGGGTCTCTAACTCATTCCACCTTTACTTTAAGTTCGTGGCTTAGAGTAAATTTTATGCAAAATGCTCGACATTTCACACTCTGCAAGAATAATGTGCCACTCTTTCAAGTACCAACGAGTATAACTATTGTTAAGGAAAAAAATATATGTGTGTGTGTGTGTGTCTTTAAACATTATTGGCAGATCTGTTACAAGTATATTTCTTTTCTTTCTTTTTTTTTTCCAGTTTTTATGATCCTGAAATCTTCCACTCAATTGCGCTTTATAAGACGACTCAACATATGTTTATTATGGTTTCATTTATGCTCGTTACACCCAGCTGTCATAAGACTTGGAAGTTGCTATAAATTTCACACATATCTTATATGCTCTCCATTCTCTCCACCTCCTTTACATGGCTATGGAATTGAGTGAAAAAGATTTTTAGACTCGTTTTTAATTAGGAGGGTTCACATCTTCTTTCTCGTTGATATAATAGTAAAAAAGTAATAGTGATGATAAGAAAATGCATCAAAAAGAGCCAATAAAATTTAGAAAAGTCTTATATCACACAAGCATATCGTTGATAACAATTTATTACCTATTATAAAAATAAAAAAAACTAAACTTAGTGTTAATATGATAAGTACACATTAATAAATTATAATTTAATAAAAATGATTAAATTAATAAAATATAGGTCAATTGTTAGATAAACTGTGTTATTATGAAGTTAAATTTATTACGATAATAATAATAATTAGGAGTAGGAAGAACGAGTGTAAAGAAAATAAGACCAGGTCTTGTGATGCCAATTAAGTAGTAAGTGCCGAGAACATACATGGAAAGATACGAAGTGTAGGAAACTACAAACTGGTTGGAACACGCACAATTTAGTCGTGCTAATTTCCTAGCGTTAGGCGGCAGAGAAAGATCGATGGTCAAAGTCGGACCACTTATGTACGCTTCAGTCACTCCCTACTCTTTTGGAGATGTTGACGGCGCCTATCACGGTTCGAAAGGACAGAACCGAGATCAAGCCCTAAACGAGGGGAACTTTCTCTTCACATCACCGGGGGCAAAAAACACATAGCCCAGCCATTTTAGCACATATCGGCCGTGCGTGCATGGCGTGTCCTAATTTTAATTTTTTCTTCAACTAAAAATAAAAAAAATTAATGATATATTTAATTTACGATTCAAAATAAAAATGTGTTTAAACACTGTTGAACTACTATTTAATGTATCAAAAAAAGGTAACTAACCGGATCGGTCTGACTGTCTTTTTAAATCAAAGAAGAAAGAAAAATGGAGGCTTCCGAGGGTAAGGGAGCCCCACCCCTTAATATAATGTACTCATATCAAGACCTAATTTATATGCTGGTGTCCTCTCAAGTGGCACCAAAAAATTAAAAGTGTTATAAAAAAAATAAAAATATATTGTATTGTATTTCTCGTATAATTGGGTGAAATATTTAGAAACTCTTAGTTTCCTGTTCAAGTTAAATAACACTGTTCTTTTTTTCTTTATTTACTACTCTCTCTCTCTCTCTCTCTTTTTCTTTTTCTTTTTTTTTTTTTTTTTTTATCTTTCGGTCTCTACCGAAAACAATCAAAATGTATTAAAATAAATTAATAAATAAAACATAGTAATCCCAAAATCACAAAAGCAAATCGTGGCATCTTTCCCTCCAAACGTCTTGAACGGACCGCTAACGCAACCGCCCCAACGTTCCGAAATTAAAAAAATTCCATTGGATCGGGCGAAAACCCAAGTTCACCCTTCTGATTCGTGCGCTCTGCCTGGTCAAATCAGACATTTTACTTTCGCACCACACGACGCGTCCGCCTACGTATGCCCTAAAAATCTATTCTCTCAAAAATCTTTTATTTTCTGTCTGAAGGGCAGTTGGATATTTTCTGTAAATGGATTTCTTTTTTTTTTGATAAAACAATAAATAATTTAAAATCAGAGTGCCAGAAGTGGTAAATATAATACAATTTTTTTAATGTTGATATAATAATTTTTTAATATTTTAAATACAATATATTTTATTTTATTTTATTTTTAAATAAAGAAGCGTAACTGACTGCGCCACCCCAAGCCACCTAGCCTTTTTATTACCTTCGTACATATTTCGGGGTGTAGAGAGAGAGAGATAGAGAGAGAGAGGGGCCTGCGCGACCACTGTCCAGACAAAAAAAAAAAAAAAAACTCTTGGAGAAGGGGTCGCTTCTTCTTTTTCTTTCTTTTAAATTTCTGTTTTGTGTGTGTGTTTTTTTTTTTTTTAAATTTCTGTTCTCTCGAAGGGCACGGAAGAGTCGTGAGCTCCAATCCATTTCCTCTCGTTTGGTTACAATCTCAATAGTTGATATTTTTCTGCCCGCCAACTCACCGCTTCTTCTCCTCGTCCGCCGTTAACCTCGCCTGACCTCCTCCTCTGTTTTCTCTCTCCCGGCCGTCTTCTCGTCCTCCTTGGAGGTAACCTTCAATCTTTTAATGCGCTTTTTGTTGTGTGTTTTCCTTTGCAGCCCCTGTTTGGTTTCCGAGAAAATCTGATGAACCCGAAGCGCATGCGTTGATTTATTTTTGTTGAATTTTTCTTTAACAAAAAGTCGTTCGGTGATTTTTGTGTGGTTAAAATTGAATTGGTGGAGGACTTTTTTTTTTTTTTTTTCATTTTTGGCTTTGGTTCCTGGAACTGCGCGGAGATTTCTGGTAATTTGTTGAATATTTTTTGGAAGCTACCGTTAGGATTTGGTTTATCCATAAGTTGATTTCGTTTTCAATTTACTGAGAAACTTGGGGTTTCGGTTGCTTCCGCTATTTGAATCTCAGTCAATTAGTTGTTTCAAGCTACACAGGTGGCGAGGAGAGCTAGCAGGGAGAGAGAGAGCGAGTTGGAAAAGGTTAAAATGTCTCAATCATGAAAAGCAATGAAGGATAATTTAATTTTCGGTTTCGGCTATTAATACTGTGATGTTGAAAACTTGTGATTTCTGAAGATAGATCTATCTATCTGATTTCGTGGAGGAGATTTTGTTATTGATTTAGATGGGGAAGAAATTGTGAAAAATGATATTTTAGACTCATGAGGTATCATACTTTATGTTTTTTTATCTGTGAGACTGAGCTATGTTTTTTAATTTTGTTTTGGCTGTTTGCCATTGCAGCACGATGCCAACATTTAGTGCCATAGCTTTGGATAGGTTGTTAGAATCTGGAGCTTCTAAATCCGTTGACAAGTCTGTTCCTAGTTTGAACCACCCTCCAAAACCACAGAGACTTTCTAAAACCAAGATTGTACCCAATTCAAACCTGGAGAGGAGAAACAGTACATCTAACTTAGAGAGGAAAGTTAGTCGTCCTCAAATATCACCGGCACTCTATGCCACTCCTGAAGCAACACCCCTCCCTGATTCACCTTCTTCATTCCCGCCTTCTCCTTACATTATCAACCATAAGAGGCGTGGCCCACGTCTTTTGAAGAGCTTTTCTGTGGATGACGTGGCTTCCCAGGGGAAGACTTCTGATGGAGATAGGGTTAGTGAGAAGACAAAGGATGCAGAAACTAAGGTTGTTGATTTGTCTGTTACTTTTTCCACACCTAATGGAGAGAATCTTCTGAAGGATGCCCATGGTAGCCCCATTAGAGAGGGGCACACAAATGGTATTCATCCTTCCCTAGGCGAGCATGTGTATGGTCTTCATGATTGTGAAGTAGGGAGCAGCAATGAGAAACCTGTGTGCAGTGACACTAGCTATGGCGTGGGCATGGAAAACCAAGTTCAAAAGCTTGTTGCATCAGAAAGAAATGGTGAGCCTGATGATTTCTTTGATCCACGGGAATCAATGAGTCACACCAGTAACACAGATGGTGAGGACAATGGGGCTGAAAGTTCTGTGAAGCTTTCTGCTTCAGTGCCAATAGGGGAGTTCTTCGATGCTTTTGAAGGTAAATTACTTTTTACACGTATTGTTTGTGTTCTTTCCTATTTATGTTTTTTATTTTTAAGGGATGCATGGTATTGGGAAAACTGGTTAGCATCTTTAATATTGCCATGCTGTTTTATTATTGCTGGATCTTGGAACCAAGGAGTACGTGTAGTGCTAAAAAGGGCATTTTCAGTGCACAAGGCTCCCAAACAGTGGGGTCTGGTGAAGGGTCAGATATGTAGTTTTATTTCCATTAAAAAAAAAATGGTATATAGGTGCCCTGTTTAGCAATAAAACAAATATATCTAACTTATAGTGGCAACTTAATTACTCTACTTACTATGTTGATAACAAATTACTTACTTGTGCTATTTGCTATATCTAGAGCTATCCTCTGAAAGTCCACAGCCTTCTTTTAATGATGTCGAAGCTGAATTGCGGGGAATAAAATTGAGTCTGTTGATGGAGATAGAGAAGCGAAAGCAAGCAGAGGAAAATCTGAATAACATGCAAAGCAAGTGGCAGAGGATCAGGGAACAATTGGCCCTTGTAGGTTTGACTCTTCCTGAATGTCCCATTGCTTTTGAAGATGGTGAGCAGCAGGTGGATAGCAACCCAGCCGAAGGGCTGTGTCAGCAGGTTTATCTTGCTCGGCTTGTATCTGAATCTGTGGGGAGGGGAGTTGCAAAAGCTGAAGCTGAGATGGAGATGGAAGCTCAAATTGAGGCAAAGAACTTTGAGATTGCTCGTTTGTGGGATCGGCTTCAATATTATGAGGCTGTTAATCAGGAAATGTTTCAACGGAACCAAGAAGCCATAGGTGGGATTTCTATGCCTGACATATCCTCTGATTGAATTGCTATTCTTGGTTTGTACATCTTTTACAATGTAGTTGGAAGCAATTTTTACTGCTTGAGTTTACATGGCTTCATATCCATAACCATGCTTCAAAATGGCCTGTTTACTAACATGAAAAAGAGAAAGAATCAAGGGCAAGAAGACCTATTTGTGTTTTGCATTCATTACATTTTGATTTTGGCACACTATACAGGATAAATTACAATAAAAAAAAATGTTTCCTGCCAACTCATAACTAAGAGAATACATGTTATAGGTGCACTTTTGCATTTTAGTTATAGAATTTTTGCCCGTAAACAAATAAGGATTTGGTGATACGTGCCTTAGGATTTGTTTTTTCTGCAATATGCCTTTATGACAATTGTCTTTACATCTAAAGGGCACCTCAAAGCACAAGGCTCTCTTGATGTGGGTTTTGAGGAAGGTTAGATGCATTTAACATATATTTATTTTCCCCATTTCTTTTCTCCGATGAGGTATTGGAATGCACGAAAGCACAAATATGTTGTTTTCTGAGTACTGGAAGTGGGTTCTGACATAGGAGAGACAAAAGTAGTCATTAAGGATTTAGTTGAGAACTGTGTTGGATCACTAGCAGATGGCTTAATGACTGGATTAGTGATTGAAATTAGGATTGAAGCCAATCAACTCCAATTGTTTCTCATTTTTCTTAAAGTGGGGGACCGTGTGGCAGAGAGGAAATTTGGACACTCGTTTTAAACTGGTTCGCGAAATAGCAGATTGGTCAGGGCGCTTGACCAACTGCGCAATTAATTGCCCCAGTAGAGAGAATTGTCTCTCTGGTTCAACCTACTGTCTCATTTCTGTAAGCATGCTGATGAGGGAGTTTTGAATAGTTTAGATTAGGTATCCTGACCTTTCTAATAAAAATGCTCATTTTTGTAGCCTTGAGCTTCGATTTCTGACTTTAATTTTGGCTTTTTTTCTTCTTCTTCTTTTTTTTTTTTTTTTTTTTTTTGTACATCTGAATTGAAAATTTTAGCATCTCAGCACGTTTTCACTATTCTAATTAGTTTGTTCATTTTTTGGCAGAGATGGGGCGACGGAAGAGAAAGATAAGGAAGAGAAGGCAACGATGGGTTTGGGGGTCAATTGCGACTGCAATTACCCTCGGCACTGCAGCTTTAGCATGGTCCTATCTCCCCATTGCAAAAGGATCACATTTGACCGGTGATTCTCAGGTTCCTGAGAATGACGATGAAGCTACGAGATGATGATCTGATCAATCGGTTGAAAGTAATGCCATGCCATGGAAAAATGAAAAATGAGAGAATAAGTTGTATAAGCTACCGTGTGAAATAGCAGTCTCTTGCTTTTTTTGGGGGGGGGGGGTCTAATTTTAATCCTGCAGGGGCGGGCTGCACGGCAGCGTCCAAATAATTTGATTACTCGAGGTCTGTCTCATTTCTGGCATTCGGAGATGATGGAATTTTGGCTTGGACCTATTACTCTCTGGGCTCAGAGTATTGTAAATTTTCTTTGCTAAAAGGATGTATACTTTCAAAGAGTATTAGTCTCGTGTTAGAATTGTTTTAAAGTCCATTTGATTTAAGCGCTTCCGTTGGGACGCACGTAGAAGCTTCTAATTTTCCATCCTGAGGTCGCTGGCCATTTTTAAATTTTCTTCCAGTCGAAAAGTCAAAGGTCCTAATAAATCTATGAGCGTTAAAGCGAATGTCATTTTCCATTGATCAACTGGAAAACTATTTCGTGTGACTCACTGTTAAATATAACAAAATCTTATACTATTAAGTATAACAAATTATACTATGAAATTTTTCAAATTTTTATTAAAAAATATTTTAAATTATTATAAAAATATTATAAAAATAATTGAGGTAAATGAATTAAAATGCCTTTAATACATTAAAAGAAAAATTGAACATTGAAATCTGAATGCAATTATTAAAATTTTAAAATATAATTGTGCTGACTGTAAGTATATAAATAGATTTTTTTTTGCTTTATATAAAAGGACTAAAATCAGAAATTTATTTAATAATTCTACAAAATTGAGTATTATACAAACTGAAAATTAAAAATTAGAGAATTGAAAGATAAATATTATA
Organism: Bruguiera parviflora; assembly: GCA_019804595.1. Taxonomy (NCBI): domain Eukaryota; kingdom Viridiplantae; phylum Streptophyta; class Magnoliopsida; order Malpighiales; family Rhizophoraceae; genus Bruguiera; species Bruguiera parviflora. The sequence continues at coordinate 856,441 of CM034047.1, read as the reverse complement.
AACACGAAGAAACAGGAGAGAAGATGCCACTTTTTATTCGATGGTGTTTAGTTTTCACTAAAGTGTCCAAGGTTCTCGTAAATAAAAGAACAAAAAAAAAAAAGTAAGAAAAATATTTGTTTTATTTTTTTATTTTTAATATATAAATAGGTCTAAAAACATTTATTCATAATTTTTATCGTTATTAATAAATATCAAATAACTTATTATTAATTTACGAAAATAAAAGACGCGGCTTGTCACTTACCCGTCTTAAATTACGGGTGGGCTGCATAATTATTCTGACCTGCAATCATCTCTTCCCTCCCGCGGGTGGTCAACCGGGACGAAACGGTGCGTTGCAACTTGTGACGCGGGCTGTCGAGAAAAAGAAAGAGAGAGCAACTCATATCCACTGGAATTTTGAAAGCCGGAAAAAAGAACCATAGATAGGCCATAGCCAAAAGCTCCGACAATGGAGCTAGCCTTAAACCTCACCCCGACTCCGTCTCTGTCCGGCAGTTATTACAGTAGACGACGTTGGAGAAGTACCGGATTTCGAATTGAAGCCAAACGCAATACTAAGAATCACAGGCCGAACCTTTCTTGTATGTCAAATAGACAGCCATCTTGGATTGCCGAACGAGAATTCCTCAATGTAGAAGAAGAAGAAGAAGAAGAAGAAGAAGAAGAGGTGGGCATAAGTGGTGACGAGTCTGGGTATTTGTCACTGAGTGAGAAGCCGGACAGGAACATGACCGCGCCCGACGACTACGAGATGGAAGAGCTCGACTTCGCTTCTGACCCTCACCACCGAAGCGGTTACGTCTCTCTCTCTCTCTCTCTCTCTCTCTCCTTTTGAATTCAAATTGGGAAAAAAAAAAAACTGAAAACGGTGTCGATTTAACGAAATTGCAGGATATGTGGCGGTATTGGGTAAGCCGAATGTTGGAAAGAGCACGCTTTCGAACCAAATGATAGGGCAAAAGTTGTCCATAGTTACGGATAAACCTCAGACGACCAGACATCGAATCCTCGGTATATGTTCTGGACCAGACTACCAGGTTTGCTCTTCTCTTTTGGATTTTGCATTTCTTTGTTTTTTTTTCAAATTTATTTATTTAATTAAAATTCCCTATTTTCTGGGTTTGATATTGGGTTGGATATTTGTTTGGTTGATTCTCACTTTGATTGCCTTTCAGATGATACTTTACGATACGCCTGGTGTGATTGAGAGGAAAATGCACAAGTTGGATTCCATGATGATGAAGAATGTTCGCAGCGCATCCATTAATGCAGATTGCGTGTTAGTTATTGTTGATGCGTGTAAAGTGCCAAAAAAAGTATGGTTTTTGATTTTACTGGAATTGTTTGCATTGTTACTTCTTGATAAATCAGCATTTTCATTTGGCTCAAGTTGTTTCGTGGCTATAGATTGATGAAGTGCTGGAAGAAGGTGTGGGAAGCCTTAAAGGTGAGCCGCCAATCTTGCTGGTATTGAATAAGAAAGACCTCATCAAGCCCGGTGAAATTGCAAAGAAACTAGAGGTCAGAACTTGTTCACAAATCCTTGCATTGGCATCTTATAATTGTTTCATTCGGTTATGGTTTACAATCATCTTCTTTCTGTTTATGGTTGTTGGAAGCTAGGGTTGAATTTTGTGGATAATTGAGGAACAAATGGCTGGATTATCGTTATCTACAAGGTGTCATATAATTGTTTGCATTTCTGAGTTTCTCCTGCTTGTGAGTTTGCCCTGACCTGCACTTTGGTTCACTTGACACTTTCATTTGTTTCCTGTCCACTAACAGCATTAAATGCTGGTGTGAATTGTGTTTCAAAGTTCATTCTCCCTTGATGCAATTTTCATTTTTGCCCAATGAGCCAAATGCCAAGCAACGGATATTATGGTTTCCTGTTATGCTAATGTTGGGGTTTTTTCTTTTGGGAGTTACTGCATCGGGGATTGGGGGGTGGAGAAAAAGAGAAAGGGATAGGGATTCATATACTTGGGAATGAAGGAATGGTTTTTGCTTTCAACTCTTTTGCATGCTATGTGCTCCAAACTTAATGGTGATGCCAATGCAAGGCTTAATGGAATGGTCATAACTGCATTTTGGGATTCAATTTTGAGCACTTGAGCAAGTATCAAACTTATTTCATCACCAGTCTCTTTCTGAAGTTGTCTGTTTCTGATCAAAATGATATGGTCCTCATGAATGTTTTCTTACATCCCATGCTCTTGGCAAGAACTACTCAAAATCTGAGTACCTATGACATGCCTTGCAGTGGTATGAGAAGTTTACTGAAGTTGATGAGGTCATACCTGTGAGTGCAAAGTATGGTCACGGAGTGGAAGATGTCAAGGAGTGGATACTGTCAAAAATTCCCTTTGGGCCAGCTTATTATCCAAAGGTATCTGTATTGTAAACACTTTCTTTCTGTTGTATTCCAAAGGTATTTGAAGATTTTCCTGGTGTTCCTGGATTAATATCCATAAAAACTTTTGGTGGTAGTATACATCAATGATCAATCACAGTCTCTCAAGTACATTTTCATGCCTTAAGAAATATTTTGTGATCAAATTAAATGGCTGCAAAAAAGTTTCAACCAAGGAATTCAACATGGGTCATAGTTGAACTGTTTAACTTTGTCTGGCCAAATCTACTGATTTTCTGTTCCTTCATGAGCTACTGTTGTTTTCATATATTTTCAGATTGGTGTCATATATTTCCTTTTCTAACAGCTCCATTAAGGAGCTAATTGCTTCTTGCAAATAAATTTCTTTGCCCCACTTTTGCTTACAATTTCCCAGGACATTGTCAGTGAGCATCCAGAAAGGTTTTTTGTAGCTGAAATTGTACGAGAAAAGATCTTCATGCAGTTCCGCAACGAAGTTCCTTACGCTTGTCAGGTATACAGTTATTGTTTGCCTGTATTTTGAGTACACTAGAACTGTGGTATTTTATTTGAACCTTGCAGGTGAATGTTACAAGCTACAAAGCTCGGCCAAATGCAAAAGATTTTATACAAGTGGAGATAGTTGTCGAGAAGAACTCTCAGAAGATCATCATCATTGGAAGAGTATGTCATTCTCTTTTATATATATGTGCAGAAAAATTTGTGTGTGTGTGTGTGTGTGCATGTGAGAGAGAGAGAGAGATGGCCTTTAAAAATGTGTTTGTCTCTCTTCATGTGTGGTTGATTGATGCAGGAAGGGAAGGCTTTGAAATTGCTTGCAACAGCTGCTCGGCTTGATATCGAAGATTTCTTGCAGAAGAAAGTATATCTTGAGGTATATAGTTATGCAGTAACCACCCTTCTTGTAGTAGTAAGTCATATAATCCTTGTGATGATTTTATTCACGGGCATATTGCACACATCATGGTATCTGATTCTCACTACTTTTAACCATTTCTATAAACACCAGGAAATCACTTTGGTTGGGTTCTTTATGGTAAGCAGACATAACTTGTTTCACTGTAACTCACTTTTCAAACAGATAGAAGTAAAAGTGAAAGAGAACTGGCGTCAAGATGAAGGACTTTTGAAGCATTATGGATATGGAGGGCAAATTCGGGTATTATAACATCAATTTTATATTGCTTGATCGAAGATGCCATGCCATTGTAAGAATTCTGCACAATTCATACTACTCCCTGCAAAGTACCTAGTTTTCCAGTTTGTATATATGCAAGTCTTCCATATCACATTCCCCCTTAATCCTCTCGGTAAGCTCTAGTTGGCAGCAATGTAATATTCCCCGGAAATTTTGTCCCAGTACATTAATTTCATTGTCACTCCCGGTTTCTCCGGTTCAAAATTACAGTACATGTGTATTTGCTTTGTTGTATGGAAAATTGAGTATCTACCATGTGCTGATTTCAGCACAACCGATCTCCATGTGCTTTGCCATCAGACACCGGCCGAACTCCATTGTTTTGCTTATGTTACCAGTTACCAGATGCCGGAAGAGCCCACTGGAATTTGGATGATGGCTTAAAACCGAGCCTGTTATTTATATATCCGATTGGGCCTAACGAGTTGTGTTTCTTGTATGCCCATTATGAGTTTGGGCTGCTCCATGCCTTTTGGGCGTCTTTTTCTGGGCCGAGTATACGGGCCCTTTTTGGGTGGAACCCATCACAAGTAGGCTGTCGTTTTCTGCGGGCCACCCAGGCATCCCATGCCACATGTCTACTGCAGGATGGGTAAGACCAGCAAGTCGCTCCAAATTAGCCTGTGGGGTCCAAAGTTTGGAAAATTCCAAATGAGAAAAAAATTACAAAAGGTGAAGGCAGAAACGCCATATGATCTGCATTCGTTTGTGTTGCGGTTGGAATCATGGCCGATTGAAAGGTACAAAACTGCACGGTTCGTCTGCTCATTGTTGTGATGGAAGAGCTATGATGGGAAATAATTGGACGAACAAAGCTCGTGTTATTCCATGCGGCAGATTGGCTTCAATCTCAATTTCGCGTGTGATGCAAAGTCACGGGCTTTGATTTTGTTTAATAAGATTAAACGTATATTTTTGGTATGTACAATTGTATTAGATACGAGTGTCATCCGTGATTGCGAGATGCTAGGAGATGAGTTTTAGCTTCAAATTCTCCCAAAGAAAAAGGAGATGTTGTCGCCAGCATTTTTGTGTTTTAAATTACCCCAAAAAAAAAAAAAATCGTTCAGATTATGATACTCCGTTTGTACGGCCACAGTAGGTGGGTGGATTTCGGTACACATGAAGGTCTATGCGGGGAGGGCACCATCACATGCTTGATCGATTGTTCGCCATGGTCTCCGGCACGATGGAAATAACGGAATATTGCCACATCAAAGTCAAACTATATCTGCAATTTATTTGGACACACAGTGGTCTCTTTACAGTAAATTCTAATACGTATTTCTGGTTCTAATGCTTTAAAGGGACCTTTTCTTTTCTTTTGACAATTTTCTCTTTCTGCACGGAATTGGATGGAACCCCACCTGTTTGCCACGCTTATTTTCATGGAAGTGTTCCTGATTTTATGGCAAGACATTATGTGTGATGATGGTGCCCGTTCCAGACTGTTGCGGCATCTTTAACTGGTTGTATCAAGACAAACAATGTCTCAGCTCCTTTAATACCAATTCCTGACTCGATCTATTGGCCTCAAGATTTCCATTCCTTCCTAGCAGCTCAGGGAGGGAGAGAGAGAGAGAGAGAGATGAAGCATTCGTTCCTGGTTGTTTTGTTAGCCATTTTTGTCCATCAAGCTTGTTTTCATATCTACGTTGAGGCAGGAGACCCTTTTATTAGAGCCAGAGGACTGCATTTCTTGCTGTGTGGTACTCCTTAATATGCACGTGGCTTCAATGCTTACTGGTTAATGTATGCTGCCTCTGACCCATCTCAGAGATCCAAAGTTTCAGCTGCATTTCGTTCAGCGGTCAGCCATGGACTCACTGTTGCCAGAACTTGGGCTGTCGGTGGTGGTGGATACAGGCCCCTGCAGTATGCTCCTGACTCCTACAATGAACGAACATTTAAGATCTTCTGAAACCCAATTCTCAAATTTCTTTTTGTTCTACCGAATTACAAAATTCATACTCTTGATGATTCAAGTCCCTTGCTCTTTCACTTTTCTTCGGTGGGACTAACTTTTGGTTTGATTGAATTACGGGGCTGCATTTTGTTATGGCTGAGGCAGGAAGATACGGGATCAACCTCATACTGATACCGGCTAACAATTATGAGGGCCGGTCCATCGGCTAACAATTAAAGGTTACTACAAGAACCAAGTTAAGATTACGACGGTTCACAAAATGGAATCCTGCGTTGTTAGCCGGTGCATCGGCCGTAGACCCATTGGCATGGAAATCTGGCTTCAACAAACAGAATGGCCATGAAAATTATACAGGATTCTGAGAAGCCGTTGCGGCAACACTTCCGTCAGGAGTCCAATGCATGCATTCACTTATGGGAGTCCTCCCACGTCCTTCTATTACCCTAAGACAAGGAACTTGGCCTCACAGACCAAAGAAGAGAGGCAGCAAACTATAACTATCACTACTCCTCCCCACCCCCGTAGGAGAAGACATGACCTGTAAGATCTTTTGAGCTTAGTTGATGAGTTCATTGGCTTGAGTGAGTTGGCATGCATCCATATGGATTACTGTTTCTGCCCAAGATGACTAAAATTCAACTTGATTAATCCCTTATATAGGCTAAATGCATCGTTTTCTCCCTTCTAAGCCTTTATTCCCACAGGAAGAAATGAATGTAAATATTTTACACAAGCACTTCTTTATGAGATGACAATCTCTTCAAGTGCTTTGAAATACAGCAAAACAGAATTACTCGTTAGCTCATAAATGTATGCATCTATTTACTTGGAATTAGTCAACTCTCTTGAAGCCAATCTCTGATCACATACAAAAGAAAGGCTAGGCAGAATCCAGTGGCACCAAGGACAACTACAACGCGAACCCACAAATAGGAGACAAATGCCTTAAGCACCACAGCATTCCATGTCCAATACCAAAAAATTGAGAAAATGGACCCAACAGCAGCACCAACGACCACTTGACTAATAGTATGAAACTGTTGTGAGACCCGCAGCCATGACTACAACAGGGGGAAAAAGAAATGTAGACATCAGCAACCTGTCAATTTTCAATGTTTTGAATGCTGAACAATTTGCGAGGAAGCACAGAATTTATGTAATCTGATACTTACGAGATATGAGCCAAATGCTAGGGTGATTGCACTGAGTGTCAATGAGAGTTCATTTACTCCCAGGCATTCCACCACTGAAATAGCAAACAGGGCAGCTAGCACACATGTTAGCATTTCTTTGAAGCCAATAACATCAATTTGAGAATCTGATTAGTTCTTTCCATGCAACATGACAGACTTGTTCTTTATGATATGAGTAATCCATAAACTGCAAACAAATTCAAGCATCCATTCTTTTATTCTAGCATGGCGTTCGAATTTGTTCCAAATTATCATTCACACTTATAAGGCTTAAAGCAAAAGATGTAATTATAATGCAAGGCCTGGTTGATTATTGTACTCATCTTAGCACTTAGCAACGTCAAGTAAGAAGTGAGCAGCAAAATTACTTGACATAATAGCAAACAGGACTGTGTAGAAGAAGGATTGTGCATGTGAAGAAGGCATGCCGGGGTCAGATCTCAACGTAGAAACAGGTCTCTCTTGGTTCAAAATCCTTTTGAGAGTTACAGAGAGGATAGAATTTACAACAGCACCCATAGCAGCCCACAATGCGACAGCATCGTGCTTCCAAAGAATTACAGCACCAAAAAGGGCAGCTACAAGCCACTTGCTCTGCAACCAAGAGCAGCTGAAGCCACTAAATATCATGAAAAATTTTCGTACATCTAAATGATAAGGGAGAATGCCCAATGAATTGCCGAAAAGAGAAACTTTCTGGAAAATTTCAATGCTTAACCAAATCTGAATGATGTTACTAAAATCCACTCCACAGTCTTATAAATACTAATTTAAATCACATTTTTCAATGGAATCTGATGTATAAGTATATCAAAGCTATTCAGTAATATGCATTTCCGATGATAAAACTATACCAAAGCAATCAATTCCAGCCAACACAAGAGATAATTTGAAGAACCTGTCATAAATATATCAATGCTATCAAGCATATAAAACACAATTCCAATGAGCAAGCCATATGCAAGCAATCAGTTTCAGGCTTTCAGCCAACACAAAGGTAAGGTGCTTTATTCGCCCACTCACAGAAGCTTTGAGTAATAATCAAAGAATCATAGATGGTCAAACCACCAAGTATAGCATAGTAGCCACCAAGTATTCAACTTGCGTGAGATCTAGGTTCAAACTTCAGATCCCATTCATAGTTAACTCCCTTCCCTCAATTCAACTAGATAGTCCCAAAAATTAGCGAGCAAATTAGTTCAATAATATATGCTCTTGATTAAAAATAAGAAAAAAATATGGGAAAAGTGAGAAGTAACAAGCTCTGAAGACCTTGATATCCGACTTAGCCAACATACATATATATAATCATCATATACAACCTTAACTCAATTTCAGTTCCGGCAAACACAATTGAGATTCTAAATACATTACGAAAAAACAAAAAGGCAATTAAAAGAGATTTCTGTCGGGGACCAACCAAACGATTGAGGGTGGCTTCCAGACCTTCAGCAACAAGACCGGAACGAAACTCATTAGACCCATGAACAAAACCATCTCCTTGGACCATTCCAACAGTCTCTTCTCTATCACTACCTCCCAGAGCGGACATTTTGGCCAACTCAGTCATGACCTTTGACGCGGAGGCACCTCTCTTGGAACCTAATTCAACAGAAAAACCCAATCTTGAAGCTGGAATCCGGAGAAAGAAAATGGGTTTGATGGATTTCAGCTTAGAATGACTAGAAACCGTGATTTGTAAGGTGGGGTTGTGGAGAATAGGAGTCGTTGCCATAGACTTTTGCAAGGGAAACGGAGAACAAAAGCAGAGTGGCAACCAAAGCAACTTCCATCTCTGGTCCGTACATGTATAGACGCATTTAGAAGGTGAAATGTTTGTGGTTGTCAAGTTGTGTGGTGGCGGATGGTCCCACAAAGGTATCCGAATTGCAGTTTGATGATCAAGCTCGGAATCGAATCTAATAAGAAAAATAATAATAAAATTGATGTTTGCTCAACTGTTTTTTGGCATTTCGTTTCCTAGTAATAATTTCACCCTCAAAAAGAGAAGGGTCCATACCTCCAAATTCTGGTGGCCGCCAAATCATATATAATTAGATAGGAGAAATAAGCGGATCATATCAAAGTCAAATCGAGTTATATGAGCTCATACATGGTTTATGTTCATCCAATTTTGTGTTTATAAAATCTTAGCTCATATTTTCAATTCTATATTATCAAATTTTAAGTTTATTGAACTATATATATACTAAATTTTAAATTTTTTATACTCAAATTATTTGAGTTATTTAGACTTATGATGAATTAAATTTTATATCATTTTAAATTTAAATTATTTATATTTGAGTTATAATATTCAAAATTATAGACCATTTACTTCTTAATCAATATAAATTTAACTTAGTCAAATTTTTTGATAAATCAAATTAACTAATTTGGGTCAAATCACTTTTTATCCCTTATGGTGTTTTTGTGGTACGTGCCTTGTGCTATATTGTGGTGGATCGCTTTGGTTTACTTCGATAGGTTTCTTGAAGATAATTAAAAATCAACTTGTTAACGACATGATACGTACATAAAAGGATAAGTTATTATTTAGGTTAATAATTTTGTAAAAATCTAAATTTAGATTAGTAACTACAAAAGAGTCTAATTGAAGTTAATTCCATTAAATAAAATTTATGAATAAGTTTGTGACTCAAAATCTATCAAATCCTCTAATGAAGTGACTTACATGTGGCCATATGTGACAAGATTAAGTTTTCGAATCATCTCTTGTTATGAAGTCGTTTAATCCACTTCAGAGTTACTAACTTTTTTTTTTTCTTCCAAATTTTTTTCTTCTGTTTTTTTTTAATAATTTCAAATCACTAATCTAGATTTTTTTTTCTTTTATTTCAAAATTAAGGGAGTTTTTTTGTTTTTTTTTTTTGTTTTTGGCCTAGTTCTAAATTTTGTTGGAAAATTTACACTTATTTTCCTCTCGGGGTGTTAAAAGACATAACAGCTGCAATGAATTTCTACGGTAGCAAATCACCTCTTCAATTAGAACCCTTCGGTCCTGTTCAAAAAATTAGAATCTTTTGGCGGCGGCGGCGGCGAGCTACTGGAGGCACTCGACTTTTATGAAATGTGCCGCCTCGGCATCAGCCTCCCAATGTTCCTCCGAACGCTATTCTTTTTCTCATTCTTGATTTTCTCCTCGTAATTACCCTCCCACCCTTTCCTCACCCCTTTTCAACTGGGTTCTCGATCAACGAACTGTTGGGTCTTCGGCAATCGAGTCCGACTGGGCTTTACCAATCTTACGCATGCCCAGATCCAGACCCATGTGCACTTCAAAAACCAGAATAATTTTGCTCTCAACGGCCGTCCTCCTCCTCCTCCACCTCCCCGACATAGCCTCGACTGCTTGGGTCCAAACCCTGTCCCCATGAAGCGATTCGGGCGGACGGCACGTCAGGGCAGCGCTGAATTCACGACGGATTAGGTGACTTTGCCACATAAATAAGGGATGGCCTGGCAAGTTGACCTTGTCACATGTGCAGTCACATAAACGTCGCTCCAACAAAGAACGAAGAATTTGACAGATTTTAAGATGTAGATGTACATGCGAATTTTGATTAATAAAATTAAACTCAATTGATTTTTTTTTTTTAAAATAATTTTTTGGATGTTGACCAAAATTTAAGTTTTTGTAAAGTTAATGACCCAAGTAAGAACTTATCACCGGACATAAACCCTGTCAAATAACACCTTAATGCAATAGAAATGGGGTATATGGTCCACATAAATCCTAAACAACCGTAATGCCTCTCAGTCTCGTATCCTACGTTTCGGTTTGGCACTTGGCATGCTCGATCAAGCCACTTGGTTGAAGAAAACCAAGCAAATTTTACACTTGCAATCGCTTTTCTTCGTATCGGCCGAAAATTCCAATTACAATTATGTATATTTTTTGCGAAAACAATCGCCAATCTAGAAATTTTTGTGAGGTTGGGTAAAATTTTTATGCATGTGTACTATGAAAGAAGACAAAAAAAAAAAAAAATGAACAAATAGCGTATACAAATTATTATATTATAATTGACAAAACTGGCTTGTGAGAATATAAAAACTAAATTTATTCATTAAATTATTCTCCTAGTCACTTTTCCTCCTTTTTTTTTTTTCTTTCTTTTCTTCTCATGCATTAAGGGAAGCATTTTTTTTCCCCATCGATTAAGAGATATGTTCCTAGGCTCTTTTTTTTTTCATTAAAAAAAAAAAGAAAGAGTTTTTTCCGCTATGTTTTAAAACTTTTTTTTTTTTTTTTTTTTTGGTTTCTAATTAACACCCAATCTCGTCTAAAGCACTATTTATCGGGGCAGCAAACTTTTTCTGGTGAGGCGTCCATCTAAAACCTATATAATTTTCCTACACTTTATAATTTTCAATTTGTCTCCAATTACGCTGGGGGCATGTTTTTCTGCCGCTAGATTACTAATCAGAAGCAACCAATATGTTTTTTTTTTAATTTTTTTTAAAAAACTATTATTATTAATTAATTCTAACCAAATCTTAAATTCAAAACTTTCCACTCTGAATATGAACTTTTTGTGAGTGCTTCCAATGAGGCGCAGCTTGATCATTAGTGGGCTCCCTTTTGATATTCTTCAAAACAAAAATAGGAATCAGGCAATGACTTATAATTTGATATTCGATTCATCTCACGTACTAGAAGTCTTCAGTTTAAGTTTTAACTAGAACTAATTAATCCAAAAAAAAAAAAAAGAAAGAAAGAAAGAAAGAGAAGAACAGGGATCGGAAACATAATTCAGGACATGCAAAAGGCCACATATAGGGACGGAAATGACACATAAAAAAACAAAAAACAAAATAACATTGTTTTTTTTTTCCTTTTCTTAAAAAAAATAATAATTTATTATTATTTATATTCAATTTTTGAAGTAAATTATAATTAAATTCGATTAAAATTTCTTATATTTAATATTAATAAATATAAAATTAATACTACATAATAATATAATAATCTCTCATTATTGAAGGCGAACAAAAAAAAAAAAACACACACACAAACTCGTATTAATACAAAAATAAGTACGTTAAAGTACAACACGGAGCGATTATTTTCTTCTTTTCCGTGCTTTTGGGATGGCTCAGATTAGACAACAATTGATTTTGATAATCGAGGCAATGCGGCAACAAGGTAAAGTGGAATAGAATAAAGCCGTCGGCAGAATATGAGGAAAAATACGGAGCCCGCGTGTCTTTTCGTGTTGGAAATTAAGGACCTAGTGCAGGCTAATAGTCAACTGATTGGTCTCATAAGTGGATGGTTTGATAAAATACAAGGATCAATCGTGTTTTTAGGAGTTAATTTCAAATGGGACTAAGACTGTCCTCCCAAAGAAATATTTTAGTGGTTAAGGGTCTAGACATATATGTTAAATGACTAATTCCTTTTTGCCTGCAGTCTTTGGTATGTATCCAATGAGATCAAATTCCTTAAAAAAAAAAAAAAAGAAAGAAAGAAAGAAAGAAAGTGGAATTTTTAATTTCTTTGTATTCTTTTTAAGGATGACACGGCAAGTCACATTGAATGAATTTAAACTCTTAGTTATAAAATTAAATATGGAGGTTTAATTTTAAAATTGCTGGTACGTATGCTAGCTATTTTACAAATGTTTTCATTATAGATAATTAATTTTTATTTCCAAATTATCGAATTATATTCAATTAGCACAACTTACTATATCGTCCTAACATGAAAGAAACGTAATCCACACCGGGCAAGTACTAGAACATCTCTAGCATTGACTGCATTAGATGGAATATCATTTGCCAAGACGAAACCAAACACCTTTTTAATGTTTTTTTTTTTTATATATAAATTATTTTTTATATCAACTTGCCAATCTTGCGAAGCCAATAAGGAAAGAAAAGTTGCAATCTGTTGTACATTTCCAGGTACAGCACTATTTGCGGCAGGGCAGGCAGAGCTGAAACTTGAAACTTTACAGGATAATTGGAACTGTGGGGTGATGTGGACTGAGGGCAGGGTCCAAACAGAGGAAACATGGCCTTTTGATATCTGGGAGAAATGGACGCCGAAGAGGTGTCCATCACACTGCTGAAAATCTCCACTTGAGGCCGCAGATGCACGGTCCACAGGGCACCTTTCAGTCCCATTTTAGAAAGTTCACCTACGGATCACAGGAAGGCTGATTTACAGAAAAAGGTTTAACCCAGTTCACAGATGCCCAGAACTCAGCTTTCATTTTGTATCCATCCTGTAAGGTCGTACTAAAAGGCGTATTGCACAGAAACAGCCGGATTTTTAATGGGGTCACTTTCTTCTTCTTAGCTCTCTCGTTCCCCATCGATGTTCCTTGATTGATTAATATATATATATATATATATATATATATATATATATATATATATATAAGTATTGGTATACTGGGGGTATAATTTGGAAAAGGCGAAAATTAATAGCTCCCCCACGATTACTACCCAGAAACTTGATCTTTGTCTCAATCAGTTTGCTTAAGAGTTCGTGCTTTAGATGCCGTTCCGATTTGGGAATAGACATGAATTTGCAGGTGTCTCCGAGCTGGCAGGAAGCCTGTCAGCATTGAATTACAAATGCGATGGCTTCCGCAATGAAAGGCTGCTTTTCTTTCCAAGGATCAGTAGACAATTCACTTGATTTTCTAAGTTACGTTTTTTAGTAGGGTACTAATTTATCCTGTTTCCCATGCAAATCTTCTGTTTTGTTTGTGAACAATATTCACTGGCCAATGTGGGCAGGGGGACAGTTTCAGGCTTCCATCCCATTTTCAATTATTAGATTTCTCGGAACACGAAATTCTCGTACCATACAATTCACAAAAAAAGTTGAAAAAAAAAAGAAAAGGCACGCGACTTTACTCTCGATTTTACAAAGAGACGGAGCCTATAACTTGAATTCTAAATTAAAGTTATATTACTCTTACACGTCTCAACCCCGGCTAATCCCATTCAATATGCAGGAGTGGGGTAATATGAAGAAGAGAGTAAATCGGGGCACAGAAAATCTGTGTCTGACAACGTATAGTTCCTTTTTCTCTGAACGAGAGAATATATAATTTCATTGTTTTTCGCGTTTGGTTTTCGGGAATCACGATTGCTTACCCAGGAAATCTGCAACGCAAATATGGGATTTTAACCCTGTCAATGACTCGTACAGCCAGGGTACGTTTCAGAACCACGTGATAACACTTACACAAAGCCATGCCGAGTGGCCTCTGCTGCTACGGTCTTGTAACTACCCCCACGTTTGTGCACGCAAGTGGTCTCGGTATCATTCTCTTAATTTACTATTGTATAAAAAACGGGATGAGAAAAAGTTGATGCCCGCAACGACATCAACAACTGGCGTATGTATTGAATGCTTCAGACTCATGTTGTATGTATTTTCTTTATTTCACGATATTATGAAAACTATATTCAAACAAACACACATAATCATTTATTTGACACGACCATTTAATTTATAAAATATTGCGTTTCATAATGAACGAAGATCGCATTCACACAAAATGCACGTACTAATGCATTTACTGTATGCAATACGTCGTTTCATGTATCTTTATTATTCATTTAATGCACTCGTCGGTATTATTGCAGGGTCGTGAGAGTGATCAATAAGGCCGGTCATGTACCTAAGCTCAAAGGGCATTTCGTCTTCACTTATGCATATTTTTTGTGGATTTGTGACTCGTATAGTGATCCTGTGTAGAAGGGCATCCCAGTAATTTGCACTCGCGGCTACTCGAGTCACAATTGAGTGATCTCCCCGTTGTGTCTTGATATTTGAGGTGGTCAAATTTGCGTTAAGAGATGTAGCTCCGTACGGCTTGGACCAGCTCAGAATATAATTTGCGGCAGTTGAATTGAATTGGTAACGCAACCAACTAACCGCAACGCCCCGTGTGAAGTAAATATTTTCGAGAATGCGCGAGGCAGAGCAGGTGCGACTGCGAGGCCTACAGCTCACGTGAAACCATGCTGCTCCCCCGCCCGGCCGGCAGCTTGTGGAAAGCAACGCATCGAATCGCAATCAGATCGATCACGCACGCACGTACACACACGAGCGCCATTTACTCTGGTGGGTGTGGGCCACTTTAGCCCATTCCAAGAAAAACAAATATTCCCACCACCGCCAGAGCTCCGCCCCCCCAAAAAAAAAAAACAAAAAAAAGGGTAAAAATAAATATAGAATAGTCCACGTGGCATGTCAAATGAGGCGGCTCCGCTTAAGACAGCTGTGATCCACGCCCGTCGCAAGAGGGGTTCCCCTACTTCCGATTAATATCTCTCTCGCTCTCTCTCTCTCTTTTTTTTAATAAAGGATAAAAGAAATATAATCAAGAGAGTTTTTGTTTTTTTTTTTAAATTATTTTACATTAGATAGATAATTATTAGGTACATCTAATTTTGTAAATAATGTTACATTAAGGCTGGAAATTCAGTGATGCTGAGCACTGGAAGAAAAGATAGAAGTGATGGTTGTATTTGGCAACGTTCGTTTGTTGCGTGTGTGCGCTTCGGTTTATATCAAAATTCTATTAATTCTCGTTATTAGATCACCTGGATGCAGTTCTCCCACATTTTTTTTTTTGAAAAAATAAAAAAATATTATAAATATATTAATTATTATATTTATAAATTAATGTTAAATATCTTTATAATGTAAAAAAATACATCAAATTATTAATTAAAATATTATTTTAAATGATAATTTTTTATAAAAAATTTCAAAACATAAAAATGACACAAACCAACAACTTTGAATATTTTTATCCTGAACTTTGACTTTCGTTGCTTAAAATAAATTGCATAATAGACCATAGGTAAGATCTTGATGAGAAATGCGCAAATTTTAAAATACATTAACATTTTTTCTTTTGTGTGTGAATGATAGGAAAGTGGACAGATCAACAGACTCACTGGACAACACTTACATACCAATCTAAGCGAAGTAGCAAACCAATTATGTTTGCATCATTCATTAAAAAAACTGTAATATGAACCTAATCTGCTTAATTACTCCCTTCCTTTGTTTGTGGTTTGAACATCACTTTCTTCTGTTTTATAATAAAGAAATAAAAAATCCCACTAACAAGGGAAAAAAAAGGAGAGAGAGAGAGAAGAAGAAGAAGAAATAAGAAAGGCTGGTTAATGGGTTTGGAAGAGTCTATAAAAGGTAAAGCTTTGCCCATCGAAAGGGTTCAGCCACTGAACCTGAAGTAAATTTAAAAGTCTTGCCTGCTTGTCTATACTTGTGGTGCACAATTTCAGTTGCAGAAAAATTTCTTTTCCATTTTCTCTCTCTTTGTCTGGGAAAACGAGTGCCCAAACAAGCACAGCGCACTAAACACACGTACTCCCTCTGCTTTTCAAGTTCAAATGCTAAAAGGTTTGAAAACCCATTTCGCAGCCGATCATCAATCAAATGGATTTGTTCAATTTTGACAACCTGAGACCCGAGAAAGCATGCGCCATGTGGCGGTACATTCGCCTTCGGACAGTAACAAACGTTTTCCGCATAATTGAGCTGTGTCTTGCTCTAGCAGTCGTCTCGTGGGTATCCGTTCGGCTTCCATTCGCCGTGAGCATCTCCGGCGAGTTTTGCCGGCGAATGGCTGGAGTAATCGCAAGCCCTCTCTTTGTCTTCATTGTCTCTAACTCCATCATTGCTGCTCTGATCGCCAAAGCCGGAAGATTCCGCGGCGAGAATCCCGCCGCGGACAATGC
The DNA here is from genome assembly GCA_019804595.1 of Bruguiera parviflora. Lineage (NCBI taxonomy): Eukaryota > Viridiplantae > Streptophyta > Magnoliopsida > Malpighiales > Rhizophoraceae > Bruguiera > Bruguiera parviflora. The sequence continues at coordinate 839,960 of CM034047.1, read as the reverse complement.
CCAGACAGAACTCTACGACGAGCTCGTAAAAAACAGCGAACGACTACGTCGTCCCAAGTTCTTGTCAGAGAATCCGAAACCGGCCCATCCAGAAGATACTGTGTATCAAGACAAAGAGATGGTTTCCCAAGTAAATGTCGTCACTAACACGTGCCCAGAGGAGGACGACGGCGAAATGAGTTGGTACTCCGGTTCGGACTCGGACATGGGTAACCTGAGTCCGAGAGTTTTTCGGAGGACAAAGTCGGAGAAGCTGCGGCGGAGGAAGAGCGCAGAGAAGGGGAAACTACGGCGATCGGAGACGGAGAAGTGCGGGAAAACGGCGACGTCGGCCTGCGAGAACCATCTGTGTCCAGAGGATGAGCTGAGCGATGAGGAGTTCCAGCGCGCCGTGGATGAGTTCATCGCCAAGCATCTGAGGTTTCGCCGGCAAGAATCTTTGGCCATCGTTCTCCAAAACGGCGCCGGCAAGAATTAGAAGTATCCAAGAATAATTGGACAATATTTATATAAAAAAAAGAAAAAAAGTATCGCACATATGTAAATTATCGTGATTTTAAATGAAGTTAAATTAACGCAAAATATATATATATATATCTTTAATATCTAACTAGTATATGACTATGAGTAGAGAACAATTAGATCACACGATTTGTAGATTTTCGTTCTTGATCACCGCATCACCGTGTTTGGCTCTCTCTTCATGTACAGTTGATTCCTTCCTCGACAACAGGGTTGGGTTGCCTTCTTTTTTCCACGATCTTAAATGATGGTAGAATTATATGGCAGTGACTACCTACACAATGTGTACTTTGTTTCTACCATCCCGTAATCACCCAACAAAAAGTGACTTTTATCTCGAGAACTCGGATCTCAATCCTGCTTACTTTAATGCAATCCTTCTCTCCTTTTTGCCTTTCCATTGGGGCAGTAATGATTAATTTCACTTTTAATGTCCGTTGGCTTCTCAATTCGTTATCTCATTAAAATTCCAAAGTGGTTTTCTTCCCCCCATTGATGGCCCAACTTTTGCTGTCGCTTATGTTCTCCTGAAGAACATGTCGAACACCTTGCCCTCTCTTTATTCCTTTTTGGAAGGGTTCAGAATGACGATGGTTAGACATGTCTTAATGGGGTTTCTAGTGCTTGTTGCCAACAGACAAGGCCTTTTCCAATGGGAAATGTGTATTGTAATACGGACAGGGTATTTTTTTTTTATTATGTGGCTTGCTCTCACCCTCCGAAAGGATAATAATATTTTAAGTGATGATTTTCCCGGTTGGGGGGGGGGGAGTTTGGGGAGAGGTTGGGGAAGTTGAACGAAGAAAATAACAAATGACCTCAAACTCGACTCGAATTCAATGATAGTTAAACGGGGAGTCCTCCCCATAAAAAAGATGAATGGAAAAAACAACAGATTAACTCAGCAACCTCGGTCCACAAGTGCAACAAGCGACATGGTGTTTTTATTTCTTAAAATAAAATAAATAAATAAAAGCAGCTTGCTCTTATTCATTTGTTGGACATGTTTTTCCAATAGAAAATCTTTGATGGATCGAAACCTTCTATCATTCCGCTAGAAGTGTCCATCTTCCTCTCTTTATCGGTAATTTCATCTCATCGTCCTGATGTGTTCGGTTTTTGGTTTTATTGCTGAAAATCAGGGACCGATGAGAAAAGCCATGTAAAATTATGAATCCCAGCACTTTCAGCTGCCAAATAAAGAGAAGAGAAAGAACCATTATCCAGTCCAAATCTCGGCAGACAAATTGCAATAGAGAAAGAACCATTTTCTCTTGAACAAAATGAGAAATCATGAGGCCGCAAAGGCATGCATCGTGCACGTCCCCTATAACATTTTATGGGAAATAATTATAGATTAGGTTCATAATTGTGGTTTTGGTGTTTTCTTTTCATAGATAGATTTGGAAGCTCAGAAACAGTTGGAAGTTAAGTTGTAATCCTGTACCATACACAATAATGACTTCGTGTGGCACAGAATGCATTTGTGCACCCACCAAAGAATCAAAACCAACGTTGTAAGAGCTGGTTCAATTTCATTTCTTCCACCGACAAGCTTGATAAAGACCCCCTTGGATTTTTGTTTTGTTATTGCAGTTAAGAGTATCATAGGCCTACTGTTAGTCCCTTCAGCCCGTTGGCTTATGCATGCAAGGAAATTATTTTGGCCCTGTGACACCTACTTATGCCCGACAAACCAGGTTCTTCTCTCTGGTTCAGACAGACTGAAACCATCTGCAACTCACCTGGACGAGGGAATTCGCAAAGAATTGTTTTTTTTTTTGATCCCATGGTTACGGGAATTCAATTTTGAGCAACAAATTAAGAAGCGTGTATTCACTTGCCTAACAAGCCAATCCAATTGGAAAACTATTAAAATATCAAAATGTACTTATTGAAATAACTTTATTTTATTATTTTGTTATTTTTTTTTCTTTTTGTTCATTAGGAGGTGACTTCGCAGCTCTGCTTTTTTTCATTTTCGTTGCATTTAATCCATCAATTTATTATTTAAATAAAACCTTCTTTTGGATGAATCCTAAAAATTCTACAACAAGTGTTATACCTTTATCTATCTTTTTCCACATTTCCGGCGCACGTTATAAAAATATGTAAAATAAATAACTAGACGGACTACAGGTTTAAGCTTCAGAAAATAGGTCTACGAAAAATAGACAAAACCAAGGTTATAGGGGCGTGGTACGTTGCTTTCTAATGTATTTGTCATGAGAAGACAGGTCATCCCAAGTGATGCGTCGAACCCTCAATTTATCTTCACGTAGGCCGATTATTTTTCATAAGAAAAAGGCATATAGTTGGACTGGCTATGTAAGTCCAAAAAAACGTACAATCATAATAGTTAAATTCATATTTGTGGTCGAGACACAAGGAAAAAAAAAAAAAGAATCTTAAACTTATATGAGTTTTTATAGATTAGATTTTAATTTTTTATATTTTTATTTAAATTATATATTTTTAAATTTATTTTAAATTATTTTTTAAATAAAAATTATTAAAAATTATTATTAATTAAGTGGAAATTATTAATAACTTGACCACTACTTATTTACAAAAATATCGATTATAAAATTTTTTTTTAAAAATGTATAATTTAATAAAATATTAACAAATAAAAATTTAAAATCAAAATTTTTTTCATATTTTATTTTGTAGTGTCATTTTGTAACCAACTATTTTGATCACCTTTTTGTGGACCACTGTCGCCTCGTGTCAAAACCCCCGTCTATGTAGTACAGTCCTTCACCAAACCACCCACCAAGCATTAAACTCTACGACCGTTGGGCATACAGCACCCATTTTCCGGGCAGAGGAGGCCTATGGTTGAATAGGGGACACACACAGCAATGGAATGTGCATTTGCTTCTGGCGCGTCTTTGTTGGGAAACTAAGACGGTGCAATGGACTCGGTCAAGATCCATCATTAGTTATACCAGCAGCAGGATGAGCTACTCCATTTCTTTTTTCACAAAACAGGTCCCGGCGACTCTCTGGGTAAAGGGCTTTTACCAAGGGGAAAGCAGATAAACAATTCACACTCTTTGAAAATTTGATTCCCTTTGAAGGGATGATCAAAAAGGCACCGTGGGTGGGTTTATTCATTGAAACCTGAACTTGGTCTTACTCTGCGTCTCCAGTCAAGGAACTTGGTCTTACAGCTTGGGACGCGACAAATGATCTAGTTTATGTCACGAGGCTTCGTACATCGAACTCTTATCAAGACGTTGCAGTGTAGACCTTATAGTGTGGGAAGTATCTGGGTGCAACGTGAGCCCCTGTTGGGAGTCTTAATTTGGGTTGCGATTGACAAGAAACCAATCACGGTACCCAAATGCAAACACGGCAAACAACGAGCAAAATACAACGCCAAGTGTCTAGCGCAGAAATATGAGACATTAACCAGCTCAAAGGGCCCCCCCCCACACGAGGCCGTTGAATAAGTGATCGTCTGATAGTCGGGAAAGAATATTCGTCTTTGTGCTAAATAGCATACGTTGAAATCATAATTTATTAGATATATATATATTTTTATAAATATCAATTAAGTATAATTCCTTAATTATTTAATAACTAGAGTTTTTCTTAATAAATAAATTCATAATTCATTATATTTTTTTATAAATATTAATTGAATATAAATTTTTAATTATTAAATAATTAAAATTACTGACTTAATATAATTTGATTGGTTTTTTTTTAATTATTTTTTTTCATCATCAATTGAATCACTATTTATATTTAAAAACTTTATTTGATCATTTATTTAATTTTAATTTATACTTTTTTTATATATTTAAGAATAAATTCCTTTATTTGTACAATTTAAACGTCTCATTTGTCAATAAAATAATCTGATCGATGAGATTTAATATAATATTTATCCGTGGAATCGGTAGTCAAAGATTTCTTCCTAGAATGTATTAATTTGACCCCGTGAGCGGGACCACCGCCCCACCAGCAAGTTGCCGCTAGAAGCAGAACTCGTATTCCTCTTAGAAAATTTTCCAAAGCAGCTATAAAGAGATTCTTTAACCACAAAGAATTCAGTATATCTATCCAAAAGTTTTCGCAACTCAATCATGTAGGATAGAATCAGCAGAGTCCATTTGGTAGCAAGGTGTGCATGTTTTAGTTGGAGGACTTTGGCATGCAAGTGGTTGAAACATGCTTTGCAGTGTGAAATTAAAGAGACTTGCCAGGGCAGGGGTGTCGCTGGAGCAGATGAAACATTTAGGCAAGTTATCCCCTTACATCTTTGCAGGGAGCGAAGAGTTTTCTTGGGCTATGAACAGAAATGGTTGAGATAGTTAACTTTCTATTCTTTTTTTTTATTATTTTTCGCTCTTTTCTTTTGCACTATTTTTCGTGAGTACGGCGAGTTAAAGTAATTTGATGTGGAAAACTCCAAAAAGACATGGCTTACGGACCCAACGCACACAATGAATCAAAGAACAACCCGGAAAGCTAAATCAGAGTTGAATGACACAAATCCTAAATCCAATATTCGAAGGAAGACGAACCTAGGGTATTCAAGATGGATATGGACGCCACACTCTAGAAAAGGAAGGAATTGGGAGTGATAAGTCGATTTGAACGCCACAAGAAGAATTACCTCTTGATAAGTTCTTTAGTTTTTGAAACAACCGAGGGAGAAAAACTCTTGCTGTTTATTTCACTCAAAGTTGTATATCTCCAAAACTTACAAGGGGTGCCTATTTATAGGCTTAGATAGCAATCCTAAAGAGGTAAAATTCTTACTTAGGAGAAATCCCTATTTTGGAGGAATTTCGGACTACTTCCAGCACATACAATGAACTCCTATTTAGGAGTGAATTCTATCACTTATTTTGACCTATTTAAGTAGTCCAATTATATTAAATAGGCCTGGGCTTCTTTTAAGACTTGAATTCGCACCATTTGAAGCCTGGTTGGCCTAAGTGTCCAAAATCAGCCCATTTAGTGCTTCTTTGATCTTTCTGGCCCTAGCTCGTGTTATTGGGCCTTCTGGAATTTGCAATAGACCTCTTGCATCAATTGAAACTCTAGCTTGTGTTGGATTTTTTGTATCTTTTGAAACCTTCCACCCATCATCTCCATGGTTCTCATCATAATTAGAGCAGCCAAAATTAGAATTATGCTACAATCGAGTGTAAAAGCAAATGACTTGAAACAAGTGCAGGGTGACATTGCCTGGAGTTCGAGTGCTCACAATTTTTTTTCTCTCTGCCATGGCAATCAGATGTTACGAGTCGTTAGGCAACTGTTCCGGTTCAGTCAAAAACAAATCGTCTATGTCGGGAGTAAGAATTTTGTAAGGAATTACTCCCTCGTGACTGACTCCAAAATTCAAATTTTACTCTACAAATGAAATACACATTTTACATCAATCAGACCAATCCAGTATTACTGCTGGTAGACGACGGTTGAGGCTTTTAGTCTAATAAAAAGAATTCAAAAAAAATTTAGTGTATAACTGTTATTTATTATTTTTAATATAATTAATTAAGATATTTTTATTAACATATTTTAATTTTATATTTAAATTTTAAATTTTTTTAAATTTTAATTTTAAATTATATATATATATATATATATAAAAGATGAAACGAGGGAATATTGGGTGGGTTGAATCTTCAAATCGTCTACAGAAATGACCAGTGCCTGACTATAGAGGCCAACTTGCATTTGGCTTGGCTGCATTTTGTGATTGACAGCCTCCTCTGTTTTTCTTGGACGTTCTTGTTTTTATCTCACGTTAGATGTGGCAACAGAATCAAATACTATTGGTACTCCAATGAATTGGTGCGTACCAGCTTGGCAGGTGCCTTTTACAATCTCATATGAAAGTGCCTCGATACCGCATCATCTGAAAGATCTTTCTTTCGTTTTTTTTTTTTTTTTTCTTTCCGTTAATGACAACAGGGAGATAAAAAAAAAAATACATCAAATATGAGTCGTATCTAGGGACAACTACGCCAGCCACGTCCGGCTGAAACAATGACCCTATGCCTGGAGGAACAAAATCCCAAAACTTGATATCGGTTGCACTTGCCAAACCAAGATTGGCCGTAAAAATCAGTGAAATAATTAAACTTCGCTTTAACGTATGCCGCAGCTGGCAATCCCATGATAAATTTAACAGTTGGGGGCATTTAGTTTACAGGGAAGTTTAAAGACGGTTTCTTGGGGTGGGGGAGTTCACATATGTAGTTTTAAATTTGTGTTATTCGTATAAAAATTCTATCACATATATGGTATCTATTTAAAAAATAAATATCCTTAAAACTGTAACAACAAAATTTGATATTAATTAACATTTAAATAAACTTTTTTTAAAAAAGGGTTGAGTTGAACAAAAATGTCTATTAAAATTAAAAGGTAAAAAATAAATTAATGAATAATATATATAATTAAAATTATCTATAAATATAATTACTAAATTTTATTATTTTTATTCAAAGAACTAAGTCAAAAATTTTTTGCATGCGTGCATGCAATGAGATTTTTCAAATATAATTCAAATTTGATATGTATTTACATTGAATATTTTGAAACATTTAACGATATTTTATGAGAAAAAATAAATAATAATTTTTAATAAATTTTAAAAATTAAAGTGATTTTACTTTCATTTTAAGAGTTTGATCTCTTTACAAAAAAATAGCCTTGGTCAATCAATCGCTACTTTCCAATGAATCAAAAAAGGCAAGAACGGCTACGCATTATTTGAGAAAGGTGGCCCTCATGTATTCCTCAATTTTTTTTCAGTTGATTAACTCTTATTAAAACTCGAACTAAAGGCCGCCGGTTGAGTAACGCTTCTGATGCACGCGAAGAGGGATTAAATAATAACGCCGGTGTCCGATGTCAAGCAAAACCCAAGCGATTCAGGCTTGAGTGGACTTTTGGGCCTTTGCTTTCGAACCTTTTACGGAAATTTTGGTGGTTACTCAGCCCATCTTGGCCCATTTCGAAAACGAAGGGCCATTGTAATTTATTATTACCCCAAGAATGGGCCTTTTGGTCGTTCTCTTCCTGCCTACTGAAGCCTACTCTTCCACCGCTCCTTTTATTCGTTTCTCTTTCGGTGCGTCCTATCGTATCTTATTGTTCTTTAAAGTTATGTAATTTTTAATCATTAAAAATTTAAATTTTTATTTTTAAAATTTTAAATTTTTGCAACCCAATTCACCTTTTAATTAATCAAAATAAAAATAATAATTAAGTTCTCTTTTATTAAAATAATTTTTTAATTTTTTAACTACTTTACAATATTATTTATTATTTATATATTAATATTTATTAAAAATATATACATAAAAATAATTAAATATTTATATTATACACATTACAAATATTTATATTATATATAATATATGTGTACATGCGTGTATATATTTAATTAAATGTAAATAACATATTGAAATAAAAATTTATTTATTTTTAATCTAATTTTATCTTTAAAATATTAAAAATTTTAATTATATAATTAATATAATAGTTTAATTCAAATAAATTTATATTAAAATTATTTAAAATTAAAAATTAACTTAATTAGTAAAATTCATCTATTCTCTATATTATATAATCTTTGTTTTAATAAAATAAAAAAATAACTAAACATAATTTACTAATAAAAATAATATAATTAAAAAATAATTATTTTTTCAAATTAACTAAACATTTTACTTCAAATACAACATGATTATTGTAAAATATTTATAAAATTAGTATTAAAAGTTATTAATTTATTTTTAATATAATTTTTATTTTTAAATTTAAAGATCAAATTATTTAAAATTTTTAAAAAAATTAATTTAATTAAATAAATTAATCATTAAATTACGATATTAGACTATTAATATAAATATAAAATTTGAGATAATTTATATTTCTTTAAAATCTTACAAAGTATATTAATAAAAAAATTGTATACGAAATTATGGACCATTCATTTATGGAAACAAAATACATAGATTGCCACTCAAAGATTTTTTTCACTTTGGTTGGATAAATGGAGATGTTTATTTAAGATTCAAAACAACCAGCCAGGCAGTAAGCTACCCTAAGATAAAGCCAATTCCAGCCAGAGCCAACAGACAATTTGGAATCTTACTTATGCCCTTTTAGTCAAACACACAGTTAAATTCACAAATTGGGTCTTCTCCCTCGCCATGTGGTCTTCCATAATTACCCTGTACCTAGAGAAGACCTCATCGATTATGGCTTCCCCGAAGTGGCTGACAAGCAAGGGCTCAGCCACAGCTCTAATGCCTTTTGCAACGTTGTACACACCGTCTTTGAATCCATCGGGCACATTTAATTCATCAGCATAAGCATTCCAGTTCGCTTGAGAAATTTCCAAGCGATCAATTGTGAAAGAGCCTTCTTTTTCAACTTCGGATTTGACTTCCAGTGGAGATGGGGTGTACTGAGGAATGTTGAAGGAATCAAATTTCTCTTTCTCTATAATTCCCTGCATCATAAACATAACTGCAATTCATTGTACATCTAAAAGGATTTAATTAAAATAAATTATTATTATTATTTTTTATGACGAAGAATCCAGATAACTAAAATTTTTAAAAAAAGGAGTCCGACCCGTATTGAAGAGGACACCCTTTTTTAGCTTGTTGGGGATAAAAAGTTTTTTTTTTTTTTTTCCCTTGTAATCAAATTTCATCCATTGGTGGGGTCGGACTGGTCAAAGCTTTGTGCTCGCAGACCAACGCTTGTCATGGGAACTGGAGTCTGACGTGGAGCAAAAAGAAGTGGAATCGCAAAATTACGTGGGCCCGCGGCATTGGGTCAAAACATAAACAAGAATTTTCGCCACAAAAATGAAGAGACTGATCCAGATACAAGCCGTAAATACCTGCAAGACCATTTGATTGAGAGCCTTGGCCAAAAGCTCCCAGACGGAGCAACACTCTTTGCTAGAAGGATCATCCACCCTCCTCCCGAGAAATGTCAAAACCATCCGCCCTCCCGCCACCACTTCCTCCGACCGACACTTCAGAAACCACGAAAAATCCCTTTGAAATTGGCCGTAGTAAGCCCTGAGAACGCTCGGTGGGCTGCTGCTGGCCATATAAATATTCCCTTTGTTTTCCTCCAGTCCTTCGGGAACCTAAGTATTAATGAACGATGCAACGGGAGTCACGGCTCACATTCCCAGAATAGAATTGCTAGCAGTTAATAAAACTGATGAAAAGTGTATGTCAGTGCTAGAAAATGTCTTTCGATTGGGACTGTTTTGTTGGTACGTGCACTTGCCGCATGTCCAAGGGTCCAGTGTATATATAAAGACGGCTAAAGTGCCCTTATGCGCCAAGCGCGGCATATCGAGATCCACGACAGTAAGAAATTTGAACGAGGGTGACTTGACTCACCTGGGACAGCCACATGAGGCTGTAAGAGGAATGGACGAAATGCATGCTGTTGACGGGGAAGAGCCTGTCATAGAAAGAACCCGGAACTCCCGTGAAAAAACACGGACCAATTCCGGGTCCTAGTTGCTTCCTCATCTCCTTTCGGAATCCTGGCAAGGACCTGAAAATGTTGTTGAAGTCGTTGCACGGAAGGTCGTTCAAGAACAGCTGAAACTCCGGCGACGGACTGCCCATTCTTTTGCATATCTGAGTGACTACATTGATGAGTTCGGAAGCCACAAGCAAAGTGTTCGGTCCTGAAGAACACCCCAGGTCTGCGATGGCTAGGCTTGCAGGAAAGGCTGTGCAATACAGATTGGTAATGGCTTCCTCGCGGATGGGCTTTGTCATGTATATCACCTTTCGCTGCACGTCCCAAATTCAAATCAATTGCCATTTGTTTTTCATTTAGATATGCCAAATTTTCAGTCACTCTCGTTTGAGACTTTAAGAGATTCTTGCAGAATTTCATAAGAACTGTGTCACGTCTTTTAAAAAAAATCGACATCGTGAGAATTTTACGAAACTTGAAACAGTAAATTTTTCATATTCTGTAAAAAAAAAAAAAAAAAAAAAAAAAGAAAGAAAAACAGATTCTACAATTTTTTATTTTTTTTTACATTGTAAACTAGATTCACTAAAAAATCTTTTCTTCTTCTTCTTTTTTTTTTTTTAAATTATATCTTATGGATATAGAAATGACCTGAAGTAGTGAATTTTCGGCATAACTCGTGTCTCCCATTCCTCCATTCATATGAAGCACTTGAGCTACTTCCATGTTGCCTAACCTCTCTCTCTCGGATTTTTCTGTTTGGGTGGGCTTGCGGATGAATTGTGCCTCTTTTTATAGATGTTACTGAATGAACATTACATGAAACCTTCTTCGCACTCTATTATAATCCCTTATCGCCACGAGTAACTGGGCAACAACCCAATCCTTGTCATTTTGCGATGGCCGATCCAAAACCTTTATTCAGTGAGAGCAAGGATCCGTACAAAGTAGACAGCCGTTGAACGTTTACCACACGCTTAATGAACATTACGCGGCACAATGCATGACAAGTTCTTCACACTTTATTCTAATCCCTATATCGCCACGAGTATCTGAACAACAACCCAATTCTTGTCATTTGGCAATGGCCGATCCAAAACTTGTGGCAAATGAGGGCTAGAATCCATAAAAAGTAGACAACTGACAAATGTTCTCCACACTGATAGCTATTCAATGAACGTTACCTGGCACATTCTTCGTACTTCGTTATAGTCACACGTTGAGTTTTTACTTCACTGATTGCTTTTAGTTTTGCCGGAAGTGACTGGACAGCAACCCAATCCTTGTTATTTTCCAGC